>QXDU01000287.1:0-21403 GCA_003717275.1 Protomyces pachydermus | reverse complement strand
TCTATTTGTGAGTCTAGAGTCTAGACTCGAACGAGAATGAGCTCGGAAGTCCCGCTCGGCCCGACCCACCCCTGAAACTTATTGACTTGTCCCATTTCAAAGTCGCAAAAGTGAAGAGCAATTTCCTTTAATGCAGTGTAGTCCACTGTGTGGCCTCGCGCCTTGCGCTTCATTCGTAAGTGTACGACATGCAAACTCTGCAATCTCGACGATTCTAGCCTGTAGGCTACTAGGCTGTAGGATTTGCAGTGCATGACACGTTACGATACAACCAGTTGCAGCTGCATGGCCGAAACCATTATTCGCATTTACACATAGTCATATCTGTTTGTAGATATCGCATGCGACCTTTCTTGTGTGTTTCAGAAGTCAGACCGCATGTTGAAGAGTCACGAAGACGCAGCGTGGTAGAGGAGGATACTGAGGCCTAGGTGTGCGCGACCGAAAGCTTAAAGGAGGGCTTCCGTCCGCCCATTTGTCTACAGCAAGCAAGGTTCAGCGACCACAATCTCAGACTTGACAGCAATCGGAATGAAACATTGGTCAATCGGCATCTTGTTATTCTATGGCAGCTGTGAGGCACTCAACACTTGCTCAGTCTCGGTGGAAATGAAGCATCAACGTCCGTCACTTGCAAAAGGCACTTGTACTGTCGCATGCCACGACATGTTCTCTTCTTTACAAACTAAAAAACTTGTGCCCACGAATGTGTATTGTTCCGAACAATCCCAGCAACGTTGTGATCACGTCCACGCTGATACACTTGGCTACGCGACAAGTAAAGGGTACCACGGACCGCATGGCCCAGCAACTGGTGACGTTTGCTCTTGTATAGTGCAATACACACTTTTTTACAGTTTCGAAAGCTGTGAGCTGGGCGGCAAGAATCTGCTGGCTACTGTCGAAGGCAGCTGGATGAAAATATTCCCGGGAGACACAGTGGTCACACAGAACTCTGTGAACTCATGCAAGAAATCTCAATAGCCATCAATTTTGTGCGCGGACGGCAGTGGTGATCGTAGAGGAAGATGATCCTATGTTGCTGTTCTCTTATCGGGCGAAAAAAACAGCAAATGTGCCTTTTTATAGACTCACATAGCCACCGCTGCAAGCCAATTTCTTTATGCTTCAGCTGCAAGCCTAAGAGTTTCCTTCAACCAGACAACTACCTGCAGAATTCTATCAAGCGTTGATCTGGTCTAAGCTTGCTCTTCGCTCATGGCCAGCTCGTAGAACGTCGTCACATCGAGCTTTGTCTCAATGATTACTGAAGCGTCACATCTGCAGCTGTATTGCTGCTCTGTACGCAGCTGCACTCGCCACCGAGATTGGCGAGTTCTGAATTTCGCAACTTAAAGTTACCACATCATCGAAAATGTGATCTCTCAAATGAATACGTTGCAGAACCTGTTCTCACTCCGTGTGCTCTACGCAAGTTTACGCCATATGCCCTGCAAGACTGACTTTTCTAGCCTGAAGGCTTCACGATGGCAACACAATTGAAGCAATCGAAACCGAAAATATGCGACCCGCCCTGATTTGCGCTTGCATATGGTCACCATTTGCTGCAGCCAATGCTTCTGATCAGCCAATTCCTTTGAACCGCGTGCTCAATTGCAAGGAATCAGAAAGAACATTATACACGCTGTGGAAAAGAATAGAAAGGGGAGGCTTCCATCCATCACTGTCGCTCAATACGGCAGCAAGCAAGGTCCACCATCTACACTAACAAACTCTACCACTGTTGGAATGAAATACTGGCCACTCATCATCCTGTTATTCTGCGATCTGATGTCCTCAGCTACGGATTCGAATGCAATCGTGTCCTCGCGAGAGCCAATCACGAATGATCAAAACTCCGTTGAGAAAACCTCTCTCTACAGCTGTACAGTCTCGTTTGCTATGAAACACCATTACCCATCAGGTGCGAGAAGCGACTGTGCTCATTTATGCCAGAACATGCTCAAGCAGATTCGCATCACCCCGACGATACGTTGTCAGAACGACGAGACAGTTGTAGCAAAGGTCGCGCCTTCAGCCGTGAGTTTCGAACCTGGTACTCCAGACTCGGGCTTTCTCAGCGGTAGTACTTGCGCTTGTCAGGTGGTACTTTTTCTGGAATACAAGTCGTCCACCACTCATTGCCAGACGGGCAGCTTGGTGCAAGATGTCAAGAATAGCTTGAAAAGCAAATTCAAGGAAGACGCTGAGGCTCACAATGCAGACTTTGTCAAGAAAGCCGATACATGCAACCAGTAGCCTCGAGCTTTGTACTGCAAGAGGAGCTGCGATAGAGCACTTCTACAGGTAGAAGGATTGTAGTCTATCGTAGTTTATCGCGGCGACTTCTGCAGCCAAAACTTGAGTCTCACGTCACTTCTGCTTGTTGCAGCTGCTGACAGGTATAGTCATGCTGAGTCAATCTGTAGCTGCTAAAACGAGCGAAGAAGGCTGCCCATCTCGGTGTCAGAGATAAAAAAGAGTTGAGGATGCGACAATCATCAAGGCCCAAGTTGTGCACGACGGAACCGGCTACCCTGCAAGCATGCCCAAGGCAGTCAGCGCCAAGCCAGGCAAAGCAGCAGACACTGCCAACAATGTTTTCAAGTTCAACAAGGATTTTGGCCAGCACATCCTCAAAAATCCGCTCGTGGCGCAAGGTATCGTCGACAAATCGGATCTCAAGCCCAGTGATACAGTGCTCGAAGTCGGTCCAGGTACAGGCAACTTGACAGTTCGCATCCTTGAACAATGTCGCAAAGTGATCGCTGTGGAGATGGACCCGCGTATGGCGGCCGAATTGGCAAAACGCGTGCAAGGCAAGCCTGAACAGAAGCGCCTGGAGATTCAGCTCGGCGATGTCATCAAGACTGAGCTCCCGCATTTTGACGTCTGCATCAGCAATACGCCCTATCAAATCTCTTCACCGCTTGTATTCAAGCTGCTGGCGCAAAAGCCACCGCCCAGAGCTGCTATCCTCATGTTTCAGCGAGAGTTTGCATTACGACTTGTTGCGCGTCCTGGCGATGCGCTCTACTGCCGGCTCTCTGTCAATGTGCAGATGTGGGCACGCGTCAAGCACATCATGAAGGTTGGACGCAACAACTTTCGGCCGCCGCCACAAGTCGAGTCTTCGGTAGTCAAGATTGAGCCCAAGACGCCGCCACCACCGGTCGACTTTGACGAGTGGGATTCTTTGCTACGTCTATGCTTTGGCAGAAAAAACAAGACGCTTGGTGCACAGTTCAAGCAGTCTGCGACGGTGGAACTGCTAGAGACAAACTACAAGACCTGGTGCAGCCAGCATGATGAGATGGTGGATGACACGGTGAGCATCAAGGACAAGATTGCGAGAGTGCTAGAGGACACAGACATGGCGGAGCAGCGGGCGAGCAAGTGCGATGAGGCTCAGTTCCTGAAGCTGCTGTATGCCTTCAACAAGGTGGGTATTCACTTTGCCTGAGGACGATTTTTGTGACTTTGTATATTTTGGCATCTAGCGACGTAATCGCATTCACTTCAGCTCCAGCATCCATCCTTGCAACCACCTCTGCTCGCCTCTAGCATGTTTGCGAGTCCATGGTCGCGCTCCAACCAGCGCTTCAATGAGTACTACCGATGCTATTCCACAGCTATGCTCTCGGGCCCGCAACGCAATAGCGTCAATTATGGCGGCAAAATCATCCTGCCACCTTCGGCACTAGACAAGTTGACGCGTCTCAACATCTCCTATCCGATGCTCTTTGAGCTCAGCAATAGCAGAAAGGCCGTTCGATCGCATGCGGGCGTTTTGGAATTCATTGCAGAGGAAGGAAGAGTCTACCTGCCTCACTGGATGATGCGAACCTTGTTGCTTGATGAAGGGGACTTGCTACAAATTCTGTCAACCGATTTGCCGCTCGGCTCCTTTGTTCAGCTAGAGCCACAGTCGCCGGACTTTCTCGACATCTCAGACCCAAAGGCCGTCCTTGAAAACACGATGCGCAACTTTGCGACACTCACCACGGGCGACGTGTTTCAATTCAACTACAACGATCGCGTTTATGAAGTAGCCGTTCTGCAAGTTGAACCGGAAACGGACGCGAGTGCTGTCTGTGTGATTGAGACTGATCTCGAAGTTGACTTTGCAGCGCCAAAGGGCTACGTTGAACCCGAGAGAACGAAGAAGACTGCTACAGGTCGTGGCGTCGGCGCGGCCAGTGCTGCAACGTTAGATGCTGGAGCGTTATCAAAGAAGCTTGGGTATTCAGATTTGAGCAAGCCGAAAGGAGCAGCAGGCAAGTTCTCTGGTGGTGGTCAAAAGATGAGTGGCAAAGCAGTGACGATACCAGCAGCGACGGGCGAGGCAGCTTCTATTGGAAGCGTATGTATTTGTCTACATGTTTGATCCACACTAACGACAGGCGGCATTCAAGAAAGCAAGCAAAAGCTCAGATGGTGCAAGTACTGGACCTCCTGCTCCTCTGCGAGTACCACCCGGCACGCTCTTCTTTGGGTATGAGCTGCGACTTCCAAAGGAAGCGGATGGGGAAGAAAAAGCAGGAGAAGCCAAGAAGCACAAGTTCTCTGGTCGTGGCATATCCATCAAACAAGCCGCCAAGAAGGGCTCTTCCAGCGCGACTCCGAGTGTGATTGAGATTGACTAGTCGCAGTGTAAGCTTCCCGATGCTTGACAGGAGTTGCCTGGTCTGAGTCTGCCAGAGATGCACAGACGACAGCTTGAAACACTGCGACCACGACCAGTCTTGACCGCCCATCACCCCATCTTTTATCTTCACATTCAGCAACATGAGCGCATCTGCGTAGTCTAAGCATGTCTAATTCAGTGCCAGTCATCGGGCGCGACACGCCTACTTACATCCCAATTGTACCTTTACCGCTCCCAGACCCATTCGACCAGCAGAGCAACTCACGTCTACCGCACGACTTCCTCTTCATTGTCATTGGTGTCATTCTCCTAAGCATCAGTCTGTCTCTCCTAGCGTGGACCTGCACAGCTCCGTGGCGCGCACGACGATACGCGGCGCTCAGGGTCAAGCGCATTGAGCGAGACGCTGAGCAAGCACGTCTACTGCAAGAGAAGCGACGATCGCGTCTCTCACTAGCACTGAGTACAGATGCACCCTCGCACCAACGACTATCACGTGATTGGAGACCGACGAGCATCTACAATCCTGGCTCCTTGTCCTTTGCACACACGCCACAGATGAAGCAGGCGGTGGAGCTTGCCGAGACACGACCCTTGTCGAGTGTGCATACTGTCGCTGGAGAACGACGATTGTCAAGACTGCTTAATACTGGCGTGGGAGAGTCTATGGCAGGATCACTAAGCTACGGCACATCATCACGCACGAGCATGCAGCAAAGCACTCGTCCCGTCAGCTCGGCTACGCTCAATCACAGCAAGCCTTCGCCGACCCCTCAGCATCTGCGTCGCTCGCCTCAATCCAGTGCACCACGGCCCGTTTCACAAGCGTCCAGCTACCTGCCGGCTGGCTACTATCGCCGCAGTGCATTGCTCAACAACACACCGCCACAACCGTCGCGTGAGATGCGACCGCCTTCCTTCTTGCCCATGCCTGAGCTACAGACAAGTCTTGATGGCGATAGTGGTGCCTTTGCGCCAGAGGCTGAGTCGTCAAGGATGCATTCAACGTCATCCGTGCAACAACCACGCAGAAAACAGAGGCCACCACGACCACCGACTGAGCTACTGCAAGCTTTGCTGAATGACGGTTTGTAGTTTTACAAATAGTCAGTCTGCGCCGGCCTTGCATGTTTTACCCGGCCTTGGAGTGGTACTTGAACACGATTTACATTCACATAAAAAGTGACATGGTTGACGGAGAGCTAGCGCCGCCAAGACTCTGGATATTCGCAGGGTGACATCCTCATCGGCTCTGATTTACTGCGTGGCTGTGATGCATTCTTTGGCCCAGGGACTTTCCAATCGCATGTCGGCTTGGTCTCAATCTACCTCGTCTTGAACATCTCTCAAATACATTGCTTTCGCGAGTATGGCTCATCACTTGCTGCAGACCCTCGAAGAACTATCTGCCCGAATTCTTCTGGATCACAGATTTGCTTGCTTGAAGGAAATTGAATCTATCTCTTTAAAGTGCAGTCAAGGTTTGCCGTGACTCAAGACACCTGATTACGCAAAGGCTTGCACACTCTTGAAAAGCTGAAAGTCGGTGTCGTCCCAAAGAACACTCAACTCAGTCTCTAGTGCCTTTGGATCGTCCTCTATCAAAGTAGCAGAAAAGACGCCCCTCTGGACCCCGCTACCGGCATATACGGCATCACACATGACTGGAGCGCCAGATGTCCCAGCAGGCGACTTACAACCGTTGATCGTGGTGGACCAAAGGCGACTCAAGCCTCCTGGCTCCTTCTTTGCCACACCTGTGCACTGCTCAACCGGAAAAGCAAGAGTCATCTCGTGACCCCAAAATTTTGGAGACGTCCTTAACTTGTCGATGTGGCAAATCAATTGTGATTTGTGTTCACTCTGGAAACCAATCGAGACAGCGCCAACGACCTGTTGCAATGCACGTGGATCGTTCTTCTGGTGGAATATCCTGATAAACGCCGTGTCATACGTCGATGTTTCGATTTCCTCTTCTTTCGAAGCGCTTTGCTTTAAATACCCGGGGTGGACCTTGTAATGCTCTGCGGTCCATGTGCCAAAGACGTTCATGGCTCCATTCTCCATCGGCGCAAATACGATGTTCTCGGCAAACTCTTTCGTTTCCAGGTCGTAGAGGCAGTGTGCGGCAGTTGCCAACATATTGCCGGAGTCAGACTCGATGACTGATGCTAAACATACGAGATCATGATCGCCCTTCGTCAAGTACAGTCTGCCAAGCCAGCTTTCCCCCTTGATTTGCTTTACGCTGTTTTGGTTCCCGGGACGCTCTCTGGAATAGGTCGGAGGCGCAAGAGGTCGAGGGTCGCGTGGCTGCAATACAACTGAAAGCGGATTCATTCGTGCTCTGCTCATTTGCAAACCGACGGGACGAGCGGCGTGTTTCCTCTCCTTTGTCCAATAGTCCAAGGCTTGTTCTGCCTGTTGTTCGCTGAAAGACATTGAGTTCTGGCTGGCTCTGATGAGCTTGAGCCACTGCCAGATACTGATCCAGAAGAGGAATTGCATCCGTCCAGTTGAAAGCAAGGGCAGGCGAGACGATTGATATGATGTTCAGAGCGTGCTCTTGCTGCATGCATTCGTGCATCTTAACGCTTCACGAGTCTTGCACTGCCCGGAGCACAAACATCCCTTGTTTGTCGTCCATCACATTGCCTCCTGCACTTTGAATTTCAAAAAGAAGATCAACCAATTTGACGCCAACTAAAGCCTAATAATGTTCACTGGACAAACTGAACCGTTTGCATAGAGGAAGCCTCAACACGCTCAGTCCAGCCCATCTGACAATTGAAACACACCGGCTGGCGTATCGGGCCGGGAACCTTGCCGCCGCCTTTGAGTATCTGCGTTAATGGCACAGGAAGTGACAAGTGCTCGACGGGAAACCCTAAGGTCATCGGGCGATCCATGATCACTGGCGGCGTCTTAAGCTTCTCAATGTGGCGAGTTGCAAGGCTTGTGCAAGTGACTTTGTCAAGCTGACGGAGATAGCGCCAACAACAGATTGACTTGCATTGCTTGTAGGGATAATTAAAACGACGCTACAAAGGGCAATGAGGGTCAGCATCCCTTGTCTCATGAAATCTTGCCGAGCTTTGAAAAGCCGATATTCGCTGTTGCCCGAAGGACATTCAACGGAGTTTCTGGTGCTTTTGGAATGTGCTTCAACCAAGCAGCAGGAAATTCACTGTGCTTCGCTCTGCTGTCGTCAGGATTATGACCACGGAAACATGACTCCCGGGCGCTCAGTATGCAGCATTAGCGGGGTTTCATCAGCTGCAGAAAGCTCTACGCAGAAATCAAGACGCGACGACGTCAGAATCGAATTGCAGGTGCTTCATACATACACCGTCTGATGGACTCTATCTCTAAAACGCACGAGTGCTTGGACTCTCTCCATTAATGGCGACCGCTTGTCGCTTCATGAGGCTGCAGCCTACTTTAGCAAGACGGACCCATATTGATCTGACCTTCAAGCAATCGCGATGGAGGCAGCCTAGATTCAGACGAATAAAGCAGTGAATGTTCGCTTGCATATCTTTTCAAGTCACTAGCGCTACATGCTCGCGCACGTTTCCATTTGCATGGCATTGGCATTCATAATATTGCAACGACGAGCATGCTGCATGTGGTTATGTGAGCCATCAGGTTACATGTGGGCACATGTTCCAGAACTTCAAATGTGGAACAGCTACAAACAGATGACCCTCTGAAGCGATTGTCTGCAAGCTGAAGAATTGATCTGCTGCACGCATTTCAATTCTCACTCACGCTCCTGCATGCCAGTTGCAGGAGTCGCACACATTGTACAGCATGACTCGCTTGGGCTAGTCAATTTATCAGGAGGACTGGCGTTCTCACGCCTACCGCTTTGATGCCTGAAAGGCAACGCCGTCCTCTTAAGCTTGCAATTGCTATTGTCTATCGCGATAGCGCCTTACCGGACGAATCAAACATCTTCGAGGGCTCAAAGCAATGCATTTCCTTCATCATTCTTTGTCTGTTTTCATGACAGTCGGGTTATGGGCACTGGTCATGACTGACTCGGACTCGGACTCCGAAGAGTCTGGATTAAGTAGCGCTGACTGGAGTGCAGCTGACGCTCCGCCACAGTGTAGGCCTCTGACGATGTTTCTCGGAAAAGTGGTCCAAATGCCATATGCCAACGATCCTGCATCACTCGATTCGTGTCTTGATATCTGCACCGACGAAATGGGGAATTATGAAGCTGACATTATAAGTGGGCGTCCCGCACCTGGAATCGCCTGCAATGCTGGTAACGATGTCTGCGTTTGCCTCGCAAATTGGTTGGACCTTGGCCACATCGTGAACTCAGACGAAGCAGAACTATACCAACACTATCATGGTGGTACAGCCCAATCCGGTTCAAACCTCGGTACGGTGTCGACGGAACTGGGGCATGGTACAGCTAGTGGCCCTACCTTCTGGAATGCCGTGGCTATAATGACACACAATTGGCATTTGCAGACGATAAGGCAATGGTTGAGAAACAATCCTCCTCCCGGTTCCAGCTCTAGCAGTGCGAGCACCAGCCAGGGGCATGCAGATTCCTTTCAAACACAACAATGCTACTGCGTCATCAGTATTGCGTACTCCAGTTTCCGCGTGGATCCACTTTGGACCTCCCTATGTCCGCTAGAAGGCGAACATGGCATACCTGCAAAGCATGCAGTTGGCGGTTGGTCCCTGACTTCACCGCAGAATGGTCTCCCTTATTGGGTAGGCGATCAATTTGATTGCCCCGATCAATCTGTTGCAGACCCTCGCGCATGCACAGACCCACATCGGAGCAGTCCGTGTCACTATTTTCATGCAAATCCCGGTGGCAATCCTTCAAGATCGGCAGCGCACCCGCTTGCTGACAGGCTGTGATCAGACTTGCGCACTGCCAATGAAGATAGTCATGACTCAAGGGATCAGTACAGAAGATTGCGAGACTATCGAGTTTGAGAAACAAATCCTTATCCATATATGATAGCCAGAGCTGATGGAACATGATACTCATCATCTTCGTCTACTGCCATGCACAGCAAAGCGACTGAGCGCCGGTCCAGCCTCAGGCCCAGCCTCAACAGTGTCTCCTCGTTCTCGCTTCAATCGGTCTTGCTTCATCTGCTTCTCTTGCTGCAACAACCGCTCCACCTTATTGCGACGCTCATCCACCACATGCTTATTCTTTTTGCGCAAGACACGACGTAGTGCTGAGTTACGACCTCGCTGCTTTTCCCTTGCAACGTACTCAAATTCCGCTGCATCCTTGTCCTTCGCCTCTTGCACCGCCTCGACTACCTCTTGCTTGCGAACACTCGCTGAGGCAGGGTCCACCGAACCAATGATGTCGGGTTGTATGGAAATCATGTTTGGCTGTAACTTCTCCAACAGACCACGGACTTCTGCTGTACGGCGTTGTTGCTTCGTCATGTATGGGTTTGCCTCGTAGGCATCGTAATTCGCTTCACCGGCACCTGGTACAACGAGTGACGCATAGCCACTATCGTGTGCACAACCAAGGAAATCTTCATAAGGCGCAAATCGAACACTGCTGACACTATTGCCTTCGAGGTTGTGTACCATATACGGAGATGCTTGCTTCTCTGCCGTTCCACCGAGTACATCACGCCACAGGTGAACATGTGAAGACCAACCCGTTGCCAAAATCCCCGTATCTGAGAAATCAATCGATGTAGCAGGTCGTGGTGAAAAGTAATCTTGTAGGCACTTGTGTGTCCGTAAATCCCATACTTTGATGCGTGAGTCTTGTCCTGCTGTAGCCATATACTTGCCCGCGCGATCAATGCAAAGTGCACGGACTGGGCCACGATGCGTGAGTAGTCGGACAGCTGGCTCGCCGAGGTTGGGCGTCCATAGGTTAACGACACCGTTGCTGTGGCCTGTGTGAAGAATTGCGTTTTGTCTATTTTGCCGCAAAACGGAGCAAGGCCCTAGCTTTGAGCGGTGCTCAGATACAACAGCACCTGTTGAGATATCCTGATACTTGAGATAACCTGTTTGGCCGATTGTTGCAAGAAGGTAGTGGTAGGGCAGGAATTGGAGAGCGTTGACCTCGACGTGGTGTTTGAGACAATGTACTTCGGCACCAGAGCCGTCGTAAATGTATGTATACTTCTTTTGCGCCACAGCAAAGAGAGACTCGTTATGTAGAAAGGCAATGTCCTTGACGGTCTCCTTGACGTGGAATTCACACGCCATGCGACCAGCTTTCCAATCAAGCGAAGCGATATGTCCTTTCCTACCGCCGAGAAGCAGATACCGACCGTTACGTGTGAAGTCACAGGTATACGGTCCAAAGTCCAGCTTCAAATCGAATGCCTTTTGCGCTGTTGCAACATCGACCTCTTTGCGAATCTGCGGCTGAGTGACCTTGTATGTCCGCTCCAAGGCGCTCTCGGGTTCAAGAAAGCCCGTGTCTTCAACATTGAGCAGCTCAGCCGTTGCGGCTTCTTCTTCGGCAGTAGCTATTTGCGCCTCCTTGCGCTTGAGTTGCGAGCGGAGTTTCTTGTCCTTGAGCTTTGATTTGCTGTTATTTTGAAGTTGAGGGCCACGACTGTATGTATGAATTGACGGCAAGCCCATCGCTTGATCATGCGGTGCCTTGATGGCTGTAGACATGGCAGTCTTGTATGGCAGTAGATGCGATCCTTGTTCCTTGTCGGCGCCAAAATTCAAAAAAAGGCGCGACTTCTCACGCATCAGCAGCAGGACCCAGACATTCACGAGGATTCATAGAACAGGTGGCAAGCAGAGGGAGAGGCAATGGCAGTTGAGGCAGATATGAGAGACACTCAGTAAAGCGTAAAGGTTTGTCTTCATCTTGAATCCGACAGCTCCAATATGGTAATCATCATTGTGTCTCTCTTGTCAAATTCACAGCACGGAGTAAGCGAGAGATGGTACAGATGCTAGGTGATTTTGATTCTGCACTGTAGAGAAAGGCGCTAAGAGACCATGCATGAGCCACATTCAACGATGAATGAGACGGGATCCCAATAGAGCAAGACTCGCAGGACAGGCACAAGAAATGATACCGATCAACGGTAAGACTTCTGCGACTTGGAGCGAGCACCCTTTCCGTTGGGCTTCTTTGGCTCCGAACGACGGGGGTCAGCAACAAGGAGTGTCCTGTCGTATGCAATCAAAGCCTTCTTGAGCTCATTCTTGCTCTGCTCATCGACAAACTTCTGGTAATATGCGACAATAGCCTTTGCAATGGCCTGACGCAGGGCGTAGATCTGCGAAACATGACCACCGCCCGTCACACGGCATCGAATATCAACGCCGGCGAATTTGTCGAGACCCAAGACAAGGATGGGCTCGTAGACCTTGAGACGCAAGATCTCTGGCTGGAGGAGGGAGATGGGTGATCCATTGACCTTGATGAGACCCTTGCCGGTCTTGCAGAGCGCAACGGCGGTGGAGGTCTTCTTCTTTCCGAAACCTACAATAAAAGAATATATCAGCATCTCGGATCCTAGAAGGCTAGCGTCAAGCTGCACACACGCAATGAAGCGTACATGCACCTTGGCCTCTGGTCTAGCTGATTGGGGTCGACATACACTGAACTTGTTCTGACATGGTTGCTTGAAAGAGAGATGAGCCGCGCTTGCTTCGACTTCTCCTTCCTCCAGCGACAGAAATTCTGTTTGGCGCGAGTGTGACTGCTGCTAATTTCAGATGGGACAATTCCTATTTCTACACAGCCAAAAGAGAGAAGAAACCTACATGGAGGCCTGCCGTGTGCCATTCTCAGCGATAGACTTGGCCATGAGATCCACAAACCGACCCGCCACATCCTCATCCTGGGCAGCAGCCTCGCCAATCATGAGGACCCGCTTGACACCCACACCCACTTGTGAACCACCAACAAGTTGCTGTAGACTACCCAAGGCATCTCGCAAGCTGCGCTCATTTGCAAATAACCCAAGTTCACCAACAAGCTGACCAAGTTGCTGCAAGTCTGCGACTTCTGGAATAGGAATCTCGCTGTCAATGGTATTGAGCAGACCCAATTGGTCAAGGACGGAACGTTCTGACGATGTGGCCAGCACGAGCAACCGCCGTCCCTTTGGTGGTTTCCGCTGCATCAAGACCATCAGTGCTTGAAGGACAATATTGCTGAATCGTGGGCCAATAGGCACCCAATCAATGATACGCTCAATATTGTCCACAACAATGCACGAGAGTTGTGACTTGTTGCTGTCTGTAAAGACCTTGTTGAGGCAATTGACCTTTTGGGCCTCATTCATGCCAATCATGCTCTCTGGTGAAATGAGCTTGATGAAGCCAAAGTCGGACTGCATGGCAAGTGTTGCTGCAAGGGCAGATTTACCGGCACCAGCGGGACCATAGAGTAAGACACTGACGAGTGGCGTACGCTCAGACTTGCGTACTTGGTTGATAAACAACTGTCCCTCCTTCAAGATTTCACCAATTTGAGGGGAATAGTGCAAGATTCCCGACTGAACAACACTGGAGAGTTCTTCCTCGGATACGCCAAAGGCCGGTCGTACCTCATCCAGCGCATGCATAAAATCCTCACGACGTACCTGCATATCCTCAATCCCCTTCTCAAATGCAGCCACCGTACCGCCCTTGACATAGGAATTCATTGCAAAACTCGAAGCCGACCGTACAAGACCCGACAACTCTGCGCCTGAAAAGTTTTTCGTCAATGCAGCGAGTTCCTCAACATCCACATCACCTGCAAGACTACCACTTGTCCGCATGTGGTTTGTATGGATCTTGAGAATTTGTGAACGACCGTGTGTGTCTGGTAGGGAGATTTCAACATGGACTTCCAATCGACCTGGTCGTAGCAGGGCTTCATCAATCATGTCTAGTCGGTTGGTCATACCAATAATGAGGATATTGTTGAGTTGGTCGACACCATCCATTTTGGAGAGCAGCTGATTGACAACCGAGTCACCGACACCTGTGCCACCACCTGTAGATCCACGCTGTTTGCAAATCGCATCGAGCTCATCAAAGATGATGATATGTAGGGAACTTTCATCACCCTTCTCCTTGTACTCCTTTTCCGCATCTGCAAAGAGCTTCCGGATGTTCTCCTCTGATTGACCCACGAACTTGTTGAGGATTTCAGGACCATTGACGATTTTGGGTTCATTTGCATTCAGCATCTTACCAATTTGTCGGGCCATCAGAGTCTTGCCTGTACCAGGCGGTCCGTACATGAGGATACCTTTGACGTGCTGTAATCCCATTCGCTGAACGATGCCCAAGGGCAGGACGCGCGAGGCAAAGGCTCGTCTGAAGATACTGCTGAATTCATTATCGAGACCACCGATTCCCATATTCTCAAATTTGAAGGACGGTTGAATGATGGCATTGGCGGGGGCTCGCCGAGTCGACGCTTTCAACTGGATGGGTAATGTGCCACTCCTGAAGAACTCGATCTGAGAGTCGCGCGTCAAGATGCCGCGTGTGCCTGGATGATCTGAGGACGCAGCTGCTTCTTCACTGGCAACGGCATAACTCGTTAACGTCACAGCCTTGACGCACGCTTTAATCATATAACTCTTGAAATCCACCACCAGCAATTGACCTGGGGCAAACGGCTGATGCTCATAATTCCGACATAGCTGTTTTTGTAGTTCTTCAGGGTCAAAGGCTTCCTCTGTTGTTCGATTCTTGCTGTAAAAACCAACTTCTAGATCCATTGAGCCGATGTACACGAGTGCCTTTTCGCCTTGGCTATAGGGATCCCATGGTGTCACGGCAACTTGATCACCAACAGCCAAACGACACCATTCACGCTGCGCAACACCGAACCCAATTTGACCCGGTGTGACGTGTTCATCCGGTTGGACGGCGAGTGCTTGTTGATTGTTGAGGAGGAGGTATCCAATATTCCCGAAATCAGCAGGATGCACACAAATGACGTTACGGAGGGCTAGCGCATTGCCACCACCAGCAGGTAGACCAGCGACTGTATAGCTGCGGGGTTGTTGTGTGGAGTAGGCGCGGTCTTGTGGCTTAGGTACTGGGCGGGGTTGTTGTTGGGCTGGGGGAGCTTGGCGCGTGGGTATAGATTCTTGCTTGCGAGGGGAGGGTGCGAATGGGTTTGCAGGGAAGCGACTCGTCATGGGCGCCCTTTGGAAGTGTTGTAGAGCTGCGTGTCGTGTCGAATGTGGTGTGTGACGTTTTGGACCATACGCGCGTACACAGCGACACACCACAAACGCGCTCACCTTGCCATTGCTTACTAGACGCTACAAGAGCAAGCCATGTTTCTGACGCGCTCCGAGTATGATCGGTCTGTCACCTCCTTCAGCCCTGAAGGCCGTCTCTTCCAGGTTGAGTATGCTATTGAAGCCATCAAACTGGGTTCAACGGCTATTGGTATTTGCACGAGTGAGGGTGTCTTGCTCGGTGTTGAGAAGCGGGTAGGCAGTGTGCTTATGGAGTCTTCTTCTATTGAGAAGATTGTGGAGATTGATACACATATTGGGTGTGCCATGTCTGGCTTGACGGCGGATGCTCGAACGATGATTGATCATGCGCGTGTGGAAGCACAGAACCATCGCTTCACATTTGACGAACCATTGCGGGTGGAGTCATGCACGCAGGGTGTGTGTGACTTGGCACTGCGCTTTGGAGAGGGTGGAGATGAGGATGATGAGCAAGAAGTCATGTCGAGGCCATTTGGTGTTGCCCTGCTGATTGCTGGTGTGGATGAAGATGGACCTTCGCTCTACCACGCTGAGCCGTCTGGTACATTCTTCAGGTACGATGCAAAAGCAATTGGGTCCGGGTCTGAGGGAGCACAGGCTGAGCTACAGACTGCATACCACACATCGCTGACACTGGTGGAGGCGGAGGCCCTTGCCTTGAAGGTGCTGAAGCAGGTGATGGAGGAGAAGCTGGATGCGAAGAATGTGCAGCTTGCGAGTGTGACACGGGAGCACGGGTTCAGGATCTACGACGATGCGAGGATGAAGGCTGCGGTCGAGACACTGGAGGGATGAGTAGATGCGTAGTTGTGACTGCTGTCCTCTCGTCGCGTCTGAATCTCGAATTTATTTTTTGTTTTTCTGGACGCGACTTGGGAAGCAGCAAGGAGACAGCAACACCCATCCACATCCATCCTGGACACCTTCTACTCTCTGCTACTTCTGCTCAGTCATGTCCTCACTCGGCAAGCGCACAAGGAGAGTAGCTGCAGCAGACCCAGTCACGCCCTCAAAGCGCAGAATCATCCAGCTCCTCACACCAGACACAACACCCACAAAGCCGTCCCCAAATCGCATCGCGTCGCTCAAGCAGCGCAGCACGCCCAGCTCAGCAGGATCGCCCTACTCGCCCACAAAATCAATTCTGCGTCGTAACGCAGTCACACCAGTGGTGGGTCGCGAAGAGGAGTCCCAGGCACTGCAAGCATTTCTAGAGGACCCAGAGCAGCCACTCTTGTACATCTGTGGGCCGCCTGGCACGGGCAAGTCGGCAACAGTCTTGCAGTACACACAAACACTTCCTGTCGCCAACTCTCAGCGGGTCTTTATCAATTGCGTGTCTCTCAAACGACCGGATGAAGTGTACGCGACAATCCTGGCAAGCATTGACCCAACGGCTGCTGCCTGTCTGACTGCATCTGCAGCACGCAAACGGCTGACTGCATACACAAAGCTGTCAATCTCACCTCAACTCATCTTGATTTTGGATGAGATGGACTACCTCTCCTCCAGCAGCCTTGATACACTCTACGCACTCTTCGAACTCGCTAATGGCAAACACGTCAAAATTATTGGTATTGCCAATGCCCTCAACCTCACAGACACCGTGCTCCCACATTTACAAGCAACGGGCATTCAACCCACCATTTTGCGCTTCAAACCTTACACCCCTGCTGAAATCACACGAATTTTGACGGCGCGTGTCCAAGCGATTGCGAATCCTGCACAGACACTCGTGGATCCACCTGCACTCTTATTGCTCGGTCGAAAAGCAGCCAATGCAACAGGTGATATCAGGAAAGCGTTGGATATTCTACGACGCGCAGTAGAGCTCGTTGAAGTGGAACATCGCAGTGTTCTCACTGAGATGGATACAAATGCATCCAGTACACTCCTTCCAAAAGTCACGCTGAAGCATGTCGCTCAAGCAGCGGCACAAGCTTTAACGGCTGGTATGGCTACCTCTGAACATCTTCGCAAGCTCAGTCTGCATGAACTTGCATGTCTCTGTACCTTGGCTTCACAAAAAACAAACACCATTGCAGAAACGTATGAAGCCTATGTACGTCTTTGCAAACGCGACAAAATGACCACAGCCCTTGTCAGGACGGAGTTCACGAATATCTGTGAGGCCTTGGTGGATCGTGGCATGTTGGCGATTCCGAGGGGTAGAGTTGGGTCTGCTCGGATGATGAGGCAAGGAAGCGGTCAAGGGCAGCATGGACAAGAATCACGACCTATTGTGCTCGCTGTATCGGAGATGGAAGTGTTGAATGCTATTGGCGATTTGGGCGTGTTGAGGCGCTTCTTTGAATGATGTATAGCATAGACTGCATGTAAGAATGTAAGATTCACACATTGACTAGACCTGCCAGACGACAATACGTCCATCTACACCCGAGGTACTCACCTGTGACACATGCCCACGCTCACCTTTGTATGCCGAGACTTGCATCACTGTGTTTTGATGGATCGTTGGCAATGCCGTCTCACTCGTTCCTGCACCACCCTTCATATCCATATCCCTAAAAGAATTCCTCAATGACTTGAACGCACCGACCTCTTCCTTCTCCACACCAGCTTTCGTATCTATAGCCCGTGTCTCTTGCCAAGTGCCGGCATCGCCAGAAAACAAGACAGGTGCACAATTATGCCCAGCAGCAATGAATGCTGTTTCCGAAACATACTGTAAGCTCGTCATGGGGAGTCCGCCATACGGTACTTTCGTCACGTTTGCAGCGCCGTCTTCGCCAGGTGTTGCAATTTCAAGCGTCGATGCATGTGTGGCATACGCGATACAATCCCCAGAAGGTGAGAATTGAACATCATGAATCCAACCACCGGCGTTGGCTTCCAGACACAGCGTATTGAAGGGGAGTCTGCTCCCCCACACACTCGGCTCTGGTTTCGCATCGACGTCCTTGATGAATGCGCTAAAGACACGTACCCGCATATCGGTAGAACCAGCAGCGAGCAACACATTGTTTGGATGCCAGTCGAGGGAGAGAATGGTGGATTTGATGGGTTTCTTGAGGTGTTTTGAGATCCACCAGTCATTTTCCTCTTCAAAGTAGCAAATAGCAATCAAACGTGCTGCACTGGCAACGGCAAACTTGTCTTCCTTGGGAGACCAGCGCACCATTGTTGCACCACGTTGCATACGAAGGAGGACAAGAGTGGGTTTCCATAGACCTTTTGTGGCATCCCACGTCCAGACATTTGCATTTCGATCCTGCGAACACGTCACAATACGATTTGTAGTCGGTGCCCAGTCAATCGACGTGACGAGTTTATCATGATCAGACAGGACTGCTTCGAGGATGAACTTGGCATTGAGAGAAGTGCGTTTGTAGATTTCAACAATGTTGGAGTTTTTCGAGACGGCAACTTGTGTGCGGTCGGCATTGAAGGCATGGGCTGTGATGGGTCCTTCGAGGTTGAGATGATGGAGTTCGGTGGACATACTGGAGAGAGAGGGCCGCTCGATCTTTCCTGTCCTTGTAGCTCCGGTAGCTGTAGCTGTTGTCCCTCGTCGCCGTCTGCTCGTCATCGCGGAGGCAGACTTCAGATGGGAAGGCAAGTCAACTGCTCCAGACTGCTCCAGTGCTCCCATCCCTCGACATTCTGCTGGGTGTTTAGGTTAGGTATCTGTCTATCTCGTCGCATGTATTAGCAGGACATGCCTGACTGTGCTGTTTGTGGTGGCTGCTCGTCGGTCACACTACAAGCTTGATGGACTTACTCGCTTTGAAGGAACACACGTATACGCGGTACAGACCGATTGAATCATGCATCTTCAGCAGCAGTCTCAAGTACAAGCATTGGCATGCTGATTGATCGTTTAACTAGTCAAGGTGGGTGTCAGCGAACAGGATGAGACGGCTGTCCATCCCAAGGCTGTGATGATCCTCGCTGAGAGACATTGATTACCTTCGCCATCATCGAGCTCCCTGCACCTCCACAGTTGATGACAGCAGACAGAAGCGTCTGAGAAGACAACCACTTGGTCTCTCGCCATGGTCACCTTATTTTGGACTGCTTTTCTGGTTGCACTTTGGTTTGCGCCCAAAACAAAAACAGAAAAACCCAAGACGCGCCCATCAACGACCACCACGACAGAACGCAGCTCAGACGCCAGCAATGAGCCAAAGCATGAGCTACGCGCAGCCGGTCGTCTATCACTACCCAACACTACCTCCAGATGAAATCACGGCATGTCTTCGAGAATTGCACATCGCCGTCACGGCAGACGATCTAGTCCGACCTACAGCGAGCAAGATGCAGCTCATCTACTCCATGTTTGCGGATATCATGATGGGCATCACCTCAGACTTCATCTACAGCTGTAAAACAGCCTGTGAGCAATGCTCAGACCACCCAGATCTCTTTGCAGATCCAGCACACCTCATGATCTTCTACAACTACCTTCGCATCTTGATGAAGGAAGTCGGATATCACCAATTCGCGCTGCAAGATCTCATCAAACCCGAACCGAAACGCGTCTTGCAAAACTTGTCTGCCATTATCAATTTTGCAAAGTTTAGGGAAGAGCGATTGGGTGTGTATGAGCAATACACCGCAAAAGCCTCTGAGCTCTGGGAAGATCATGAACAAATCCTTGCAGACAACAAGGAACTCATTGATTCCGTGGAGGAAGTTCGCGCCAATCGTGTACGCGAGGAACCGCACGTGGCTAAAGCCAAGCAAGTGAATGAAAGCCTCACTGCTGAATTGTATGACTTGAAACGCGTCGAGGGTCAGACCATGGCAGAGTATGATCGCGTGAAGGGTGAAAAAGCCGAACTCACAGAACGTCTGCATCAACGACAAGTATTGCGACAGAATGCTGAACGCGACACAGCAAAAGTCAAATTGAAGATTGTGCATTCTCCGGAACAGCTGAAGCAGGGCTTACTGGATATGTCTGCCTCCCTCAAGGATGAACGTCAGCGTATTGAAGAACGCGGATTGCATAGCCGCTGTATCGGCGCAAAGGCAGACAAGCTGGGCTTGATCGAGCGTGATTTGGATACCTGCATCAAGCTCTATGAAGAATGCGTTGTTGAATTGCACCGCGTGGAAATGGCGCGCAAGAAGCGATCACATGTGGAGGAAACGCTTGATGGCAAGCGTTTGGATGTGCGTGATTTGAGTGTCCGTGAGACGCAGCTGCATCGGCAAGTGGCCATCAATGAGGACAAAATGGCGAGGCTTACGAAATGGGTGGATGCAAAGCTTGAGGCGAATCGTGCAAGAATGGCACGCAACGAAGAGGAACATCGTGAACTCCAGGACGACCGTGTACAAATGGACAACGAAGCTGACAAGAAGCATGCCATCATTGAAGCCACGCAGAGCAAGATTGATGCGCTCAGGGAGGAGTTGAATGCAGAGGTGGATGATGTCAATATGGAGTTTGCAAAGCTGTCGGATCATGTGTCGTTGTACATGGGTATGATTGCACAGACCATGCAGCAGTGTGCTATCGTCTCTGAGTGAATCAGATTGTGTATATTATTGAGCTAAGAGCGTTTCAAGCGAATGAGACCTTTCATCATGTCGAACGAATTGCCATCTGCTTGTAGACCAACACGCTCGCCGCGACTTACGTCCACAAGGAGCGTGCCATGCTGCAAGTCTATGCCAACCACCCTTCCTTGCTGGCCTGTTTCTTCGAGTGTAACGGGTTGATCGTGATGCAGCCACCGCTGATAGTATCGATCCGCCAATGACTTAAACGAGCCTTCGTGCAGCATCGTAGCATGGTATTGTTCAAGCACCGCCAATAGTCTCGCTAGCAACGTCTCCATATCAATTCGCTCGTCACTCCCCAGATGTTCCAGAACTGTATTCAAGGCCACTGTTGGTTCGGGATTTGATACATTGATGCCGACACCAACAACCATCATGAAGGTATCCTGCCAATACGTCGTACTAACAAGACTCCCTGAGACTTTGACGAACTTGTTCTCGCCTTGTACGAATGCAGGTGCTTGCTCAGGCACCGCAAATTCAGCTGGCAGCTTGACGTAGATGTCATTAGGCCACTTGATGTGTACGTCAAGTGATGATAGATTGCGAATAGCTTCGACCGTGGCAAGGGAAATGAGATATTGCATAAAGACAAGGGTTTGGCTTGCCTTGCTGGGATGATGCATAATCATGCTGAATGATAGCACGCCCGGTGGCGACACCCAAGCATTACCACCACGGCCACGTCCAGACAGCTGATGAGCACACAGCAAGACAAACCCGTGCGGTAAGTTGCTGAGTAGCTTGAAGTTCTTATCAAGTAGCGTTTGTGAGGAGGTTACGGTCTCGCCGTACAGTAGCTTGGAACCAAGCGATGTTTGCGAGCCTGTGTAACGTGCAAGAGAAGTGAAGTATCGCTCCAGGTTGAATAACGGCAGTATTGGTGGACTGGCTGAAAGCGAGAGATACTTTCGCTGCGCATCAAGATCATCCTCACCAGAATTGTCGACCGGCCTATCTGATGGAGATGCTAGGAGCTGGAACGTGTCGT
>QXDU01000286.1:0-395495 GCA_003717275.1 Protomyces pachydermus | reverse complement strand
AGTCGCAGGTATACAGAGCGGATCTAAGCTGTAGTGATTTGTCGTATACGTGTAAGCCTTCAAACTCGATGATTTTGTTTCGGAGATATTTGCTCATGTGACCAAAGAAAGCTGATGCGAAGTAATTTACCCCTGAATGGAATATCATCGACGCTCTGGGCCAGGGTTGCATGCAAGCAAGGCCACGGAAGAGGCCCGGATTAGACTATTGAATACATTCAGCAGGTTAAGATGGACACGAATCTGCAGGCAGCAATCAATGACATGTCCAACACTCAGCAAGATACTCTACCAAGACCTAGCGCGGCTGCCGCAATGAATAACAGCAAGCGAAGAAGACAAAGGAGAGATGTTCTCAGAACCCACAAGGGTCATATTGGCCGAGAAGGCGACGTAGAGGAGAGTTCCGCTGGAATAGACACTGAGCTGCAACAAGAACTCTTGCTCGCGATCCATCAGCTTCAGTCACAGCTTGAGGCAGCACAAGCAAAGTATGTAGACTTGACAAACCACCACGAGAGAGTCTGCGTAGACTTGGCCAGATCGGAGGAGCAGCTCATCAGGGTACAAAAGCATCTGGCAGTAGATACGGAGAAGAAAAGGGTGCGCCAAGAAGAGCTCGAGGCCAGACTTGGAAGCTTGTAATATCCGACAAATCAACAGCTGGTCAGCCAAAGAGCAATCAGAAGCCTGTAGTCAAGTATCTTGGACTACTATATGGCGAGGCCGGCAGATGGGAACAAGCGCGTCCGCCTATGCAGTGGTCAGCTACAAAAGCTTGCCTCGAATATGGTCCTGCTACGCCACAATTACCCGCCGTAATGGGTCAACGTATGGCAAAGGTAGATGGCTTCTTGTTGCATCTTGGCATTTCTGAGAAGGATATTTACACGCTCAATATCTACGTACCTGATGGTGCCAAAGAAGGAGATGACCTACCAGTCATGGTTTGGCTGTATGAAGGCTCCTGGAAAGATGGTTCCGCTAGCGCCATGATCTATGATGCGACTAAGGTGATCAGAGATGCTTCTCAGCCAGTCATCATTGTCCCCGTCAATTACCGTACCAACATCTTTGGCTTTCTTGCAGCGGAGGATTTGAGAGACAAGGATGGGCTCGTTGGCAACTATGGTCTGCGGGACCAATTGATGGGACTCAAGTTCGTGAAAGACAATATTCGCAAATTTGGAGGCGATGCAGGCAATGTGACTATCTACGGCGAAAGTGCAGGTGCTGCGAGTGTCGTTTATCATTGTGTCGGTCGCGATGCGATCTTCAAAAGAGCCATTGCTCAATCTGGAGGTACAGGAACCATGTCTTTCCTCAAGGTCCGTGATCATGAAGTCCTTTGGAAGTTGATACTCAAGTCATTCGGAATTGTCTCTGAAGACAAGGCTGAACGCGTAAGGCGAGCGAAAGAGATTCCCATGAAGCACTTGCTTGGTTTCCTCCACAAGTTGCCTGGCTTGATCTTCTCCGCATGCCAAGAACAAGGGCCCAATGCCATCTGGACTGAGCACCCAGCTGCCAAATTTGACCGTGGTGAGACTGTCCCATCACTCGAGTCGTTCATGGCTGGCGTTTGTACCGACGAAGGTCTTATCTTTGCCCAGTTGTTTGGCATGCACGACGATCAATCAAGAATTGATTCATTTGTCAAGAAACATGGCGCAGCGGCAGCATATTATCCACATGTCTACGCAAACATCGAAGATGCCAAGCAACACAACGGTGATCAGGAAACTCTGCTATACGGCTTGCTCTGCGTCTGTAAGGCTCGCTCGTTCTTTAGTTGAGCAAATATCTGTCCGCTTGTCATGACAATCATCGCATACTGGCCAACGCAAGCAAATTTGGCGCAAACACGTCAAATAAAGAACAAAGAATCGATGGGATAAAGGAATGAGTAATTCCCCATCTCGCACATCAGAACCACCAAGCAAGGCGGCTTCTGCTCACTAAGGCTATCATCGAGTTGGCTGGTCCAAGTACTCACAACACTCTTTTCAAGACACACCAAACGGTCCTTTCCATCACAAACAGCCTCACGATGCAGTTTCTGCCAGAGCTACTTATGTTTGCTCTCAGCAGGTAAGTGTAGGCATTACATCAGGACGGTCTACTAACTAGAGCGTGGCCGGACTTCCGACAGCTGGACAACCGTCTGCACCGGCTGCAACGGGCGTACAAACAACGCGAATCATTCATGAAGTCATCACACGCACGACCTCAAAAGTTGAATGTATTCCAGGCCCCAAAGATCCTGCTTGCAAGCCAATCAAGCAAAACAAGCCAATGATGCCGGTCAAACCGGTCAAGCCTACCAAGTCCGGTAATGACCTCAATTGGAAGCAGAAGGATCGAAGCATTTTGCAGCACAAAGTCAAACCCCCTCATCCCCAGGTTCAGAATGCCCATCCGCCTACAAATCAAGTGACAACACAGTTGATGAAATCGCCTTCTAGTGCTTCATCGCATGGAAGCACCAATGCGGCGGCGGAGAGTGACGCTGCATTATTTCTCAAGTTGCATAACGACAAACGCGCTTTACATATCAATACAAGTGCTGTGACCTGGAGTACAGAACTTGCCGAAATGGCCTCGAAGCACGCCCGAGCCTGTGTAAGTCTGTTCAATGTTCCAGTGGGTCATTAACGATTAGGTCTTCGAGCACCTGCAGCCCAACCAGTATGCTGAGAACATCGCGTTCCGAGAAGCAACCATCAACGATGCAATCGACGATTGGTACAATGAGATCAAGCAATTCAATTTTCAGGAGCAAAGATTCGATGAGGAAACAGGGCACTTCTCCAATATGATCAGAACCGGCTTGAAGACCATGTAAGTTTCGATACAAATTTCCTGTTCTTGCTGACATAAGTGGCTGCGTCCAACATTTCTGTTCTGACATGAATATTGAGGGCAACTCTGACCAAGGAAAGTTCTATGTTTGCGAGTATGATGGAGATAGCTCTGACCTGCTTGTACAACCTTTGATACAGCCCTCGTAAAGTGTTCAATGGATTGCTTTTTTTGCTATTTCGGTACTTGAGCTATAGTTGGAACATGAGTGATTTGGTTGCCAAATAAACTCGCCTCTTCATGCAACCCAACTAGAACATTGAACGGGTCGCGATTGCATTATGCAAATGACATGTGCTTGCAGATGCAATTGCAATTGCAAAATCGTCCTGGAATTCGTCAATCCTCGGAACTAAAGAGCAGAACAAACTTGAACGGTTATGGATTGGAAAGCTCCTATACGTATACGATACACATGCTATCGCAAATAGATGCGCACGGAACTGCCTGAGCCGAGCGCTCATTCTGGCATTAGACGAAGTTGCCCTTTGTCATTGTAACAAGAGCTACATGTTTCCAATGAAACTTCACTTGTTGCAATTCAAGAGATGCATGTATGTATGTGAAAAGTGTTGTCGATGCACCAAAGTTACGTCTTCACTGATGAGATCTGACATTGCTACCATTCGGCTGTTAGCCAAGATTTGGGATAATAACTTGGCGACTGCAGCTGCTGGAATAAATTCCTCAAACTGCAGGTGTTCAATAATTACGCTCATTGTTGAACGCACTAATTCCATATCTTTAACCTTAGTACTACTTTCGTCAATAGAACTTCAGGTTTGAGAAACCACCTCTACGAAATGCTTCCGTTCTCTCTGAGCAATCAGTCATGTATATGACAGCCACTGCAACCGTCTGGCGGATGAAGTCAGACACAAAGAGTGTTAGACTGGTCAAGGGAATGCTGAATCTGTAACTGCTATTTGTAGAGTCAGGGGTGTCCTTGATAAAAGGGACCTGCTGGCATATTCTAGGAAGTAGGTTGCCATCTCCTATATATCTAACAAAGAGCTTGTTGTTTTGAGGGGCCCGATGTCCGGTGCAGGAGGTGTTTGGAAGGAGCACAGACTCCTGGGGCAGGCTGAGAATAGGGTGTAAAAAGCTGCAGCGCAGTCAGCTTGTCTGCTAGCTATGATGATTAGTTGTCTTTTGGCTCAATGAGCATACGATACGGACTCCGAACAGATCTGATATGTAGTTTCCCCTGAAGTGGCAAAGGGAAGCTTCAGTGCCGAACTGATGTCGCCTGTGACTCACCACGAGAGTATCTTCAGCAGCATTTGCTTCTGCATGCCTTGGGTCTGCCACGTGGCCCAAAGAATAGACAGCTGCCGTAGCAATCGGCACAAAATGTGGCCGACCTTGTAACAAACTCAGCTGCAGGGTGCTCGATGCCCTTGGGAGTAAAAAAAGGAGAAATTGCGAACAGGAGACATTGCCACGTGGAGGTCGAGTAAGATTGCGACTATTTAAGGTGCACCAGCGCAGCTCGGAATTCCATACACTCCACGCCAAAATGTTCAAACTGCTGATCTTTCTGCTCTCTACATGGTAAATCGCAACAAACAACACATGCAATAGCCTTGCTAACCGCACATAGGATCGCCACTACCGCAGCCCAATGGACTATTAGTCCCCCGAGCTTAGGAATCATGGCACGATGCGCTATTCAGATTTTTGGAGCGTCCAAAGCCATGGCTTTGCCATGCAATCAAGGTACCAACGCTTGTGAATCCCTTCGTCCGGGACGCGATAAGAATTTGGGTCGAGTTGGACCTATTTCAACCAAATCTGTCTCAACCAAATGACAGCCTCAATCAAAATTTGTTTACCTATACCTAAAAATAGCGACAAAGTCTTCTTGACTGCAAGCATCTTTTCGCTATAGAGTAAATTTGCATTCATTCGAGTGAAGTAAGCTTGATTGTGCTCGAATGCTGAAAAAATGTACCGCTATAATGGGATCTCTTGGCAGCTATACGCGTAGCTGTGCTCCCACTTTCTACAGCTAGTTATAGCTAGCTGTAGCTACTTGAGCTGAGCCTTTAATTGTTGTTACGCAATCGTGATCCCACGCGATATGCTCTTTGGGTGAGATCGGACTCATGCTCAACAATATAGAAAACGTCTTTTCCGATATTCGTGAGCCAACGTAGAGATGTTTGCGCCCCTGCTTATTCAGATTCAGAAGCTGTTCACCAGAGGAACTGCCTAGCTTTGGCACAATTGGAGCCACAGCGGTCATGTGATACACACTTGCAGCTGCAACTGCAACTGAGGCTTCCAAAGTTGCGTAGGTGAAGGTATCAACTTCGATCAATGAAAATCCTTTCAGACAATAAACCTATGCTCAAAATTGCAAGACTTCTACTGAGGGAGTGCGGTCACATGGGAACAGGCTCGATCAGGCATGACATCTGTGGCATGCTGTGAAAAGTGGCCTTCAGGAGTGCTGCAATTATCATGTGCTTGTACACATGTTTCGCATGTAGACTTTTGACTGAAAGATGTACCACGTTTACTTAAGACGGGCAGTCTGGCCGACTGCCTTCCTTTCACGTATATGTGGCTCTGACTGCGAAAGACAATGTCTAAGTTTCCATTGTTCCTCCTGGCTACCTTGTGAGAAACGATATACGTTCGGCACTTAGACACTAACAAATCATGCAGGATGAATATTGTTGCGATCGCTGCTCGACAGAACCTTCTTCAGCGGAGCATGGGCATTGCTGGTTGACACGCCATTATCCAGGCTTCGCATGACGCTTCCTACACTGCAGCTATTGCGTTGCCTTGTAACCGAGGCTAGGCGCTTGTGGCATACTGCCTACCAATTCCAAGATTGGTACACTAACTCAGGGGCATCACTGAAACCTTGAAGAATCTACTTTTCATCAGCAACATGAGCGTTCGATACATCTGCAGCTGCAGATTCTTCATCGTACTTCAAGTATCACTATCACCTTTTCGTATTCCTCTAGAATGTTGTGCATCAATCGCTGTAGTATTCAGCCTTGACGGTGTCCAAGTGCCTAGCCAACTCACAGGCCTTTTGCAAGCCAACAGGAGCAAGCCTGAATTGCAAAGAGATCAAGGGAGTCTTGGTAGACAACGTGGATTTATACAACGTATGCCGCCTCGAGTCACGCGGCCCTTCCCCGTGCGGCACACTGCGCATGGGATCCAGTGTAACATAGATCAATGGTCTACGGCCGGCTGGGCTGTCAGTATCAAGCTGTCAGCTGCCAAGGTCCTGGCGCGAGTAGCGCCCAAGATAGCAACACGTAGTCTCACTCAATCGTTTGCAGCTCAATGCAGAAAGAGTCAGGAGCAGCCTCTTCCAAAAGAATTCTTGAGCTGACACCTGTAACAAAGCAAAGCTTGTGTGCAAGATTGAGAGATCGCGCATTACAACCTCGGCCGTCATCGTCTCGGGCTGAGAACATACTGCGGCAATGTCAAAGGAAAATGCTAACTTTGAGGCTTTGCACTTTGCTGCCTAGCCTTAAGGAGCTCAAGGCATGGGTCGAGTGATGTTCCCGAATGTGGGGCCGGCCAAGGCTGTGGTTGGAGTACACGAGAAGTCGATCAATGGAAAAAAGTGGATTGATAAAGATTCGGTTGACTGTTGGTAGCTTTTGCTAGAGGCTTGTCCCGTGAAACACAGTCGAACTCCTCGAGCTCGTGAGTCGTGACGCATGATCAGTGCACGTAGCAGTCCAAGCCTTGTAGATACCCAGCTAGCACCAATGGCTATAGCTACAGCAGATCGTGAAAGAGCAGCCACGTGAGCGTGGACGTTTTTCCTGCGAGTAATCACATTTCTAAACCTGACAGCATTCCGAACAATGTTTGTTACCAAGACGCATGGTCGCCATGACACACATGACAAGTGCCCAACATGACTGTGCCTGCAAGCCAGTATACGGACAAATTCCATTGGAAGGAGTTACTTTGGGTAGCATCAGCTGGTGGCGAGCCAGCCTAGAAACCAAACAAATCGCGCATCCTGCAACAGTCTTTGCCATTCCAGCTCTGGTGCAGAAAGTATGCCAAGAAGATGATCTGTCATGTCCAGTTCGCCACATGGCTAGCGTCTCAGAGTCTCAGCCGTCCATTCAAAATGGCGCAAGTCGCTAGACTCGCCAACCAACGGACCATTCCCCTACCAAAATCCAAAATGCGATCAACAGCTCTTGTTCTCATAGTCTCTGCGTAAGAGCGCCAAACATGGACACGCATCACTGACCAATACAGAACCTTTGGCTTCACTGCTGGTCGCTCCGGCCAAGAAAGTCCTAGTCGTCCCATGTTACCGCTCGCTGGCTTGCTTCAGACTCTCAAGGGCCTGTCTGCCAAACCTGTTCATTCCAAAGTCCGCCTTGATGATGGTCCCCAGGTCGGCAACAAAACCGTTGGAAATAGCGCACAGGTTGATGAACAGAATAAATACAAAAAGAATGGTCGTGATGATAGCTGGATCAAAAAGCTCGGTGAAACGTTGGACGGATAGATGCGTCGTCTCTTGATATTCCCTCCAGTAGAGGGAGGCAACGCGATACAATGCCTCTTGTTGTCGAAATCTTTAGCCTTAGACCATCGAAGCTTTTGTTCCTCCGCAGTTTGACTTTTGCTGACATGTGAGCGATACTGCGTGAGCTTGAGAAGCATTTCGAGTATCATAGCAGCTTGTTCGGCACACAGAACAATTGATGTGAGGAGACCGCCCTATGTGGAACTCTCGTCACTTCTGATTTTGATCTCGCTTATTGTGATCAGCACACGCCCAGCCCAATGCAGGCTCCTTCTTGCCTGATGCCGTCCTTTTTGCAGCGCGTACCGCTGCAGCCCACCAAAGCTTACTCCATGATCGTGCTAGATAACGTGCACGACTGTGTCGCTGTTCGAGGACTTCCAGCACATGGCGAGAGATTTTACCGTGTTCATCAAAGTGGAAGTGGAAAAGACCAGTTGTCAAGGTGGTTTGTCGAGAGGCCAAAGGGCGAGAGAGGTCATTCGCAACGAGGCGGAAGCGAATAATAAGTTTCTGCTTGGTGGGTGCAAGACGCTCAACTCTAATTTGACTTGCGCTCGGATTGCGGTCCTCGGCAGCGAAAGAGACTGGCTCATTCGAATTAAGAAGTTGCCTGGTCTCGATTGCAAGAGAGAGCGGCGCGTTGTCCACTGACGAAGTGTCAGACAGCGAAAAGTTTGCTTGAGTTGTAGATGGACCGAAGAGCAGATTGACGCACCAGCAACCAATCCGAGAAGCAGTCATGTAGGCAGACAAGCCGCGAATCTCTGGGAATGGGACTTGTAGTGCCACCGGCAATGGTATGGGACCGATGGATCGCATTGTGGCAGGCAATAGTTCAAGCGCAATATTGGGCGATAGAATCTCGGCCGGGAGATGACCTTCTTGTAGGAGAACCGGCAAGTGTGCTGTAATGGTCTCGAGTGTCTTGCCAAAATTGGCTAGACTGTCCTGCTCGGAGGGTTTCCTGGCATTTGGTTCGTGTCCGGGTCTCGAGATGCTCGTGAAATTACCCAGAGCGGGTTTGAATGGCGAGAACCCAGACGGCTCGTGGTGCTCTGGCTGTGCAGAGTATTGCGACCAGCCGTTCAGAGGGGCGTGGGTGGCAAGCAGTCTCGGAGTATCGAGGCGCCTCGTGGCCCCAGCACATGATAGACAAGCATAAGTATCTGGAGATCTGGTAGCTAGCTGAGCAGTGTAGCTAGCTCGACTTAGCAAAGAGCGCTTCATCACCAGAACAAGCGCACGATGGTGTAGTTTCGAGCTTGTCCTGGTCGTGGTTGCACTTTCGAATTTCTTGTGGCAATCAGAACGACAAGCGCGACGAACCATCACAAAGCAGAAGCGCGTCTGGCATGACCGTCGCCTCTCTCTGAACGGCGCAAGATTAAGCAGATACCTCGACGATGGCAGGCGAAGGCGAAGAGCTGATCAGAGCAAAGGTACAGGTATGATTACCTCCATTGCCGCCCATAGACTGACAAGACAGATCATCTCACTTCAGGCGCAGATTGCGGCAGTGACGGAACAGGCGCTGGGTGCGTTGCAGGAGAATGCAGCATTGTCGCGGAGTAATCATGCGCTGGAGGAACAGCTTGCAGCAGTGAGGGCGAATGATGCTGTCGACGAGGCGAATACAGCAGATCAAGCAGAGCTTTGTCGATTACGGGCACAGACCGCTGAGCAGAGCGAGCTCATTCAGCTTATGCAAGCAAAGCGGCAATTTCCTGAACAGAAACTTGGCTTGGCAACGCCAGTATCACCTGCATTGCCCGCTGAAGAGAGTGCGCAGTACTGGAAACGCAAGTACGAGCAAATCGCAGATTACAGCGAGAAGGTCAGGACACGCTTTCGGGATCACAGAGACCGGTGGAAGGACTGGGCGGAGCAAGCAAAAGTGCACGAGAAGGGACGTGCCGCCAAGCTGGCTCGATGTGAGATGGAGATTGCAAAGCTGAAGAGAGATGAACAACATGCAAGTGCGGAAGTCAAACGACTACAAGCGGCCTTGGCTGAAGCTACAAGACGAAGTGCAGATAATTCTGTTTTGTCGCGATGCGATGTGACCAAGGCGCCGATAAAGCCCGCCGAACACTCATTCAAGATCTCGTCCGAGAAGCGGGATCCTCGAACTGTTCTTCCAATCAATGCGACTGAGGAGAGCCAAGAATCCCTCTCTCGCAAAGCAGGCAAGCAGATAAGCTCTGCGGATAAATCTGCCGATCTACCAGCACCGAGGCCCGCCATCAGGAAGGCGCCGTCAGAGGAAGAGACACAAGACAATGGAAAACCAACGCCCGGTAAAAATCGCATCGTTTCTCTCCCTGTCGCTATCAAGGATGAGCCTGGAGGATCTCCGATTATTTGCTATTCGCCCTCTACCCCAATCAACAACGAGCCTGACCTTCCGAATGACAGTACAGCCCACGCAATACAGTCTAGAACGCCGAGTAAGCCCAAGCGCTCTCGAGAGCAGGTGAAAGAAGGCTCTTCGACAGTCAAACGCCTCTGCGTCTCTGGTCAAGGTCAACCAAACTCAAAGGCCGACGATGCTCGACGGACTTCCTCATTTGAGATCCCAAGCAGTCCTCACAAGAAACAAGGATTGGGTGATGTTCGTCGCACACAATCATCGGGTTCGCTGGTCAACCCACAGGAAGACTCCAAGCGCGTGCCTCTCTGGCAAACACTGCCCCAAAAGCGCTCCCCATTGCGACTCCCTCAACAGCCCAAGAATATTGGCCGTTATGCATCAGCCGCTAAATCTGAGGGGCAGCTTGATTTCAGTGACTTTACTATTGACGCAGAAAAGAATGATGGCGTTAATTATGCATTTCAAGAGGCGTTGCGTGGTAAGGATGCACGAAAACAGGCACATGCAAAAGATTGTCCATGCTGCGCGGACTACTACCGTTTCGCTGGGCCGTTTCCAAGCCAATCTGGACCTATTTGGCGTGCGAAAGAGCCGGATGAGCCTGAGGAACCTGTCTTGAGTGATGCTGAAAAGATGAAGCAGCAAATGGGTCGACATCGAGAACGCTGGGAGAAGGAAAAGACACCAGAGTTGCATTGGCGCGTTGACTTTCCTTCCACACAGGAAGTAGCAGAGGAGGCACGTTTGGCGGAGGAAAGGCGTGTACAGAAGCTCAAGGCGATGGAAGAAGAAGCTCTGATTGGCAAGGGTAGGGTTGTCTTCAGAGAGTCGAAGCAGCCCCGACCTTCGTCTCGCAAGCGGGCCAGGCGTGTTCGTGAATAGCTTGTTAGATCGTGGAGCATAGGACATGACATCTATTCTCTACACAGCTCCTCTACCTTGCCAGAAGATAGACCAAACAGGTATAGGATCGAGTCAAGCTCACCGAAACGTATCCGTGCAGGGCTTTCCCGCTGAACGAGCTCTTTCGCATGAATGGCAACACCAAGACCAGCCATCTTGAGCATAGGCAGGTCATTCGCTCCATCGCCTACCGCAACAGTCTGCTCAATACGACAGCCAACTTCTTGTCGGAGCTGCAGCAGGAGCTCACTCTTCCTCTCGCCATGAACGATATCACCCTCTGTTGTGCCCGTCAACCTACCTTGTTCATCCACAGACAGCTGATTAGCAAACATGTAGTCAATGCCGAGCTCCTTCTGTACATAAGAAGCAAGCGGAACAAAGCCACCCGAACACACTGCCGTACGACAGCCCATCCGCTTCAATGCCGTCAACAGTGCGCGTGCTCCTTTCGCAAAAGTCAGACGTGCACGAATCGCAGCAAAAGTCTCTTCTGCTTTGAGACCCTTGAGCAAGGCGACGCGCGCTGCAAGAGATGCAGCAAAGTCTAGTTCGCCATTCATGGCACGGCGTGTGATGTCTGATACTTGATCACCGACACCAGCGTATTCTGCCAATAAATCAATGCATTCCTCGTTGATGAGTGTTGAGTCCATATCAAAGACAACGAGACGTGGGTAGTGTCGCCAGCAATCATCCTTGCGAACAATTAAGTCTTCCTCAGTTTGTTCGAGTAGCGTTGGTTTTGATGGCGGTGTATCTGTCCGAACTTGAAAGACATTTGGACCAAGCTGTGTGACGGAGCCTGGTGAAGCGATCGTGTCTAACAGGGAGCCTGAACAACGCGGACTCCGTACGGAAGTGACGGCATACATATTGATGTTATGTCGCGCGTTGGTCAAGTGTGTAGATGAATTCTGAAGTCAAAAAAAGAACCGCGACAGCGCAGCAGCCATCATCCAGTATATCGAGAGGGTATTATGAACAGGATAGAAGTAGAGAAGGATACAGTACAGAGGAGAGCGATACACAGCACGATCATCGTCGCTTCGGTTGTTGCTGCTGCATGTTGGCATTCGCCAAGGTATCCGTCGACTGGCTGAAGAAGAGCCTCGCGTCCTTGGTGCCGACATTGACAATCTCATAAAAGTTGCCACGCGGCACGGTGAACTGGCCGCCCTTGCGCAGCTTGAAGATGACATCGTGAATCTTGACCTGGACATAGCCCTGGTAGATGAAGAAGAACATAGTGTTTTGCTTCGATGGCTTGACGGGTTTGCCCTCTCCAACAGGGATGTCCAAGACACCAGCTGCAAAGTGAGGTTCCTCTGAGAGCGTCTTTTGGAAGAAAATACCTTGTCCCACCACAGGCCGAGGATCGTACATGGCTTGCGGTATCGCCAATACCTTCTTGACCAACGCGTCCGGCTGCTCGAAAGACCGCACATTCGCCTCAACAATGATGTGTTCCTCCTCCTCATCTTCATCTTCCGGCTCACTGGCAGAACTCTCATCCTTGACTTGATTCGCACGCCGTTTCTTCTTACCATTCGCGCGACCTTTGCTGCTGGCCCTAGAGCGACGCACTTGCTGCGCGCCTTCCACCAAGTCAACATGGATGATTTCCTTAACCTCAGGCAGTGAAAGGCCCAGAGTACCACCAACCGACTTCCGCCGTTGACCCCTTCCAAAAACCATCTTCTCACCGCGCCAGAAGGCAAGAGGCGGCACCTTGACACGCGTCGACCGCCGCACACCATCATCTTGCTCTGCATCATCTGAATCGTCATGCGTGATGGGTTCTCGCCATTCTCGCTGCGGCGATTGTGTTCGACCATCACGCGTTCGACTCGCTGCGCGCGATGGACTCAGTGACGCATGCCTCGCTGGCGCCTTCTTTTTTGGTGACTTCTTTGCTGCTGGCTTTTTGGTCGATCGTCCGCGTTTACGAGGTGCAGCATCCGATTCATCATCTGTTGCAGCGCGCTGAGCAGACTTGCTGCGTTTTTTGTTGCTGGCAGGAGACTTGATGGGTTCTTCTTCATCTTCATCTTCTTCAGCTGCACTATCGCCAGACCTCTCAGCTTGTTCGTCTTCTTCTTCTTCTTCTGCTTGCTCTGCACCTCCATCGAGTTCTGCTCCATCATCGATGTAGTCTTGATACATGGGCTCATCGTTGGGAGCCTCATACTCAATGTCATAGCGTACATCGTCGTTTTGCGCATTGGGCAATGAATCCGGTTGCGCAAGGTCTTCAAAGGCCTCTCCTTGGATTTCAGCCATTGTAGGCGCATCCACAAATTCGTCTGCTTCCTGCCCTGCATCATCGTCTCCATCGCTTCTCTCGGTGGCTTGCAAGGCTTCTACTTTACGCTTACGATCGGCCTTTGCGCTCGCCGACGTTGCAGCCGGCGACTTTGAAGACCGCCGAACAGCGACAAACCTAGCAGGAGCAGCTGGCGTCGTCTTTGTCACAGCCGCGGCAGCAGCTGGTGCGTCCTCCTCTTCGTCTTCCACATCCAGGTCGCTTCTACTGAAGTCCAACTTCCTTGCGACTTTTGCCAGAGGTTGTACGCCAGGTGTTGTTGCTGCCCGGTGTGGGTTCCTCAATGGACTCGCTGGATTCGAGACGGCGTTACGAACGCGCAATGCCGGAGAATTGAGATGCGTCTTTGTGGGTGATTGGGAATGTCGATTGGGTACTCGCACAGAGACTGGCACGGCTGAAGCTGCTTGTGACTGTCGGCGATGCGACAAGGTTGCGGTGACATCTTGTGCGGAACCTGGAGAGGGATCGGTAAGCCGTGTACGCACCCTTGCGAATTGCAACTCACTCGCTTCAATCTCCATTTCTTGCTCATTCGAGCCTGTACTCGGCCTAGATCTCATTGAATGTGCTGAATCAAGGAGATTGCCTGCAGCAGCAGCGGCGGCGGCCTTTTTCTTAGCAGTAGCGGGGGAGAAGAAGGCAGAGAGGTTCTCCATGCCATCTTCATCACGCGTTGTATCGTAGATTTCAAGACCTGTGCGACGTCCCTTGACACCAATGTCGGTGACGTTTTGTGCACCCCTGCCGCGCCGTTCGGCTTCGCTGTAGCGCGTTTGTGAATTTGGCATGGTTGTGCGTAGCTGTTCTCTTGTGTTTGGTTGAATTGATGATGGCCAAAACAACTATTCAAGGAACGAGAAGTGATACCAGCCCCGGAAGCTTCTCGCTGCACAGCTACTGGGCCCGGGCGTGTGAGCCGATGGCGGCCCTTGTTGGATGTCGGGTGTTGTTGTTTGTCGCTGTGTGTCTTGTTGTTGTTTTCTGTGGGCAGAGTTCCTTCCTCCACTAACCCTGGCACTCTGTCGAAATCCACTCAACTATTCAGCTGAACTCAACTACTCACTGCTCAATAGTGCTTAAACACTGGTTGCTCGCTGCCTGCTCATCTGCTGATTGCTCTACTGGCCATTGACTACCTTCGATCAGCTTCTTCGCTCAATCTGTACATCTAGCCAGCTAGATTACGAATTGAGTCGCGTCAAGTCGCGTGCCTAGTCAACCCCTCAATATGGATGCATGGATGCCTACGTCTGTGACTTGCTCACAAGCATCCAAAGATGTCTCCTATTCCTACATCACACCTGTTCCTTCTAGTCTCACTGCCAAGACTGGCGTAGAATGCGTCCTCGGTGTCGACGAAGCAGGACGAGGTCCCGTTCTTGGGCCTATGGTCTATGGTGTTGCGTATTGCTCTGTCGACTATGCAGAGAAGATCAAGCAACATGGTTTTATGGACTCGAAAGTACTGAATCACGCAACGCGTGTTGACTTGCTACACAAAATGGAAGACACGAAGCATGTTCTCCAACAAGAGATTGGATGGACGGTGCGTGTTATGTCAGCGAGGGATATTGCCGCGGGTATGCTACGTCCGTCTGCACCGTACAACTTGAATGCACAAGCGCATGACACGACCATCCAACTCATTCGCGATGTTCTGGCACAAGGCGTCAATGTTCGCCAAATCTTTGTGGATACCGTTGGAATTCCTGAAAAGTATCAGCACATCCTGCAGCGTGCGTTTCCGATGGCCCAAGTCACTGTGACGAAGAAGGCGGATAGTCTGTTCCCAATCGTCAGTGTTGCTTCTATCTGTGCAAAGGTGACACGAGATAAGGCGTTGGAAGCGAGTGTGCCGGCCGGCGACGCGGTGGTCCCTACATCAGAGACGGTCAGCAAGATTCGTTCAGCTTCGCCAGAAAAGCAGGTCGAATCTGTTCCTGCACGTCGCACGTCACCAAGAAAGGCCAAATACACGCAGCCAGAGCAAGAGATGGCAGACGAAGAAACGCAAGACCCCGCAGAAACTGTCCCTGTCGTAGGGACATGGGGTTCAGGCTACCCTGGCGATGCACGAACGGTGGAATGGCTCAAACGGCACATGCACCCGATTTTCGGCTGGCAAGGTGGATTTGTGAGGTACTCCTGGGCCACTGCAAAGGATATGCTTGAAGGCACCTCGAAGCACGTCAAGGACAAAAAGGCTGCCGTGGAAGTAATTTGGCATGATGAGATCGTGGAGGAGGTTGAGCACGGACAAGCACGCATCAGTGATATGCTGCAGGGCAAGAACAAGGGTAAATCTGCATACTCTGTCGAACGCTATTTCGGGAAGAATGCAACAATGGCCATGTTTTGAGCAGCGAGGTCATGGTGTTTGCCCCTCGAGCAAGCGTGTTCGTTCGGAAGGCGTTCGCTCGGCCTGCGTTGTTGCTATTGGACGGCCATCTTTCGTGCGATGAACAGCGCATGCTTCTGTCAACGTCTTCAAACAGTGCAGCACGGGCTCCAATATATGCGGACGATTTTTAAGGAAGTACGTTGCAACGCCAGCAATGATGCCCAAGACAGCGGCAATCATCAGTGGCATCGTCAGCAAAAACCAGGAAGGCATCTCATCTGTGTTGTGCTTTTCTGGTGGAGACTGAACTGGCTCTCTCTCGCCTTCGATACGCAACAGCACAGAACCCATTGTGGAGGACATCTTGATGGCGGATTTGCCATTTCCGTACATACCGTTGACCACACGCTGCACCAAAGTTAGTGCATTAGGGCCAATTACGGACACAGATCCATGTTTGCTTTGGAGCGTGTAATGCCCACCTTCGTTGCCTGAAATCAACACTTGTACCGCACCATTTTTGGAGACTGCATCGAGCTGTATTGGCGTAGGAATCTCAACATCCAGCAGAATATTACCAGCTTGGGAGTTTGCTGAGATACTAGCGAGATGTTCTTTGTGACTGAATCCCGGATCTGCTGCCCAGACACCTACATCGATACTGCCAGTGATGGTACGAAGTGAGACTTTGGCATCAGGCGACCCACCCAGTTTTGCCATGATGGATCCCTGTTGCGTCTCGAGTGTCGTCTCGTGCCCAAAAATCTCGCTTCCTTGCAGCACGATCGCACCGGACGCAGTAGTCATGGTGACTTCTGGCGAGGTCAATTCGGTGTCTGTGAGATGGATGTGTCCTTGCTTAACAGATGCCGTCACTTCACCAGCATGTAAGCCGCGAGCGTGTTGAAATACCAAAGTACCCTGGTCAAGAAGCACATCGAGCTGCTTGACAAAGCAATTGGTAGCATCGAATAGCACATCTGCCGTCTCTGATGCAATCGTCAAACCTTGCGTGTACTGAGGAAGCTGAAGGAGGATTTCGATATTGATGCAAGAAGGCTGAATGAGATCGAGTCCACGACCATCCACCACGACCATCGCCTTATTATCTTCGATGGTGAGCGAGACTGCATCTTCCAGCTGCTTCTCCGTCGCTTGCAAATTGACAGAAAGCCTGACTTGTTCCTGCGCCCAGCTTGTCACGCGAATCAAGGACTGCACGACAATGCGACCACGAAACTGCTCATCCGTAGCAAGCTTGAATGGCACATCTGGCCTGAAACTGACTGGTTGCAGGCTGTCAATGGCGCCGATGCGCTCACACGCTTTAGTGTTTTGCTGGTGCGCAGCGAGTGTGTGTGCTGTCCAGGGAAATGCAACGAGTAGCCAGTTTGGCCGCATGGTGATCATGAGCGAGACAAAGGCAAGCAGGCTGATGTGTGTGATGAGATAGACCGGCTGCATGAATGGAGGAGGGCAGTGGTAGAAGTGTCGACTTGCTCGACCAATGCATTTCAGGGGGACAAAGCAGGCGACGTGACGTCCATTTTCGGGCCGAGTGGATGGCAGCACATGTCGTGCATTCTGTATTGTAGACTACGTCAGAGCCCTTGTTAAAAGCTCATCAATTAGCATTGCCGACACCTGGCTCCTTCTACAGACTACTTCTTGCAGCTTTTGAGGGTTGGTCGCTGCTGTTTTCTCTTCCCCACAAATCGGCAACCGGCGACAACGACAAGCAATAAGCAATAAGCAACAGAGCCCCATGCCATGGCTTCAGGGCTCTCGCAGTCTCCTACGAGCGACTCACAGATCAGTCCATCCTACTCGTTCACCTCGCCAACAAACAATGGCGACTCACTTGGACCTTTGCAAAAAGCAGCCTGTTTGGCGTGTCGCAAGCGAAAGATCAAGTGCGACAAGCGGTTCCCATGCAGCGCATGTGTTCAATCGCGCATAGAGTGTGGCTTCATGGCCAGCAATCGGACTAAATCTCGCTCAAAGGTCTTGTCGCAATTGCGTAATGCACCGGTAGAGCTGCAGATCGAGATGTCTCGGCAGGCACTCGCAAGTCAACAGACACCGCTTGGTCTTGATCTGAGGCTGTTGTCACCTCCATTAGTCAAGAGCTGTCAGCATATCTACCTGCAAGAGTCTTACCCCATCAACATCATCATGAACCATGAAAGTTTTGTGAGTTTGATAGAGGGCTATGAAGAAGAGCCGAAACGTTACGCATTGCTTGCGGCCATCTGTGCAACGGCCATCTACCAGTGTACGGACAAAGAGCTCTTCACGCAAGAAAATGAAATCTCCTCAGCGGTGGTCATGTCAGATCGGCTCATCAAAGCTTCCGTGCGTGCACGGCACATGTTTGACTATGCCAGCAAGCCAGACCTGCGTACTGTTCTAACTTCCTTCTTTCTCTGTATCGCAACATTTCAGCAAAAGCAAGACACGCGCGGATGGTTCTACTTGAGAGAAGCATGCACGCTGATGCAAGTATTAGGCATGCACCTGGAATCCACCTTCAAGACAATGCAGGCTGGGCCAGACTCAATTTTCCGCTGGCGGCTGCTATACTACCTTATCAGCGTCTCTGAACGTGCTTGCTCCATACATCGCACACTACCCGTCACGCTCGACCACTCTATTGTTTTTCCACTCATGGACAATAGCGACCCTGAGCAACGCGGCTTCGTCATTCTCAGCGACCTGTTCACACCCTTTGACAGAGTCTTTTCTACATATCGCGATTCAGGCTTTCTACCCTTTGCAGACCCAGATGCCTATGTCCTCAACTTGCATCGTCTCGTCACGCAAGCGTGTCCTGATTATACATACTTCATCGACTTTCCAGGTCCAAAGCCATTTCCAAAAGCAATCATTGCAGATTTGCTCGTCAACAAGCAATGGCTTCTCATCAAAATCTATCATCTCGCCATCTCTCAATCACTCCTCACCTATCTGCCACCCGAAGCAGACCTGGGCCTCCTCTACCCAATCAAAGTGGCGCGCGAGTTGCTCGACATTATTGAACTCCTTGGTGGCGATAGTTTCGAGATTCATGGTGGCAGTATGTTGGAGAAGTTTTACGATATCGCTTCCATGCTTGCGGATCTCGTACAGATTGTTCCGATTCCACCAAACTCGCCAGGCGCTGAAATGGCTCAACCGCTGGCTATCCCTGGATTGGGTGGGTCTAGTCGACAGGAGAGTCTTGGTGATCATGGTAGGGCGTCTGTCACGTCACAGCCACGTACCGCGCAAGGATTCGGTCCGAATGACCTCTTATCTGCACTCGTGAAGCTCGTCTCACAACTACGCAAGGAGCATAACCCGTACTTGCCCATGTTGATGGCAAAAGTCCATCAGTGCTTGCAAGTCGGAGCTACAAAGCCAGAACAAGTCCACAGACAGCCGCTGTATGAGGCCATTGGCTTTGAATTTGACGACTTGTTTCTGAGGTTTAATTCGGGAGACAACACGGACGCGTTGATGTAATCAGTGTAGATGCTAAATGAATGAGTTCGTGGTCAGTGAAGGCGTGATTTAACTTCGAAATTTCATATTACGACGAGCACACCACGACAACTTGCTATACTGATGAACTCTGCTGAGATCCGCTCATTGCTGTAGTTGTAGGCTATGGATACTATCTTGCTCTCAAAGAAGATGCTCAACAGCGCTGTGTGGCAGCCAGATAGACTGCAAGCTGCAAAAGTACCCTTGATGTCACATACTTGCTGAAAATGATGCAATATCAAAGTAAGCTGACACCATCTGGTGCGACGACGCGATCTCTGCAATGACAACTGGATATGGCGACACCCGCCCTGTGGTCTACATAAGGGCCGTGCAATGCCGCTCTTCCCAGGCATCGCACATACCAATGGCTCCCTCGATTGCCTTTCAGCAACGCCCTGAGCAGCTCATCGAGCCATTTCAAAAGCTCTCCCTCGCCAAGGCAGGTCAGAGACCCGGCGTCATTACCTACTCTCAGGAAGTTCTAGACCGCTATGAGCCAGAATTTGACCCCGAGATCACCTACCCGCCTTACGAACTCATTGACCACATTGATCCCGCGCACAAGGCAACGGGCAAGGCTATTGAGGGCGCGACGTACACCAAACTCACTCCCAAACTCGGCACTGAACTCTCTGGTCGTCAGATCTCTTCCTTCAGCGATGCAGAAAAGAACGAACTTGCCTTGCTCGTTGCTCAACGCGGACTTGTCATCGTGAAGGGTCAGGATTGGGCAGGGATCGGAACGCAACAACAGATCGAGTTTGCGAGCTACTTTGGTAGACTACACATCCACCCTACATCCTCACACATCAAGGGACACCCAGAGTTCCATTTGGTCTCGCGCGGATTTGACAAGCCAGAGTCGCAGGACGATGCCATCCATGCTGCATCTGCACACATTCAAGAGGAAATTGATTTGGGCGATTCCGTCTCGTCTGTGTCTTGGCACTCGGATGTCTCCTATGAGTCACAGCCACCTGGCACAACCTTTCTCTGGAACCTGCTGAACCCTGAGGCCGGTGGCGACACTGTCTTCAATTCGCAGGTGGAAGCTTACAATCGTCTCTCTGAAGGCTTCAAGAAGCGCCTCGAGGGTCTTTATGTGACACACTCTGCCTTTGAACAAGCAAACCAAGCGACTCAACGAGGTGGTGTCGCACGTCGCAAGCCCATCATCTCACAGCATCCACTGGTCCGCACCCACCCCGTCACGAAGCAAAAGGCACTGTACGTCAACCCTCAATTTTCGCGTCGCATTGTCGGCTACAAGAAGGAGGAATCAGACGCGGTTCTCAACTTCCTATATGATCACATCGCCAAAGGTCATGACTTCCAGGCGCGTGTCAAATGGACTGACAATGCCACGCTGGTCATTTTCGATAACCGTGTTGTGGCTCATTCTGCGCTCTTGGACTTTTCCGCAACAGAGAGACGAGTCATTGCTAGACTTGCTCCTCAAGCTGAGCAACCTTTCAATGCAGATGAGGAGAAGTGAAGGAGGTTAGGTTGCATGTAGAATGAATATTGGATAAACTACCAACAGTGAACATGAGCGTGAATGTGTGACATCTGAACAAAACTCTCCCCGGAGTCAGAGCTTGACGTGCACCAGCTCAGCGACATTGACGCCTAGCCATGTTCCGGAGAGCAGGCCGTGCAACGTATGGCTTGTCACGATCAGCTAGAGCGGCAGCATTCTGTGCTACTGCAACTGCTGCAACAGGCATAGCGTTCTACAGGCTTCCCAGCATACAACAGCCATCGAGTCGTACGCTACACCTCGACTCGCCTCTAGAGGTTGACAACCGCGCCAAGTCCCTTGGCAATATCACTGATGAGTCGAGTATGCGACTACGAATGGATCGGTTTGTGAAGCAAAAGCAAGCAGAGATTGTTGCTGCTTTGGAGCAGATTGATGGGCATCACTTCAGAACAGATCGCTGGGAGCGGAAAGAAGGCGGGGAGGGCATCTCGTGTGTTTTGCAGGATGGCACGGTGTTTGAGAAGGCAGGTGTGAATGTTTCTGTGGTGTATGGCAAGTTACCACCCGCTGCTGTTGCCAAGATGCGTGCTGATCACCGTGGACTGGCAGAGACAACGGTTGCCTTGCCCTTCTTTGCTGCTGGCCTGTCACTCGTTGTGCACCCGCACAACCCAATGTGCCCTACTGTGCATCTCAACTATCGCTACTTTGAGATTGAGAATGAAGACGGCACACCGCGTGCTTGGTGGTTCGGCGGTGGTTCAGACTTGACGCCTACCTACCTCTTTGATGAAGACGCGATTCAATTCCATGCTGAATTGAAAAAGGCCTGCGATAAGCATGATCGCGGCTACTATCCCAAATTCAAGAAATGGTGCGACCAGTACTTCTACATCAAGCACCGCAATGAATCTCGTGGCATTGGTGGCATCTTCTTTGATGATCTGGAGGACAAAGACCCTGAAGAACTCTTCAGCTTCGTCAAAGATGCAGCGGATGCGTTCTTACCTGCCTATGTACCCATTGTCAAGCGTCGGATCGCTATGCCGTTCACAGAGGAGGACAAGCAATTCCAGGCGATCCGTCGAGGCAGGTACGTGGAATTCAACTTGGTCTATGATCGTGGCACCCATTTCGGTCTAGCGACACCCGGTGCACGAATCGAGAGTATCCTCATGTCCTTGCCATTACACGCGAGTTGGGTCTACCAGCACGTTCCTCAAGGCCCACGCGAGTCCAAAATCATGGAAGCTCTACAGACAACAAGAGAATGGGTTTGATGCCATCCAAAACACCCGTTACTAGTGTACAAAGTCATAATAAAGCATACTCTACCTTCAAGCAATTGCTTGCCTTATGCGTGATGGGCAGGCTCTAGAAGTTGTCGTTGTTGTGCCAAGAAGGATCTAGGGTTTGCTCGCGTTCGCTGCAATGACAAGTTGCTCTGCGTCAAGCGTGATGAAAGATCATAAAATGCTCGAGCAACAAGGACATTCTCTTGCCTTAAGATTGCTTCAGTTTCCCTGGCCTCTTGCTTGACTTGATTCGTCTCTTGAATTGCGCGTTCGAGTGCTGCCTGTAATGTGGCGACTTGCTCACCTCCCGCTGCAGATCTCGCTGTTTCCACCTCTACACGCAATGATCGAATCAAGTCATTTTGTTGTCTCAGGAGTGGCTTGACAAGGGAGACTTGCCGTTCAGACTTGGCAAGCTGGTTTTGGTAGTAGGTTGCTTGCTCTGACAATGAACGCGCGTCATTAGAGGACTCACCCGTCAGATCGGCAATCAGTGCTTGTACTGCAGTATTGGCTCCACCTCGCGCTGTATCGTGCTTGGCGAGCTGTGCAGTGCATTCGCGTAATTCGGCTTTCGCAACGGTCAGCTCTTCCTTGGTTTTTTCGAGCTCTTCTCTCACTGCAACGTGTACAGCTGTTTTATCAACAAACTTTTGAACACGGTCCTTGGCCGCGAGCATGATTTGCTCACGCTCCTCTTCTGGTAGACGATTGAGGACGAGTTCAAGCTGCGTGAAATTGTGAACGAACATAACTGTTAGACTCTGCGCATGAGCTTGTAGCTTGCTTCTTTCTGCATAGAGAGCACGCAGAGAGATATCGTTTGAATTTAGATTGGTCGTCGTTGCAGAAGTGCTTTCCAGTGCCACACAACGCGCTTGTGCTCCAATCAGGGCCTGTTGTAATGCTGCCTCCTTTTCCGCATTCGCTGCGATGATTTTCTTGAGTGTGGTGATGTCTACCTGACACGCATCAAGCTGTTCCTGTGCAGCCGATAATTCCATATGCGTCATCTCCTCGCTGAGTGGTGTACCGTCTGTAGATGCTTGTGTGCTGGTTTCCTCAAGCAAGTGCAAGCGGTTTGCCAAAGCTGCTGTCTGCGCAACAGCTTTACTGCGTGCTTTCTCAGCTGCCTGAATTTCGACTCTGGACTTGTTGAACAACTCCTTGGCAATCTGTAGCTGCTGTGCATGTTGAAGTTTGAGTTCTTGCATATGAGCTTCTTGGCGATTGAGCTGGGCTTCTCGTTCTTGGAGGCGTTGAGCGCCCGCTGTCTTTTTCTCCAATTCTGCAATGTAGACTTCTTGTTTTGTTGCACGTTCTTCCGATTCCTTTAGCTTCTGCTGCATCTCAGTCCTATTGTCAGCTGATGCCTCTCATATTCAACAATCAAGCATACATGGCCTCTAATTTGCGCTTATACTTGTCATTGACCAACTCAACACGACGATACTGTTCCTTGATTCCTTCCATCTCTGCAACATCCTCCAAGAGCTTTGCAACGTGCTGTGCACTCCCACCGGTCTCTGCAAGGCGGCGTTCAAGTTTAGTAACATGCTGTGCTTGTTCTTCACGTTCCCTCTCGAGTGTTGTGATTTGTACTTCAGCTTGTTCAAGAAACCGCTTGAGTTCTGAATATTGATGCTGTAAGAGTGCTTGTTCGGGGGTGATACCCTCTGTTGCATGAGTGTTTGCTTCTTGATCGACTTGTGCAATAGCTGCTTTGAGTTGTGCATTCTCGTCAGTGAAAACAGAGAGCGTTCGTTGGAGTGCACTGATTTGTGCTTCGTGAGGCGATAATCCATGCGTGCTTGACGATGCAAGTCTGCGTGAAGTCGGTGTTGGCGACTGCAGCGTTGTTGTCGAGGCAGTAGGTCTTCCCGCTTGCTGTACATCTTCAATAGCCTACAAAGGTCAGTCAATGCCTGCTCGTCATCCGTATGGCAAGGGTCGTCGTACCTGTGTCAAGAGTGTCTGATCTGTCGTATTCAGCTTTGCAATGGCATCGACATACACATCCTTCCGAGGACTTTGCACAGCAACCACCAGCACGAGTCTGAGTAGTTTTGTCAAATCACTGGCTGCTGCGCCGTCTTTTGCAATACGTTGTAGGTTTGGTAGATGAGACGTGATGCCTATTTCTGGGAGTTGAATGCCTCCTGTGTCTTTGAGAGAGCGTTGCATGAGCTTGAAGGCCCGTTTGAGCTTATTCAGGCGTAGGACCCAGGTTGTACTAGACTGTTGTGTATGTCTGTCTGCTGCAAGGGTGCTGAAAGCATTCGGATCGATATCGAAGAGGCATGTGCAGAGGAGCCAGCCGTCTGCAAAGGTATCGAGGGACGCATGTGGGTAGAGCTGTTGCAGCCAGTGAAGCAAGGCCGCTGCATCTGCCATGGAAGTAGCGCTCTCGTTGTAGCAAGCAGTAAGAGTGTCTCTAATGTACAGCGCGATGGAGTAGGGAGCACGGGAGAGCAGCGATGGGACGAGGACTGGTAGGAGGATGTCGTTGTGAGGGAGGAGCACAGACAAACCTGGGGATGTTTCAGCAAGGCACAGATGTTCAGAGAGACGGATCAAGGGGAAGAGCTTGCTATGGGACGTTCATCATCATTATCAGGAGAAGCAGATGGCGCCAGACGAAGTACAGGTGCTGGGTACTTGCTGTCGACTAGGCGGTGCCACTGCCAACCTTAGGCGACACTGAGATCACCTGGTCTCGCTCAACTGAGACATGAGCGTGTTTCTGCTTGATCTCTTCCATGGTCTCTTCAGGCGCAACCACACTGAAGCCATTGAAGAGCAGCTTGTACTCGTGCGTGATTTCTGCGCCAACTGAGCGCAGCAGCGTTCTGATCTCATCGACCGTGCTAAGGGCCGCGTCAGTGAGGGCGCATGAGTATACAATGGAGGCTTACGTGGTTGCGATCTTGTCTTCAAAGGTGACGACGTAGCTGGGCCATTCTGAGTGTGAGCAGATCTCCTGGAAGATAGAAGGGGAAGTGCGCATACGGGATTTTGGACGTGCTACTTGATTCTTTGTGGGTGCTGCGAGTGCGATGGATGCATATGCGAGCCAGCAGGCAGAGAGGAGGGAGACGATGGAGAAGCGCATGTCTGTCGCTGCTGCTACTACTGCTACTGCTGCTGCTGCTTCTACTCTGCTGCTATCGCTGGCAACTGCTGACAACCATTCACTGGAACTACGCAACTGCCAGCACGTGAATGAAACAACCACCAGAGAAATAGAAGACACTTATACAAACAGCCACAGCTGGACTCAGCAATAAGCTACCTGCACAAGGGACAACACGGCGCATGGAGGCCAGCGACGGAGAGATCGAAGATGGCCCCATCGTACAACCCCTCCCACGACGGCACTACTCGCGCTCACCACGCGGCCGCAGACAAGACTACCGCCGAGACTCACGGTCTCCACTGCGCAGGTCGCGTTATGAAGAAGATCTCGCTTCTCGGAGCAGTCGTGGTCGCGATGGGCTGAGAGATCCGTCACCCGGGCGATCGGAATCGGGTTCCCATGGACGACGGACACCACCGCCATCGACCCTGAATGCTGCTGGTCGGCCTAAACGAGAACCGCGCTATGGCGAACCCACCGTGCGTGATGCAAACACAAAGTCTGATCGAGAACGCCTTGCTCGTGAAGCAGAAGCGCGTGCGTATAAAGAAATGGTGATGAAGAAGGCAGGAACAAAGGCAATTTCACCTGCTGCGTCTCCCACAACCGCCAGTCAACAAGCGAAACGTAGTCCTGCACAGGCAAGTCGTGTGGCTAGCCTTGAGAAGCCTGGCAGAAGTCCATTACCTGTTCAGCGTCCACGTTCACGGTCGCCAATGCGCAGACAACGCCATTTTTCACCACCGTCGCACCGACGAGACAGGAGTTCACCGCCTCGACGAGACCGTAGTCCTCGAGCACGCTCGCCACCTTATGGAAGTCGACGTGACCGATCTGCAGATATGATGCGTAGTCGATATGAGCGGTCGCCTCGATCAAGTTATCGAGCACGATCCCGTTCACGCTCGCCGAGACGTTGGGAGAGAAGCCCGCGTAGAAGACGACTGAGCCGGTCAAGAACACCACCCTCTAGACGTTCGCGATCACCGCGGCGGTCGAGGTCGCCGGACGATCGGGCTTTGCGACGACGTGGGTCACGCTCGCCTCATCTTTCTCTCTCGCAGCGTACACAAGCGAGTACTGGGCCGACAAGACCTGCTGCTACGCCGCCTACACAAGCTCCAGAATCCTCGACCGGACATGTCAGACCACCGACGTCTGTTCCTGCACTTATAACGAAACAGGGTTCTTCTCCTGCCCGTCCTCTCTCACAACCCCTCTCCAGTCCTATTCCACTCGGTCCAAAAGTCTCCACTAACCATGATCGCATCGTCCCTGCACCTCTTCGCAGAACAGGCAGTCATTTGCACGGTAGTCAAGACGCAGTATCCATGTCTGCGCCGCGTGGTCCACGTCCCGCGAATCTATCACGCGATGCGTCGTTTGCACCGGCACCAACGAGTCCAGCACATTCATCAGTCCCAACGCCAGCAGTGGTACCAGTAGCGGCGACTGCTGTGACTGCACCGACTCCAGAGGTACTTGTTCGACGCATGCCTAACCTGACAAAAGCCATTGATCAGGAACTAGCAGCATTGCAAGAGGCGTATACACAGCTCATGTCACAAGATGCTGTAAAACAGGCAGAGAAACGAAGTGCTGTGCGTGGCTGGGTGAAAATCGAGCAGGAAGCGAGGAGGGAGGCGTATAAGAGTACACTTGCTGAGGAGAGTCTCGGTGGGTTCATGGGATCGCGCGTTGCTATGTAGGTCGAGGATGTGACTGCTACTATTAGGCCAAGGTGCGATGACGAGGAAGCGCTCGAGGGCCTTCTGTCCAAGCGCCCATCTACAAGCTCAGGAATCGAACGCCTAGCTGTATTATCATGGCCGCTTCTGTAGACCCATCCCTGCAAACACTCGTCGTACTGGAAATCCCCAACACAACAATCAGCCAAATCTACGAAGGCGACACCCTCCCGCTCTCAGACAGGGCCACTCTACAAGTCTCCATCTGCGACTCCTTCCTTCTCCTCAGATCTGGCGAAGTGGAAGTCGTCTTGACGCCTGAATCAGCAGTCTACAAGAAAGGCGCGTCATCTTATATCGTTCCCTGGGATGCTGTACCCGGTGCCATTTTGGTGGTCGAGATCCCTCATGCGCAGCAAGAAGCGCGTGACTCACTCGATACGTACTTGGTGGATTTCACATCCATGCCAGCGCCTGAAGCAGGGCTCAAGAATAAACTTGCTTTGGTCAATACGGAAACTGGAGAGGTTATGGGTGAAGTGCCGATTACCCCAGAAAACATTGCATCGCTTGAACAACAAAACACAGGTGGCTCGACGTCCAAGGATCCAGTGGTGATCGATGTCAGTGACAAGACGGGAGACTTGCTCGTTTCTTCAGCGCTCGCAGATTCTACCATCATCAAGTACGCCAATAGCGTTTCATCAGGTCTTGTCTACGCCTCAGCAACACTTGGCCGTGGTCTTATTTCAGGCTCTGAATGGATCAATAGCCGTACACAACCCGCAACAAAACCAGTTGAATTCTCACCGACAACAAAAGCAAGTGCGCGCAAGATACATTCCATGACGCAGGGTGTCGCCAATGTCAGTAGCAAGACGGCGAAACAGATTGAAGCACTCGGTGAGCGATTCGGTGGAACTGTACTGGGTGGCGGTGGCAAGAAGAATAAGAAGCAGCAGGAGAAACTCGGTCCCGATGGTCTTCCTGCGTATGATGATGGCAAGAAGAAGAAGGGAAAGCCAGGATGGTTGGTACACAGTGCTATGGGCGTGATTAGCGTATTGGACGCAGCAGATACCGCTGCACGCTCTCTTTTACGCGATGCATCCACGTCTGCCTCGAGCGTCATTTCGCATCGTTATGGCGACGAAGCAGGCAATCTCAGTGCAACATACGGAAAGAGCGTGGAACACTGCGCACTCGTCTTTTTCGACGTCAAGGGAATTGGTAGGAAAGCACTCATCAAAAGCACGCTGAAGGGTGGTATCAAGGCGCGCATGTCGGATGGTACGGAAGTTGTGTTGCAGAATCATGTGGATGAGAAGCCAGCAGATGGCGCGACGAGTTCGGCGGGCGTGTTGGGAGCCGGTGCTGGTTCATCTAGTGCTGGACCATCGCAAAGTGGGCCTCCAGGCTATTCTGATGCGTCTGGTGCAGGTGCACGGTACGGTGATGACAAGAAGCACTGATACTCAAACAGCCAGTCGTGAGTACCAAAAACACCGCTGCACTGCGCGGGTTGGCGGTCGAGTTCATCCACCTCGAGATGCGCGAGCCAAGAGTTTATATCATCATTATCTACAGGGTATTTGGTCATGAGACTACGGCTTGCATCAGTGCCCATTTTGAGATGTGTATACAAATGATGCACTTCCACTTGTATGGCCACCTCAAAGTGCGCACCCGTGAAACAGACAATTCCATCGACTCCATAATCAGGACCACATACACGGACCTTGCAGGCGCTGTGATTAAAGCTCAAGCCCTCACTTGTGTCTGGGCCATCGGGTGCGAAGAGCTTGTGCAAGCTCGCCAACATTTCTACTACCTCATAGTCATCCTAGGTGACATCGATGGACAACGAGCCCCGCGTTGCCATGAATCAAGACTCTACTCTTCATGATATCGAAGGATGCCGCGTCACAAAGCCTGGCTGTAGTCTGGTGGAAATACATCCAGAAGGAGACGTGCTTCTGGAGGATGGAAAGACTGATGCTGATGCTCATGCGTCAAGTCGAATCCGGGTCTTCTCAGCATTGCTCAAACATCATTCACGCATGTTCCGGGCCATGCTCTCGCCATCCTTCGAGGAAGGGACGACCTTGACAGCAAATGGTCAAATAACCATCCCTCTCTTTGAAGATGATCTGGCAAGTGTCGAACTTCTCTGCGCCGTAATCCCCAGCAGAGGTGATCTTGTTCCACTTTCCATTTCGCTTCAAGAAATGAAAAGCATTGCGCAATTGGCAGACAAATGAAATAGTCATTCAGCACTGGTTTGGATAGCCGAGCTGTGGATGGCAGTATTGATCAAGGCAACGTCTTGCGTTACCGATGAGTCGTTGCAGTTGCTCAAAATTGCAAAAGACTTCAAATTACAGAATGCTTTTGCAGACGTCTGCAAACATAGATTTTTCAACATTCGCTTGGATGTTGATCCTATCTGGTCTGACTGGAGTGATCACGAACTCAAAGGTTGTATTGGTAAGGCAAGAAAATGACGAGCTTTCGACTGACTGAGCAGATGAATCACGTTTTAGGCGCAAAGAGGCGCATCTAATCATTCTCGAAGCAACGCAAACGATCGTCGAAAACACTTACGCAGAATCTGTCACATGCGGTATCTACCACCATCACGAGTGTGTACCAGAAGCTCCTGTGAGGCTTCTTCGCGCACAGGGCTTTTGTCCGGCCTCTCAACTCCGCGCGACGTCGCTCAAAGGATTGCGGAAGTCTTTAGCTTGCAACACGGGATGGATCCCGGTTGAGGGAACGACTTTCTCGTGTTCGTGCATGTCAGCATCAGATTGGAAGACAATGATGAGCTTGCAACACGGATTGTTAAGTCAGGCGCTCGATAGCGCTGGACAGCAATACTGTAGGGACAAGGGACTGGTACATCAAAGGATGACGCCCAGCTTATGCCATTGCCATCACATCTATGGAAAAGTATTTTGCTCTCAACGAAGCGTCAGAATCTGCTTGAGGTGGCTTCTACTTGTGCTTTGGATGGATTCCGCGTCTGTGGCTCCTGCATTGTAGCATAGCAGCTAGGACGAGAATTGAGATGTTGAACACATGAAATAGAAGTGGGCGTTTCTCTTTCCCCTTGTTTCTCAGCAGGAGCGTCTAATTGGCCTGACGTTCCTCGTATGCTCTGCCTGCGGCCGCATTTCGCTCATTGGCAGACTGCAGCTGTAACGTCACCTTTTTCTCCTGAAACTTCGCTGTTAGCGATGTTGCGGTGGCGATATTGCATCTGACGTAAAACAGCCTCGATCGTCACCTGATGCCGCATCACGATTGTAAACCGCTTGCTTTGGCCGTCTTGAAGGACACCATACCCTTGGTAGCCAAGAGACATGGTGGAAACTGCTATCCAGGCTGCCTTCACTGGACCAGTCAAATCGGAGTCCACCACACCAATGAATGAAGTGGCGACTGTTTTGATTGACCCAACAGGGGACCTGATTCTCGAAGTACGAGAAAGGGATGGTCTCCAAGCTTCGGCCATTCGCGTGTCGTCTGCTCTCATGGCATATCACTCGGTTGTCTTTCGTGGCCTGCTCGACCCGGATTTCAAGCTCGACGCCAGCTTGGACCCTGAGAATCCAATGACGCTGACTGTCAAGGGTGACCTCTACGAGATGCGCTTGTTGTGCGCAGTTTTCCACTGCCAACATGATGAAATTCCTGTCAAGCTTGACTTTGACATGTTGAGAGCGGTCGCTCGACTTGTCGGCACTTGGCAATGCCGTGACGCATTCAAGTGGGTTGCGCAGCTCTGGCTCTTGGCTGTTCTGGAAGACCTCCTGGAGGAAGGCTTCATCGACGAAGATGGCAACTCTGCCTTCAAATCCGCCGTGAATTTTATGTCATTCGCGAACGCTTTTAAATTTGGCGAGCCTTTCTGTCTCGTGTTGTTGCGCAAGTGCTATGAACATTTGCCATTCCAATCTCACATTCTCGGCAGTGGTTCTTGCAAGTTATTGACCTGGGAAGTTATGATATCTGAAATCTCAAACGAAGCACAGCTAATGAGCAAGAGAAGATGCGAACTGTTCATCTCGAAGCAAAATTGATGATCTTGGAAGCAGTCAATCTCTGTGTTGAAGGCCTTACCAAGCGTAATGGATTCCAAGGATGCCGCAAGACGTCTCGCTGCAGCGGCCAGCTCCTCCCGCCGGACCCAGATCCCCTGGAAATGTTGGAAAGCGCTTCACTTTATCCTACCTCTGCCATCTCCAATGAGTCCATCAGCTCTCTTCACTCCAAGTTACCCATCATCAGCATGCTCGATAACAGAATGTTCCGCTGCAAGTGCAAGTCGTGCGGCCGATTTTACTTCTGGAATTGGGACAATGAGCCTCACTACGATCGCATCAAGAAAGCCTTGGTGAAAGCACAAGCTCTGTTTGGACACCTTGAAGTTGAGTGGCGTCATCATGATGCAAGTCAATGAAGCACTAAGCCGGTGTCCACGACCCAGAGCGTGCAATCTTGAGTGTCACGATGCAGTCATCTCAAGCGCAACGATCTGAGTACTATTCCTGTAAGCGAATCAAAGTATCTAGCATCCATAGCCAGTTCACGAAACATATCAAGCCAGACCGACAACTTTGATGCTGGACTACACATTTGCTACAACCTTTTTTTTCCTTTTCAGTGATTCGAGACTTTCGATGCAGATGCCATACAACTCGCCACAAAAGTCCAAACAAGCTTCGCCCTCACCTGGACGATATCCTCCGGCAGCACAAAAATGGTCGTCCCCAACTTCCTTGCAATACTGATTGCCAAGCGTGCATTACTGATTCCTTCTTCCTCGCTTCTGCCCTCGGCGACGATATCGTAGTCGACATACGCTGAGTTGATACCGGCGAGCATGTCGAGCATGAATTTACCCGTTCGAATAGACGGGTCGCTGAAACTGCGGATCGTTGAGCGACCACCGGCTGTGGCATTGGCCCATTTGAGAATCTGTTGATCAGTCACTTCACCACCCATCTTACTTGCAAGCTTCTTGAGGGTCTCTGTCAAATCTTTTCGCATGAGTTGCCAACCAATTGACAAGATGGAGAGACGATGACCGTCCGTGATATCAGCACCTTGAATACCAACCAAACTGAATCGATTCTGCAAACCCAAATCCACGGCATAATTTGTATTCTCCACAGCCTTAAAGCGAGAGAGTTCCTTATCTTGGGGTCGTTTGTTGGCTTGACGCCAATTGACTGCGCCTGGCTTGATCTTGTCGTATGCCTGCAACAACACAACACCATCGCGAACATCTTCAAACAAGTTGTGCACAGAAGGATCGATATCGAGCGAATTGAGCCATAATGTAAATACCCGCGCTTCACGCTCACCTTCAGCGTCAAAGTCTTCAATCTCAGGCTTCTCTGCCTCTTCAAGTGGTTCGAGGCACGGATGCGTGTTGAACAAGTTGGCCACAAATGCCAAGTTGAGTTTTGGGTTGCCTGCGACCATGGATTTGGCAGTCAAGTACTTGCGACAATCAATCTTGTCTGCATTCTGCAAGACTTGTTCAGCACGCTGATGCACATCTTTTGTTTGCAAGGGAGCCTGTGTACAGTGTTCTGGTTTGAGCTGAGCGAGCAGGACGGTGTAATTCTCGCCATCGGAAACATCTGAGCTAAAGTTGCCGACTTTACGGCTCCAACCTGCTGCTTTCAGGTGGTAGTTGAACCAACGCAGTAAGATTTGCTCAGGTGGCAGCCTGAGAAACTGTTCGAGTGTCTCATCTTCATCCAAGAGTCTGTACAATTCTGGGTGCAGTTTGATGTCAATCTTGGAGAGCAATCCACGTCGAATAATTTGCCAGATGAGACCGAGAATGAGATGCTCACTGCCTTCCATGATATCTTGCGAACCAATGTTGACGACAGAGAGACCCAACGACTTGGCACTTGCAATCACGACATTGTTATTTTCAGTCATGGTGAAGTTGTTGAGTTTCTTGGTGCCCTTGGCTTTGTTCAGTACACGCTCATCAATGGTATCAGGGACAGCGTCATTGATGAGTTTCGACAAGACGAGACCGTCTTTGCACTGATCAAACATCTCGAACGTATCGGTCGCAAAGGGCAGACGGTCGCCGATATCAGCATCACCGGCCAAAACGCCATTGATGTGTCTTGTGAATTCAGTACGTTCATCTTCATTGATCGTGTGGGAGATGTTGCTGTTGGAGCCACCGACTTTGATCTTGTCCTTCTTGACCTCTAGCTGGCCCTTTGTCGTTCCTGCTCGCAATTTAGAGATAAGTTCAACGTAGTCGTCTAGCTCCACACGACCCGTCGAGTCGAGATTGCATTCTTTGAGAGCTGCTCGGACTTCGTCGTAGGAGGTACCGCGCTCAAACTGCTGGCACGCCTTGATGATGGTCTGCTGGTCGACGGAACCTTTATCATCGATATCAATTTTACTAGAGCGTCAGCGACAAGCACTATCCATGATATCAGGACGTACTTGAAGTTGTTGATGAGGCCGTAGACGTCTTCTTGTGTAAATTGGGGATACTTCCGCTGAAGCTTGCGATGGTTAGTTGCTGCGCATTGAGTGTCAATGGGCGGGGTACCTTGATCGCGTTCATTGTCAGAGCCTTTCCTGTGGTGAAGCGACTAGCTGCTCAGTCAAGGGAAGGCAGGGGAGGTACACCGAGGAAGGCCGCTGTCGGTGTTGTGGGTGGTGGGTGGTGCTGGTTCGCTTTCGTTGCTTTTCGCTGTGTGCGATGACGCAGAGGACGAGGAAGCGAGCTCAGAGGGGCCTGGCAAGGATGGATATGGTCTCATGTAGGCTGGATAGAAGGGGCCCAGGCATGATAGAGAGTCCTTAAGTACAGACAGACAGGCAGCAACACAGCACGCAAGATACAAGCAAACATTTTCCGTGTAAAGGCCAGAGACCACCAGGCATCAACTCTTCTCTCTCTGCTCTTTCCGTCAAAGCATTCCCTTAACAGCACTTTGAGCCTTGCTTGTCGGCCGGTGCAGCAGTCATCGTAATCCGTTGCCCATCCCCAGGTCGCGGCCCATTCTCTGCAGGATCCAACGCCTTACTCGACACCAAGTTGTAAATCTCCGTCAAGATACTGTGGAAGGCGCCCTCGACGTTGCTAGCATCGAGTGCAGATGTCTCAATAAAGGACAAGTTGTTCTCTGTCGCAAACTGAGTGCCTTCCTCTGTTGGCACGGCCCGCAAGTGTTTCAAATCACTCTTGTTGCCAACGAGCATAATCACAATACTCGTGTCTGCATGGTCGCGCAGTTCCTTGAGCCAGCGCTGGACATTCTCGAAAGTGGGCTGCTTGGCGATATCATAGACGAGTAGCGCACCAACAGCGCCGCGATAGTATCTCCAAGTTAGCATGTTTGATGCAGTCACACATGTTCGTACGCAGAGGTAATCGCCCGATAACGCTCCTGGCCGGCAGTATCCCAAATCTGTGCCTTGACAGTCTTCCCGTCCACTTGAATACTGCGCGTTGCAAACTCAACGCCAATCGTCGACTTGGACTCGAGGTTCTAGGCTATGTTAATCCTGTGTGTCCTGTCATCCTGGAGGCTTCCTTACAAATTCATTGCGAGTGAATCGGCTGAGAAGGTTTGATTTGCCGACACCACTAGGAGACGCATCAGCAGGATACCTCAGGGGCAAGGAAGAGGATCAAGTCTCGTACCTGTCACCAATCAAAACCACTTTAAACAAGAAATCATACTGTAAAGAGCCGTCAGTCTTTCGATGCGCACGGCAAGAAGGGAGGGAAGCATACTTCATCTTCGCGCGACATGGCTTGTGTCCTGTCTGGATGTCTCTTGAGTGTGTCTGACGAGAGGAGGCGGCCTGGAGCTGGTGATGCTGCTGCTGACTGGGCGCTGTTGCTTGTTCGTTGAGGCAAGTTCGGCTAAAATCTGACAGCAGCAGAACGCTCAGCTCACTCAGTTCACTCAACCATCATGTCCCTTCCTGCTGCTGCTGCCTCCTGATCCCTGCTGCCATGTGCATGACTCAGCTACTATGTCTCAAGACGACTCGGACTCCTCAAGCCACGTCTTCGAGGTCGAGACCATTCTAGCACAACGCTATAATAGACAACACGCACGCACTGAATACCTTATCAAATGGGCCACCTACGATCTATACGAGTCCTCGTGGGAGCCAAAAGAAGCACTCCAACAGAATGCAGATGAAGCGCTCAACGACTTTAGAACCATCTGTGCGTTACGTGAGCAAGGCGAGCTGGCAGAGTTTGATGTTGCCGAATTTGAAGAGAAGCAAGCGCTCTACCAAGAAGCGCAGAGTGTGACTTCGAGCGGATCATCCGTGCAGAATGTTGATACTGTCTCTCGTCCTTCAGCTACGTTCAATTCCATATTGATCGACTCGGACTCCAATGAGAGCGATGCACCTCTCAAGCAGAGCACGGCTAGGAAGGACTATCTGTCTGCAGAGCTGTCAGATGAAGAAGACGACATACCAATCAAGGAAACCACTTCCGTCATCAAAATTCCCAGTCGTCCACTCAAGATCCTACCAGAGCAGCAACCTGCCAAACCAACCTATCCAACGCAATTTTTGCGGTCTGTGCCTCCCCCAGCAACCTCTATGCCAGCCCAGCAGCACAAAAAGCCAACAGCACTCAGTAAAGAATTGTCTAAAATCCGCTCTTCTCTCGCTGCCAAGGCGCGGTCTGAAGCGCAAGTCATTTCGGCTGTCCGGGCACGGAAAGCGCTATCACCTGTATTAACACGACCTGGCGCTCCCGGCAGTGCTTCATTGAAACGTAAACTGTCTCAAACTGGATTTGAGCACGCACAGAGACGAGAGGAGGAGCAAATGGATGCTTTACAACAGCCTGGCATTGGTGACGACTTTGTGTATGAACAACTGTCTTTTGCGACATCACAGTCTCCGCATGTATCCAGCCATCGCCATCAAGCGAATGAGCCAGGGACCTCAGTTCAAATACCTCACGCATCGCGTTTATTGCCTGGGTCGGTCAGAGCAGCTACGGGGCCTATCTCTCCGGACATGTCGCAAATGATGCACATAGGGAGAATGCCTCTACACACCCAACCATGGGCAAGCAACTCGCCCAATAGACCACGGACGGAGCAAGGACGACTTCCGAAGAGTCCTGAGGCAGCAAAGAGGTCACAGTGGGTAGCATGCTCTTCAGCCACTTCTAGTGTTCCAGCGAGACCCATTGTCAACAACGCATTACAGCAAAGAGAGCCGTTGAGAAGTCCAGTAGCCGCAAAGCAATTGCCACCAGTTCCGGTAGGGCTTCAGGCAACATCAAGTGCCACGTCGCAGGAAAAACACCAACAGTCGAAGCTGCAACCCCAAGAGTCCCTGGCGACGGCTCTTGATACGAGTCTATCAAATTCGTTGCGCGAGCAAACGCGTTTTTCGTCTCCTCGACTTGGCCCTCGCGTCGTCATCAAATCGAAAAAGCCATTGCAGCGCTCTGTCGACACACAGTCTCCTCGGCGTATTGAATCTACATCGGCAGTGCCATCGCATCAGCAAAACCCAACGACCACGATCTTGCAATGTCCTGACTTGCAATTACTCTGCATCACAGATCCTGATGAGGGGCCCGTTGATTTTGGTCGCTTTCAAGTCATGAACCTGCCGCCCGACTCGATTTTCATGGAAGCACTTGCGCCGTTCCATGCAGCTGATCCTGGTGCCGTGTACGAGATGACGACAAGAAGTACCTTTGCAACGCAAATTTTGGTCGACGCTCTAGCGAAAGAGGGCACGCAATGTTGCATCGCTCCCCTTATTTCCGTTTCAGATACAACTGATGCGATCAAGAAGTATTGCCGCAGAGGTGTCTTTCTCTTTGAAGACCCAAATTTTGTCGGTCTCTTGGTCAATGAGAATGATGGTGCACTCAAAGCAATTCATTTGCTGAGCAATCGTCGATTCGATGGCATGATTGCTCATCAATCTACCCCATACTACTTCATCTTCGTCACAAAATTACCGGTGACGATGCTACCGGATAATGACGTACATCGTATCGGTCTCAAGTCTGAACTCGGTGAGCAAGCGCATCTTCTCGGCATGTATCAGGCGCTAGGTCCTCCACTAGCGGCCGTCGATCAAGATGGCGTCGTCCACCTCGAAGGCCCTCGAGACCATCCCGATGTGCTTGCTGTCATGACTTTTCTCGAAAAGCGACTCAAGTTGCGTCCTCCTTCATCCATGCTTGACTCGATGCAAGTGGCTAAAGCACAACAGCAAACTTTATTTGTGCTTTTGCACAGTAGTGTCTTTGCTCCACCGTATCTCATGTCGGCTTGCAAAGGACTGGCTCAGGTCAAAAGCGACCGTACAGTGCAGTTTATCGTCTTTGGAGGAACACCGTCGACCACGTCAGCTGACTCGAGCAACGAAAACCCAGCATTGATACAGAGAGGACGCTTGAGTGGGACAAAACTTTACATATGCGAATTTGCAGGTTGCAGCCAGATGTATGCGTCTAAAAATGGTCTCAAGTATCATCATGACAAGTTCAATCACGACCTGAATGAGCGAGATGACATCAAACCGCTTAAGTGCCATCTTTGCGGCAAGCGGTTCAAAAGCCTCAATGGCGTCCAGGGCCATTTGACACATCAGCATCCGGCTCAATCGCATCAAAACGCACTTGAAGCCTGCTGGTCGACACAGAGAATCTTCTCAACACTTGCATTCCCAGCAGCTATCACGCATCCTGGTTCGCGAACAATTCGAGAAAAGAGTGCATGCCATATCCTTGTTGAACATGATGCTGCCGACTTGACATCGCTCAGGGCACTTGTCAAGCTCTTAGGAGCGAGCAGATTCAATTGGCACATTTACATTTCGCCAGCGTCGCTCAAGGCTGCAGGGGTTTTGTCTTACGGACGAGATGGTGTGGCAAAGGAAACGTTGCAGGCTGCTTATGAAATTCTTGGGAAAAACAATGACAAGGATGCCTTGTTCCAGCCTCAATCGGCAGAAGAAGCCAGTGTGTTGGGTCAACTTGTTATTGAACAATGGATGCAGCATGGTCGCATTCAAGTCCTCGACAACATTCACTGTGAAGAAGCCGCTCCCTCATGCAATCCACCACAAAATGCTAGCAGACAGAGTGTATTGCTACTGCGTGATGCCTTTTCAATGGCTGCGTGGAAACAAGTCAGAGATTTCCAGACGCATCGGCATACATTGGTCTTGGCGGCTTATGAGACCTCCCTGGAAACTTGCTCACAGGCGGAAGGGATTGAAGCAACGACGTTGGTTGAGCTGGGAAGGTCATTTGCACGATTCCAGTAGCCTTGTTTATATAGCAAATAGCATGAATGCAGCATAAGAGATTGTGTAAAGATCGAAAAACATGTCTTGCTAAATGGCGTATGGCAAAAAGCAGGAAAGAGCACTACAAAAGAGTTTAGATGGTCCGCCAGCGAACTGCATGAGGGGTGCTCGGGGCTGTGTATACTCTTACAAAACGAAGAGTCGATGAGGGAAAAATTGAAAGACAGGGCAAACAACCATAGTCAGTGAGTGACCTGTGAGTTGAAATTTTGTGAATGAAGTCATATTGTGACGCATGGGAACTTTATTGAAAAGAGCGCTGACGCCTGGCGGAGGGACATTCCTCGTCGTGCTTTAGCAAAGGTGGCGGTGTTGGGGAGCCACGCGGGCTGCTCTGGTAGTCACCTACCTGCTGCTGCTGCTGTTGCTGCTGCTGCTGTTGCTGCTGCTGCTGTTGCTGCTGCTGCTGTTGCTGCTGCTGCTGTTGCTGCTGCTGTGTGCGATACTGCCGCACGAGCGCATGCTGGGGAGGCTGTTGTTGTTGTTGAAGTTGTTGCTGCGAGGCAGAGCCATGACTGAATGCATCAGAAGTCTTGCCACCGCTGCCCGGAGTCGAGCCATTGAGAGGAGACTGTAACACACGCTCAGATGCATGCGATGGGGGTGTATAGTCTTCATTTCGGTCTTGCTGCCCGTAGCCATATCGAGGCGGGCCATTGACCTGACCTCGCTGTTGCGAGGATTGCTGCAATGGCGGTGGTGGTTGATGGTAGGCAAACTCATCATCTCGTCCATCCGATACAGTGCGATCACGCTTCGTCTTACCGCTCAAGGGAGACTCCAAGCCAAGGCCAAGACGCGCTCGAGGACTGCCAGCACGTCCCATATCCAGTCCTAGACCCAGATTGGGAGCAGAACCAGGCACAATGGGACTTTGCATCGGGTGCTGTCGTGAGGGACCATGATTGCCGTGTTCATCAGCCGGCTGTCCATAATCAACAAAACGCGGAGCGCTTTGGCCTCCTGCACGATGTTGTTGCTGAGATTGTCCTGCATCGGTTTGCATATCACCCGCTGCACTATTCTCACCACGCGTACCATGCAGCTGGTAAGCCATACGGCAAGACGGTGTGTCTTCGAAGATCTGAGGTAAGCCGCCCGCGTGTTGTTGAGATTGTTGAGGATGTCCACCTGTTCGCGCTGCTTGCTGTGGTGTACTAAAAGCCATCTGCTGCTGCTGTTGTACCCAACTTGCTGCCACGGAAGAAGGACCCTGGCCCATGCTCGCTGCATCGCGACTATGCTGACGACTATGCGGTGTAGTCCCTTTTGTTGGCGAACCATTCGGCGTTTGTCCAGCCCACCGAGTCATTTGAGTAGTCAAATTGGGTGTACTGAAGACCTTCCCTGCTGAACCACGCGATTGCGTGCGTGCATGAGAACGAGACCCACCAGGCGTTTGTGGTCCACTGTGCGTTGAAAAGCTGCTACCAGCTGCATTACTGCTCGCAAGACCAGGCAACCTCATCTCGCCCATAGGCTGACCGTTGTGATCGAAGACTGGTGCGTGACGACCGCCCGGCGATGGCAGAGCTCCACGAATCTGCTGACTGCGTTGACGTGCATGATGCCCGTTCAGAGAAGATGCCGCCCCTTGACTCGATCCAGCATGCTGCATAGCCACAGCAGGTGGTGGAGGAACGCCATTGTTGACAGAGGCATGATCAGCTGTCAGTGCGACAGAGCTGCTCTCGATGCTCATGTCCTCGTTCTCATACGACATCATAGATGGGTTGCGAGAGTGCTGAGTGGAGTACATGCGCTGCATATCCGGCTGTTGCCCGTATCGTGGGCCCATGTACGCTGCACCGGGATGCTGCGAAGGTGGTCCACCGCGTGGCATGTTGCCGTCGCCATTGGCGAGCGAGGAGCCAATGTACGGCTGTTGCATGTGAGAAGGCATGTACTGCGGTGCAGGCGGCGTCTGAGCGGGCGTACCCGGTAGACTGTGCGAGCGTGCTTGCGACTCGCTAAGCGGAATGTGGGTATTGGGCGATGCTGTCCAGTAGTCGCCATTGGTGGATGCGCTGGATGGCGGCGTAAGCGTTGGAAGAGATCGGTCAATGGGTGTAGGCATGGACAATGCGCGATGCAGAGCAGCTGAAGGGGGCCGTTGATCGTCCCCGTCAACAGACGTTGCAGTAGATCCTGCAGCTACCCCTTGCCTCTGTGTTGCTGCAGCAAAGACGGCAGCCGTTCGCGCATAGTTGGCCGGGTGCAGAAGGAACTTCTTGATGTCTTGCACAAAGAGTGGATAGAGAGCATCTGTGATGGCGTAGCGATTGGCCAGGTCGAGAGCTCGGTCAAAGGGAATCCTGATTGTTAGTCATGCTGCTGTAAATCAGATATAGGTTATACCAAACACCCTTGAGGTGCATGGAGCCGACCTTGATCACTTTGCGGTCGGGCTCATTCTTGAGGATGCCGTCGCGCTTCCCTCTGCTCATCTGCGCGACATTAAGCAGTTTTGTGCCATTGATCATGTTATCATCTGCTGGTTAGCTGAGTGGCTATAGATGATGGTCGCTGACCCTCTCTTCTCGCGACAGTGACTTGTAGCGCTTCGACTTGAAAGCACAAAGTCCCTTCATCCTCCCAGATAGTCGTTGATACTCTCGGTCGCCCACCAGGCGGACACTGCTGCCCAGTGGGATCGAATGGCAACGCATCAGGATCCCGTGGATACGCAAAACCCTGCCCACCCACGACAACCCCTGAGGAGGGTGGCCCCGATGGATGTTGCTGACCAGCATGTGCTGCCAAGGCTGCGGCATGTGCGGCAGCTGCCATTTGAGGGGGTGTTTGTGTGGGTGCAGGCATACTGCCTCCATGTGACACAGACATGCGGTGCGCGTGCAGGGGCGGTCTGTCGAAAGGTAGCATCGAACCGCTATAGCCAGAATGGGAACCCGCATAGCCCGGGACATGTCCAGATTCGTCATGCCAAGGCTGTACGTGCGCAGGGTGAGCAGGCGCCTGCGGTTGGTGCTGATGCTGCTGCTGTTGATGCTGCTGCGAGTAGAAATGTGCATGCTGCTGCTGCTGCTGTTGCTGTTGATGCTGCTGCTGCTGCTGCGCGTAGTGTAGATAGGGATCTTGTTGGAAAGGCGATGCTACATTTGACGCGTGACGGTAGGTGGAGAGATGAGATGGATGATTTAGCGGATGGCCTCCGTCGCCAGGATGCCCGTAGCCAGCGCCATGGACGCCCGGACGCGGAGACAGCTGCTGCTGATGATGCAGATGAGGATGAGTATCGGTGCTCATCGTGCTGTCCGTGGAAGAACGTTGGCCGGTAAGCCCTGATCAACCGGATGCGTCGTCCAGAGGAACCAGAAGGAAGGCCGTTGGGCTGCCTTGCCTGCCTTGCCTGCCGCAGCTGCCTGATACGCCTCGACGAAGCTGAGATGAGGGCGATGTCCCGGCTCAGGCTCGTTGGTGCGTTCCCTTTTTCGTCCTTTTCCAAATTCGCGTTCCACGAAGAGAGAGAAGGACGCTTGCACTCGCTGCTGGCAGTTGGCCCTGCTGCGATCGCGTGCAGAGGGGGACAAGAGATGACGGCCGTGCCTTCTCGCTGCTCGCTCGCCTGCTTCTCTAGCCAGCACACACGTCTAGCCGTGTGCCTGGTGCTGTCGGGTGGGCGGAGGAAGGTATCGGGGTTTGGCGTCGGTTTCCTGGCTCTCAAACTCAATCTGCAGACTTCCTGACGAGTCAAAGGCCAGCTACCCTGAGGTCCTGGCTGAGGAGAAAAGATGGCCCAGAGAAGCAATGGGTATGAGACTACAGCTCTCTAGGAGGAAGGCCCGAGGCGGGCTCATATATACTAGATTTGCACCAGGGCCGGGTGACATGCCCTTGTTGGCACACAGAGGCGACAGAGCATCTTCTAGGCCTTGTCTCCGTGCTACTTTGTACGCAGAGACAGACAACTTCTCCCGCTATAGTCAGAGCAGTGCATGCCAAGACCTGCTCGAGGCGACCTTCGCATCCACATGGCAGTCATGGCTTGTCGTTTGCTATACTCCGTACCGTGCTCTAGACAAACAAACTGGCAATGTTTGTTCATGGATATGGTCCCTCAATTACGAACATTTCGAGGTCGGCTTTGGGTCATCTTGGGTCGAGTTTGGGGACTTTTTGATGATGAAGCACATCAGGGAAAGCATGCACTGCGGCCGTTATTGGCTTGACCGCAGCTGCAATTGGGCTTCCTTCAAAGTTTGCCATGGCGCTGGGCAGCTGCTTCCCATCTAGTACTGCCTCCATCAATGGCCCAAGCAGTCTATGTGTCCATACATCCCATGGCCCTTCCAGAAGCCTGTATGAAATCGCTGTGACTGCCATAGACACCACGCATTCGGCCGTAGATCGGGGTCCAATCACAAAATAATTTTGTGAGCTCATGAATCATGGCCCATGGGTTGGCCCCTGAACTTTCCTCAAATGGCGGCCAAAGCGTCAAAGACCACTCAATTTCATGGCAGGAAACACGAGTCACAGCGCACGCACGGAGGCACTGTCGACGAGGGCTGTATTGCAGACTGACAATTCCTTGACACTCAGTCAAAGCCTTGTGAAGTTGTGAACTTGCTTCGGATTTATTGCAGCACAGAACCAATATCACAATACCTGCCAACTGTCCCCTGAGCTAACACGCGCCCCATTTCGGCTCCCACATGTCTGTCACCAAGCGACTCTCGACACACGAGGCTCACTATGTAGTATTGGTCAGACGACAGCCGAAACATGGACAATGCTGCAGTCACCATAGACAGTCTTGAACAGGAAAGTGATATTGCAATTTTGTACGTACAGCATATGGCCATGGTGACCTCAGATTAATCGCTCTCGTCGTCCTCTGAGAGACTGCCATCATCACTGGGAGCATCGCTTCCAGATCCACCACCGCCACTCCCTGAATCATCTGACGCATCCTCGTCAAAGTCACTGTCGTCGTCGCTTGCACTCTCACTGAAGCTACCGGCCTCTGAACCAACAAACTCACTACCAGACTCACTCTGATCAGAATCCTCAGCGTCAGAGTCATTAGCAAGGAACGCCCAACCACCTTCTGCAAAAAAGTCAGAAGGATCGTCATTGACCGTCTTCATGATGGTCGCCCAGTTGAGGTTGAGTGGACCTTCAGACGTCACAATGTCCGTTGAGTCGAGCCACTCTTTGACATTATCTAGCGACGACATGGGAATCGTATTGATATGCACAGGTGGCTTTGTAAAGTCCTTGAAGACAAAGACCATGTCAAAGTTCTTCAGACCAAACTGAATACGCTCGAGATGCGCAATCTCAATCTCACTGAGTGTGACCACGAGGAAAGGCACATCCGTCAAGTGCACAAGACAGTCGGTTGTGGGCTGCAACAAGACATTCGACCTGAACGGCACACCACCAAAGCCAAGCTCTCTGAATGGAATGTCCACATCGATACGCCCTTCGCTTGCTTCTGAAATCTTTTCACTAAAGGCACGGAATTCCTTATTGAGCTTTGCACGGTTGCGACGTTCCTCTTGTTCAGCCTCAAGCTCATCCTCGTCACCATACTTGTACTTGCGTTTCCTATTGGCAGTCTCGTCAAATTGCACATCGGATGCTTCGCGGTAGAATTGAATATCTTTCGCTTTCTTCTTGCCAATCATGATTGGGTTCTTGAGGTGCACATGAATGATGACCATCAATTCATTGTCACAAGGTTGAAAGAAGAGATGCTTGATGTTGGAGAAGAGAATATCGATGCGATGGTCTGAACGCACCGGGGATTGATAGCGCAAACCGTTTTGTTGAATCTCAAGTTCACCCGTGACACGCTTACCATCCAAGCCCGGTCGAACAAAGACATCGAGTAGCTTTTGAGGACGACGATTCTTAACTTCAATCAAATTGTCCTGCTCAACGACGTCCGCGAGTTCCTTGCGCTCAGCTTCCTTCTTAGTGGCATTCTTCTTCATTTCTTGAATCTCCTTGGTGATCTCAGACATGCGATCCGTATCCGACGAGCGGAAGGTCAAGCTGCGAATGAAATTGGCATTAGGGTCCTCGAACGGCGTATCGTCTTTCCTGCCAATGACCTGGCCTGGTGAGATGAGGTTGATGCGCAGGTACACGAAATCACCTTCATCATTCTTCGATACATTCTTGATGACATTGATGTGGAATGGCACCGGTCGACCAAAGATGGGAACAACGATACTCTGATTACGATGATCAATGGCAATCTTGAGATCACCCAACGATGAAGGCAACTGCGCTTCTCGACGATAAGACTCAAACTTCTTGACCGCCACAGGCGCTTCACCAGCACCGGTTGTCGCGCCATCTGGGAATCGCTTGAGTCCCTCGGCATGCAAGCGCGCAGCGAGCTCCTTCTGATGCTCTTTGCGTTTCTGATCATTCGACTCAGTGACAGGACGTCCGACACCACGCGTCTTCTTGGGCAGAATGTTGCTAGAGTCTGTTGTTCGAGCAGCAGCCTTCTTGGCAGGTGCTTCATCTGCGTCGGCATTGTCGTTGAAGAAGAAGGACACATCCGTCTTGGCTTTAGGTGCCTCAGTCAAGACGACAGCCGGCGCATCTGCTTGAATCTTGATGGTATCAACAAGCTGGAGACTGTAGACGCGCGATTCGGGTGTCTTGCCCTTTGGATTGTCAAGGTTGGTGAAACCGAGTGCGAGGTTGAGAGTCATGTTGGCACTCAAAATACGAGCATTTTTAACATTGAGAATAAGGGAGGTATCTCGAAAGTCAATACCAATACCGTTACCGATGTTTTTGCCAAAGTGTGGCTCGAGTTCGGGATACTTGGACTTGACGATATCAAGTACGCCGGCATAGAGGTCTTTGATGACGGTGCCGGGTTTTGCTAGTTCAAGGGCTTGCTTTTGAAGGCTGACGAGAAAGTCGTAGTACTTGGTCTGTTCCTCTGTCGGGTCGACAAAGTACGTTCTGCCGACATTTGAGCAGTAAGATTTGTATCGCAAGCCAAGTGTGCAGAGAATGACACCACCGTGCAGTCGCTCTTCGTTGGACATAGCAGACGGTCGCAAATCATACTTGCCACCAGACTGAATGATCGGTGTATAACACCACTCAAGCTGATCAGCGTCAAAATTGGGGCCAGCCTTGATCTTTTGCACAAATTTGCTGTCCTCGAGGACTTGCTCTACCTTTTCAGCGAGTCTCGAGTGTGTCACTTTGCGCTCCTCATCCACAATGCGTGCCATTTCCTCGACGAAAAAGTCGGAGAGGACTGTAACGCTCGATCGGGCGGCAGATTTGATGTGGCCGAGCTCGTTGTTGTCCTTGATCGCCATGCAGGGCGAAATGGCAGCAGAGACATCCACCTTCTCAACACTAGCCTCTTCAGATTTGAAGGCCGCGTTCCACTCATCAATCGCCTTGCCGCCGTAGGTGTCTTTGGCGAAAATGCCCATCTTCTTGCCGTCCTTGAGCACGCCGACAAGCCTCTCGAGCAGTACCTGATTGGCTGTCTCATCTTTTGTCTTTGTCAGAATCTCGATCGGCACAGGACTGCTCTTGCTGAGTCCAGTCAAGTGCTTTGCCTTGCCTGCAGACGTGTAGATGTAAAACTTGTCCTGCGTCAAGAGCATGGTGGTGGCAGGAAATTCATAGCCAAGCAGCCATGTATGCAACGCTGCCGTCTTTTGATATGGATTGTCCTCATCGGCAGTGCCCATAATGGCAAACAGAGAGCCGACCCCATGCCAGGCTGACTCGGCTTGCTCTGCATTATCCTTCCAGAGTGACACGAGTTTCCCGAGTCTTTCGCTGAATGAGGCGGCGTCGATCGTCACGTCCGCCATCTTCTATGTAGATGTGCCCTTTGCGTTACTGGGCTAACTTGCTCGAGGCGAGGGAGAAGGGGGTTGCACCTGGCTTGTTCTTGTGGTCGCGTCTCTCTGGTAATTCGCGTCTCCGGAGCCCGTGCGAGAAAGACGACAATTTGGGTGAAGCCAGAGATGCATATGCAGCGAGTACATATATCGGGTGAGTAGACCAGAGATAGCGTGCAGCTACAAAGGGGAATGCGCACAGGCTCAAAGAAGCAGAGGATCCAGCTGCTTGACGAGCTCAAGGATGTGCTACAGGCTAATGATGCACTCGGACCCAAGGCAGCAGAGGCGCTCACAAGCGACCTCATCACAACGTCCTTGCTCTTCTCAACTGACAGGGACTCAAAGCGACGTATTATGACGCTTGCCGCTCAATTGATGAGGCAGGCACCGCAGGCAACTACAACTACAGTGCTAAGAGAGGTCGAGCGAAGTAATCAAGGGACTGGGGCAACCACAATTGCTTCCAATGCTCTGATCCTGGTACATTGGGTTAGCGTCCTACTTGAGTCTCCGGAACTACCAGAGGACTCTTTGTCGGCGGTCATTCAGTATCAGGCGATTTTGCTTGACCAATGCAGTATTCCCGGCACAAAGGAAGGTCTGACGCTCTCTGCTAGACGACGAACGAGGGCTTGTCTTAAAGCATGCCTGCTTCGAGACGGGGCGGAGAAGATACTTGCACAGTATACATCTGCTTTGCTTGGCGCATCCGCTTCTCCTCGTCATGCCATATTGCTAGGCCAATTGGTTGAGGAGCTACAACCATCTGCATCTGCTGCACTGTCGAACCTGCAGGGCCAATTGCTAGAATATTATCTCAAAACATTCCTTTCATCAAAGACTGCAATCGGCAAACATAGTGCGGAAGGCCTTGCATCGGTGTTTAAGAGTCTCTCGCTCGAGACTATCTCAGAAGATCTCGTGCCAGCTCTCATCAAAGGACTTCTCAGGGCACCTGAAGTGGTAGCTGATCCCACCTTGACGGCATTCATCGAATTTGCTCGTCCTGAAGATGAGAATTGCTCTGCTCTTTTAGCTGATCGACTTGCGAAACCATTGCTCGGCGTTTACAAAAGCTCAAATGCCAATATAAGAGCGAGTGGGCTTGCGGCATTCAAGGCGCTATTGTCTCGCACAGGGCTGTCGATTGATGAACCCATCTCACAGTTGACAAATGCCATGACTGCGGATCGTCCAGGCGTCGACCAACGTCTGATTATTGTTCAGACTTTGCAAGCTGTCCCTCTGACGGTCTCCAGCGCATCTCTCCTGCTAGACGCATCGGCGACTCTACTAGGCAAAGAGAGCGCCGAACCCGTACAGTTGCTCTTGATTAGCTGCCTCTTGCATGCGCTCAGACATCAACAGAGCCAAGGGCTAGAGGTTCCTTCAAAGGCGAAAATACTCATCCGTCAAGGATTGCAGGACAAGAAGGCAAACATCAAGTCTCAGTGGGTCTGTGGATTGGCTGACGCAAATGTTGCACAACCTGGAGTGGTCGACCAGGTCATCCAGTCGCTTGTCACTGAATTTTTGGCGGTGTGGCAGGCAGATATCAAGGCACCGTTACAAACGCATCAAGCAGGACTCATTATGAGCACCTATGCCCTGACCCATCTGCTTCTAACATATTCTCAACGCTCGCCAGAAGGTTTGGATTCATCTTTGCCATTGTTGTGCTAATTCTAGCTTTGCCAAAATTATTCCGAGAGGCAATCTTCGCCACAGAGTCATGCTTTATCTTCTGGGAAAAGCTCTTCAGCAAGCTCGCCAAGGCTGAAGAAGTCAGGTGGTTGCATGCGCTGACGCAAGCAACAGCTGACGTATCGACTGAGACTGAATTCTCACAGATTGCACAAGCCTGGGCAAAGGTAGTCTTGTGGCTCGATTCACAATCTATCGTCAAACTCAGGCGCTCAATACTTGACCTTACTCCAGAAAAGGTCAAAATTCAGTCGCAAAATATTCTCGACAAGACAATTGATTACGCGGGCCAGCCGGTCAAAGATTCTGCTCTGTTTGCACGCTACGTCGCAGGTGGTCTGAGAGCATCTCTAGCTGGCCTTGGTGTCGCATCCTTTTCAGATGCAGCATTCAAGGATGATCTGTTGATCCGCATGCTTGTTGTTGCTCATATGCCGGCACTGAAGGAGCAATTGTCCTGGGTCGATCTCATTCAGTCTGCTAAAAGCGACCCAAGTGAGCTCGCTCTCAAGCACACAGAAGAGTTGTTTGCGCTCGCATTAGAGAGCTTGAAATTTGACCGCTTAGAAGCCTTCTCTCAAATGACGCTCGCTGCACTTAATGCCATCACAACTCTCGCATTCATTAGTCCTACGAGCACGATTCCACGCGTCGTTCAACTGATCCAAGGGGATCTTTCGGAACCACTTCTCCAACTCGATGAAGCGGCAACAGGTATCTGGCTAGCCCCCGAGGGACAGACGTATGTCGACGTACTTGGCAAGACTGAAACTGCAGCCATCAAAGTCGACAAGAATTCAAAAGACTGGGCAACGCAGGCATGGGAAGCGCAAGTGAAGCAGCAGATCGCTGCACGGAAAGCCCTCCCCCGTACACTGACGAAAGATGAGAAGGCAAAAGTGGAGGCACAGCTTGAAAAGGAGCGACTCATCCGCCGACAGGTTTCCAATGAGGTCCTTCGTCTGCGTAGAAGTACAGCGTTGATTCGCTGTCTCAATGTGGGCACGTTTGTTGAACCGCGTCTTTGGTTTATCAAGGTCACTGCAAGTTTGCTTGTGACGCTGAAATCGCCAGCCTCGTCTATCCTTCGGAGTCTACTTGAAGAAGTCTATCTCGACTGCGCGTCCCTCGTCAGTCGACTTGGCCCAGAAGCGCGACTGGTGGGTCTTGCGACACTCAAGACGTTCGAAGACTCTGATCGCACCGAGCGTCACGATCTCGTCAATCGAGTACTGTACAAGTTGCGATTCGAAAGTGAGCAGAGCCCATTCGACTACCTCTCCATTGCATACTCCTTGCCCTTGATCCACGCTGTCCTCAGCCAACAAGGAATCGCCTGCAAAAACGACGAGCAGATTGAGGAGCAACTCTTTTTGTGTCTAGAATGGTACAACTTCAACAGCGCCCTGTTCACGGAAACCGATTTCAGTCGGAAAGCATGCATACAAGCTCTCGTCACAGTCCTGGAGACACGCCCTCTGCAAGGTGCAGAAGCTAAGCAAGCCTTACAAGCACTTCTTGATGTCATGGCCGAGAATGCCAGCGTTGAAGAGCTTCAACTTGTCTGCGATTATTGCTGCTCATCAGATTCGAACGTCCGGCTTGCTGTTCTCCAGTGTGCTGAGCCTCTCAATTTGTCTGAACTCGACTTTTCACCAGAGCTTTGGCTTGCAACGCACGACCATGTTGAGCAGAGTGCACTAATAGCGCAAACATTGTTCAGAGAAAATGCTATGTCTGCTGGCAAGGACACACGGAAACGTACTTTACCATTCCTCGAAAGTACGTCAGCATTCAAGCGTGCATGCGCAGCTCGGGCTGTGGCGTCCACTGTGCAGATGGAACCAACCGCCATGGGAGAAACGCTTGCCTACCTGTTTGAACTCTACGTGGCTGACGCAACTCCGCCACCACCAGAGATCGATCAATTTGGTCAAGTCAAACAGGTCGAGAGTGCGAAAAAGTCGGGCGATGTGCGTGTCGCGGTGGCTTTAGCGCTCTACGAGCTAGCCCCTCTGTTGCAGTCGGTTGAGGACGTTGTTGCTGTCTCGCACTTCTTCTTCAAGCAGACTGCTGCGATCTCAATCCCGTTGGCCGATCCAAACAGTCAAGTACGCAGCGAAATGCTCAAGACGGCAACTCGCATTGTCGAGCTGCATGGCGCAAAGGCTGTCGAACAGCTACTGCCAGTATTTGAGAAGGGACTTGATTCTCATGGTGCTTCTCAGGAAGCTGATTGGACCCGTCTGGCAGCTGTCGTTCTCTTTGGCTCAGCGGCCGCTAACTTGAAGCACAGTGACGAGCGTATTCCTCGAGTTATCGAGCAGCTCATGGCTACGCTCAAGACTCCGAGTGAGTCTGTTCAGCTAGCAATTGCCGAATGCTTGCCTCCACTCGTCCGCGCTGTACAAGATCAGCAAACAAGTATCGTGGACGAACTCTTCAAGCAACTGACAAGTGGTGCTTCATACGCTGAGCGTCGTGGTGCTGCGTATGGTCTCTCTGGAGTCGTTCGCGGCTACGGCATCCCTATTCTCAAGACGGAAAAGGTCATGTCAAGGCTCGAGTCTGCCATGATGAATAAGAAGGAGTTCAAGGCTCGCCAGGGTGCTCTCTTTGCGTACGAGTGCTTTGCGCAGCTGTTGGGGCCTCTCTTTGAACCATATGTTCGCGAGATCATCCCACTACTACTGCTCACCTTTGCGGATAGTTCTGCCGAGGTACGCACAGCTACGCAAGACACCGCCAGGACAATTATGGCGCAAATTTCTGGCTTTGGCGTCAAGCTGATTCTACCCTCCTTGCTGTCAGGCCTCAATGATACTCAGTGGCGCTCGAAAAAGGGCTCTGTCGAATTGCTTGGCGCAATGGCATACTGTGCTCCTAAGCAGCTTTCTATCTCCTTGCCGACAATCATTCCCAAGTTGACTGAAGTTTTGAGCGATTCGCATGCCCAGGTACGCAACTCTGGAAACGACAGCTTGCAAGGCTTCGGTCAAGTGATTCAAAACCCCGAGGTACAAAGTCTCGTGCCAACATTGCTCAAGGCTTTGAGTGATCCCGATTCCAAGACTGAAAGTGCTCTGGATGCAATTTTGAAGACATCTTTTTTGCATTACATTGACTCGCCCTCGTTGGCCCTGCTCATGCCCATTCTTCAGCGCGGCTTGAACGAGCGGATTGCATCACAGAAGAAGAAGGCTGCCAAAATCTTTGGTCTCATGGCGTCTCTCACAGATCCGAATGATCTGACGCCTCATCTGTCTACACTGATGCCATGCTTGCGAAATGTTATGGTCGATACGATTCCTGATGTGCGAGCAACTGCGGCAAAGGCGCTTGGTTCTTTGGTTGAAAAGCTCGGCGAACGCAACTTTCCCACAATGGTGGATGAATTGCTGGACACTCTGAATGCTGATGTTGCTTCAACAGACCGCCAAGGTGCTGCTCAGGGCTTGTCAGAAGTGCTGGCTGGCTTAGGATTGGACCGTCTCGAAGACACACTGCCTCGAATTTTACGCGACTCTCGATCTCCTCACGCCTATGTGCGAGAGGCATTCATCTCTTTGCTCATTTATCTGCCAGCAACATTCGGCTCGCGCTTCTCCCCCTACTTGTCACAATCTATCACACCTATCCTTGTTGGTTTGGCGGACGATTCTGAATTCGTGCGCGATGCCTCGCTGCGCGCTGGTAAGATTATGATTGCCAACTATGCTACGAAGTCTGTGGATCTCATGCTTCCTGAATTGGAGCGTGGCATCTTCAACACTACTTGGCGAATTCGTGTTTCCTCCTTGCAGCTTATTGGCGACTTGCTTTTCAAGGTGTCGGGCATAACGACATCTACAAAGACCGACGATGAAGATGAGGAGGAAGACTCTGTGGCGACAGAGGCACAGCGCAACGCCTTAATTGAAGCTCTTGGTCAGGCACGTCGCGACCGCATTTTGTCGAGCATCTATATCGCTCGCTTTGACACATTTGCCATGGTCAGGTCTTCAGCCATCAATGTCTGGAAGACACTTGTTGCAAACACGCCCAAGACTGTCAAAGACATTCTGCCGTCCATGATTGCCATCATCATTGAAAATCTTTCGATTGACGATGACGAAAAGCGTGCAGTCTTTATTGAGACACTTGGGGATCTCATGCGCAAGAATGGAGAAGAGCTTGTCTTGCAGCTTCTACCAGCGTTGGAAGAAGGTCTTCGCTCGCCCAGCGCAGCATACCGCATCGGTGTTTGTGTGGCCATGTCTGAGCTCATTTCGAATGGTACAAGCGAACAGCTTGAAGGCGCAGAAGATGCTTTGACGCGTGCTATGCGCCGCGTTCTCATCGACGACAATCAGCATGTTCGTGCTGCCGCCAATAAAGCATTCGACGCATTGCAGAGCAAATTTGGCAAGCGCGTCGTGGATGCAGTGCTACCAGAGCTGCTGACGATGCTGCAATCAGAAGACAAGGCTGAAGCGGCACTTGCAGCCCTTCGCGGGATGATGCAAGCACGCGCACAAGTCATCTTGCCCATCTTGATTCCTACTTTGACGAAAGCGCCTCTCAGCAAGTTTAATATTCGCGCGATCGCCAGCCTGAGCCGTGTGGCGGGTGCTGCATTGACGAAACGTTTGTCTTCACTTCTATCTTGCTTGCTTGATTCTGAAGTCTCCGGCAATGAAGCGGAAGAATCTGGTGCTGCTTTCGAGGGTGTCTTGCTATCAACACAAGACGCGGTCGAAGCGATTGCAAGTATTATGAACATTATGCTTGACTTTGCAAAACACGATGACCACAAGAAGCGTGCTGCGGCATGCCGACACATGGCAGTGTTTTTCAGAGAGAACAAGCTCGATATTTCACGATATGTCCAAGACTGGCTTCGTATCCTGCTTGGCCTCTTTGCAGATTCAAGTGAGGATGTTGTCGAGGCAGCCTGGTCGGCACTAGATGCTTTGACCAAGTCATTACGGAAGGAGGAGATGGGCGGACTTGTGGCGCCCCTGCGTCGAGCGTTGCAATCCATCAGCGTACCAGACACGGATTTGCCAGGATTCTCGTTACCAAAGGGCCTCTCAGCTGTCTTGCCTATCTTCCTGCAAGGACTCATGCAAGGTAATCCCGATCAAAAGGAAGAATCTGCCTTGGGTCTGGGTGATGTAATTGTACGCACCAAGCCTGAAGCACTCAAGGTGTTTGTGACACAAATCACTGGTCCCCTGATTCGAATCATTGGCGAACGTTCTTCCTCCGATATCAAAGCTGCCATTCTGTTGAGCTTGCGATTACTGCTACAAAAGATTCCAGCATCGCTCAAACCATTCTTGCCACAGCTACAACGCACGTTCACCAAATCCTTGGCGGATCCTATGGAAGCTGTGCGTGTGAGAGCAGCAAAAGCACTTGGTACGCTGATTACGTTACAAACGCGTGTTGATCCACTTGTTGCTGAACTTGTTGCTGGTATTCAAGGTGGTGATGCACAGGTTGCTGAAGCAATGTTGTCTGCTTTGTTCCAAGTGGTTGGTAAAGCTGCAATTCACATGTCGACTGCTTCAAAGCAAAGCGTTGTTCAGCTAGTCAAGCATTTAAGTACGGGCAGTGCCGCTGCTGCTAGTGGTTCAGACGATGTGAGTGGCCGTAAAGCTGCTGAATTGCTGGGTGTCCTGTTCAGGAACTTGGAGGATGAGCAGGCCAGGGCGCTTTTGGGGGATCTGATCCTAGTGACACCACCAACACGTTTCAGTCTGGCCGCACTCAATGGGCTACTTCTTGAATCAGCCGACAAGATTGCAGAGTTGCCTGGTTGTTCTGGCGACATTGCGACATACGTGTGCTCCGCTGCGCAAGATGCAAATCCACAAGTATCCGATTTAGCCATGTTGGCTATTGGTAAGTGGTTACTCAATCCACGCTACCATCGAGACTATCAGCACGTCAAGCAAATCATGGCCTGCCTCGCTGGCTGTATGCAGTCCCCGAAATCTGCATCAACGGATACGAAACGACTTGCGTTGGTAGATGTCAATGCCCTTGCTCGACGCTACCCAGAGATCGTCAGACCGCATGCTGACGTGTTGCTGGAACCCATCTTCAGCACCGTGAGGGATCCCGTGTTGCCAGTCAAATTGGCAGGTGAACAGGCATTTGTCAATGTCCTGGAGATGCCAGCACAGGAGACAGCCTTGCTTGATGGGCTTTTGGCAAAGTTGGAGAATCCTGCAAAGACAAGGAGTATGGGTGAGTATGCGAAACGTGTTGCTAGCAAGATTGCTGCTGCACAGAATGAGAAGGAGGCGGCCGGTGTACCGCTGCGTGATGATGATATGGACGAGATCTTTGGTGCCAAGGACGAAGACGAGAATGATGCTTAGTCAAGCAGCTTTTTAGATGAGAGAAGTTTGAAAAGAAATGGATAGTCATCTACTTGAATGTACGAGCAAATGTGGAGGTTAAATGCATGCGAGGTAGATTCGTACGAGCAAAAGGGTGAAAGGCCTGCTTCCAAAAGGTTCAAAAAAGGTCGAGGTCAATCGCTTCGCTTGAAAATGACTGCGCTTGGAGATTTCATAAGTCGTTGCAGAGGTCATAATCATGAGTGTTGTGACGCTTGTGTCATACGTCTGCTGTTTAGCATTGACTGCGTCCTGCGCAGTCGTCGACAGGGTCAATCATGAGAGGAGGCACCAACAGATTCCGAGGTTTGTAGCTTCTAGCCACCGCGCAAGAGATCGCTTGCTGGATGAAAGGAAAGGTTGGAACAAACCTGGCGACTAATGGCATGCATGGGCACTTGTTCAGAGAATGCGCACGCTTCTACTGGACCTGTGTGACGGAGCTGCATGTCGTAGTGGCGTTGTTGTAATACACGCTGACTGGCTGGAGGTCGTGGTGTCTCTGTTAATTCATCAAGCCATGCTTGGTGCGCCGCATGATCGAGCGGTGGTGTGGTGTAGCCATCAGTCGCTTCCCAGCTGCTAGGAGAAGATGAGCGCGATTGCTCTTCCATCAGCGTCTTGAGATGCCTTCTTTCTGGAGACACGCAGGAAGCCAAGCGCCTGGATGCCAGACATGCAGAGGGGCATTCGTCCGGATCATCTAGCAGCGCTTCTGGCAGAGCAGAACGATACCCTACATCGAAAGCATACACGCGATTCTTCCAGTTTTGGGCAACAACATCGTTTGTGAGACAGCTTGACACGTCCATACCTGACGCAAGCGGTGACACGGGAGAGGTCGAGAAAGCAGACAGCTGTGAAGCTGCTGGCAAAGTACCCAGTGGCGAACAACCCAGCAGGGATGGCTGACTGTTGCTACTCGTGCTGCTTTCATTGGATGTGAGTGATGGCAAGGAGGCACGCCTGGAAGGGAAATAGGATGCATTTGCCATGTCGCCTGGACTAATGGCATGGTTGCTGGTGGATGAAGGAGACTCCTGGCAGTGCATGAAGACGCAACGCGATCCATACGGGCAGTGCCCTTGCTGAGCAAAAGACACACAGGGTTCCGTCTGCTCATCAGCATCTCTGCCAAGCAAAAACAACACATCGCGACTTACCTTGTACTTGCAGTGTCGCGCAGAATCACGCAACTCGCCAGGTCCATGGGCAAATTGACAACGCGTTTGATAGCGGCATGAACCAGATTCCTGCCAGTTCCTGCAAAGTTCCGTCTTGTACAACTTGTGCCTACTTGCTGGTCCACCAGAGCGTGTTGAGTGTGAAGAGGCGGGTGAGAGCAAAGGACTCATTTGCTGCTTGCTGGACTTTTCTTGCTTCTGCCTCTCCTCGAAGGACTGTGTAGCAGCGCCTGCAGATTGCGAGAAGGCAGCATGTCTAGCACGCGCGACACTGATGGCAGATCCTTCGAGGAAACGTTTGTACTGCTCTACTGAGTACTTGGGTGCAAAGTTGACTGAGACGCAGGATGGTTCAGCTTGAGTGGTGGACATCTGGGAAAACTCGCCAGCGAGCGTCTTGATGCCACGTTCTGCTTTACTACGCGCTGCTTGGAGTGCAGTACTGGAGAGGGTGAAGATTCTGTCTGTCTGGCACTGACGCTGGGGGACGCTGATTGAGGATGCCAGCGTGGCGAGGACCGACATGGGTATTGTGTATGCGCGAGAGGCTGCTCCGTGGTGATCTGACGCTGCTTACACCAGGCACGGCAGCAGAGAGAGCGCGACGCTCGCCTCTTGGCAGGTAGGAGTCTGTCTGCTCGCTCGACGCAGCCTGTGGAGGGCAGTACGAGGACACTAGGCGTAGTCAAGTCAAGGAGAGGAGGGAATTGAGTCTGTGAGGTGTGTGTGCTCTGTGGGTGGAGAGAGTCGAGCTGGCGTGTGCTCCTTTATAGTAGCAGCAAGAGCTGTCTCTGGTGATGTTCAACAGGTCCATAGCCGTCTCTGCCTGCCTGGGTGCGAGTCAAGTGGCGACAAGCGCAGCTGCACCAGACAGACACGCGAGGATGCTGCCAATGAGAACCGCCGACGATGATGATGCCTCGATCTGAGGACAGCTGCCATGACGAGATCCATCTGTCCTGTCGATGTCTTTCTACGAGGCTCGAGCACCAGGCGAGTATGTAAGCAGTGACCGGCGTGGGTCACACAAGCATAGACCGAGTCTCGACTGAGCGAGCTTCATGCCCAGGTCAAGATGAGCAGACTCTACTAGCTGATAGAGACACCACTACATGTACAGCACGACCAGAAATAGCCTCCCTGCCTGCTTCTTGGCAACTTCTGCAGCTTCCCCCGCGCGCGCCGTGTTGTGAAAAGCGCGACCATCAACCAAGCAGCTACAAACTTACAACCGCCGTACCTCACGGCCGCTAGCCACTATGGGCAACAAAATCGTCGGCATCGTCCTCGCCGTATGCAGTGGACTCTTTATTGGTGTCAGCTTTGTGATTAAAAAGAAGGGCCTGCTCACAGCCACGGAAAAGGTTAGTGTGCAACCATGCCTCGAGGTCATTGTCAAGATTGGCGCGCTGACGCGGTGATAGAGTGGCAATGTGGCAGGCGAAGGTTACGCGTATCTCAAATCATGGATTTGGTGGACAGGCATGACGTATGAAGACTGGAGCCCGGCAAGACTGTTCAGCTAATACTACAGCCTCATGATTGTGGGAGAATGTTGCAACTTCATCGCGTATGCCTTTACAGAAGCCATCCTCGTCGCTCCCTTGGGAGCAATCGCTGTCGTTGTCTCGGCTATTGGCTCTTCCATCTTTCTCAAAGAACGATTAAGCTTTGTCGGCAAAATTGGCTGTGCCCTGACCATCCTCGGTGCAGTCATCATTGTGCTCAATTCGCCTGAACAGGTCTCTGCTACGACCATCCAGCAGGTCAAGCATTTCGCCATCTCCAAAGTCTTCCTACCCTACTGCGCCATTGTCTTAGGTCTCAGCGCATTCCTGATTCTCTGGGCAGGTCCACGGTATGGCCAAGCGCACATTATGGTGTACATCAGCATCTGCTCCCTTATCGGTGGCATCTCTGTCGTCTGTACTCAAGGTTTCGGCGCAAGTGTCGTCTCTGCGATCGGCGGAACACCCAATCAATGGAACAATTGGTTCCTCTGGGTTCTTTTCATCTTTGTGATCATCACGCTTCTCTTTGAGATTGTCTACCTCAACAAGGCCCTCAACATCTTCAACACCAGTGTCGTGACGCCCATTTACTTCACCTGCTTCACAACCATGACACTCATCTCTTCAGCAGTTTTGTTTCAGGGGTTCAACGGCAAGCCCGTGGAAATCATTACCGTTGTCCTTGGATTCTTCTGCATCGTCTGTGGTGTTATCCTTCTACAAGTCTCGCTTGCTGCACAAGCCAAATCCGACTCTGCAGTACTCAGCGCAGAACTCGATGATATGCACGACGTCCTGAGTATGAATATCGAGGATGATGCACTCAACCCCGGTGCTGCCAGTATTCGTGGTGCGTTAAGTATGCGACGGCTTGCAACACGTAAGAAGAGCACCGCGAGTCTTGCACAGGCGTTTCAGCGTCGTCGGTCGAGAGTCGCTTCTGCTTCGTCGTCTGTTGGTTTACCGCGTCATGGATCGTTGTTTACGAGGGATGCACAAGCGAATCAACATGTGAGTTTGCCTCCTCCCATGCCAAGTCTTCCTTCACGCTCCAGATCCCCATCACCCACCAATATTGGGCATGGCTCACATATCCGGTTTGAAGAGACATTGCCGCCTGTATCAGCGACTCAGTATGCATCACAGTATGACATACCAGAGGAGTATGCCCTTGAAAGAGACTATGCAACGACAAAGTCAATGGGCAAGCGTGCATCAGGGCGTAGCACATCACCCATGCAAACTAGACATGAGAATAAGCAAGCACCTCAAGGATTCAATGAAGCAGGTGGTAAACCGGTTCTCAAGACATTCAGTTTTGCGCGTGGTCGTCGGGGAATTGCAGATGAAGAGTCGGTTGGGTTATTTGAAAGTGCTGCTGGGCATGTTGCTGCGACTGCATCGCCTGCGCGCTCACGAAGTCGGAGTAGCGAAAGCAGGCCGCGTGAATCTCTGGATTCTGGATATATCTATAATGAGGGATATGGGAATCGCTTCTAGCGTATGTTATCGAAGCAGGTACAGTAGATGGTCTTGTAGAAAGGAAAATGTAGAAATGGCCCCATCTGAATGAAATACTTGCGATGAACGCATCTCCAGACGCGACAAAACACCTGAAGCTGCAACGATGCACTACGTGTACTAGAAAGAATGCACAAACGGCCAGGCGCCAACATTACGGGTAGCAGTTCAAGCAAGAAAGTCCGCTTCGATGCACATCACCCGAATCTACTCGTCTCAGATGATTCTGACGCTGGTGGAAATGCGGACGTGGATGCGTTGTTTGAGGCGGATATCGCTGCCCCGCATGCGCATGCTGCTAGACGGCATGCTGTCAAGTTGGATGGGTATAGCAGTGATTCGTCCGATGATCAGGATGAGAAGCGTGTGGCTTCACGGGATGCATTGATGAGTGAGGTTGGGCCGACTGATGGAACTGCTGCGAGGGTGTCACCTGGGCTGGCTGCTGCGGATGAGGATGAAGATATGTTTGCAGAAGCACCGTCAATGTCTGCTGTAGAAGGCAAGGGAAAAGGTAAAGCAACGGCTGATGCTGGCAAGGATAGTGTACGATTCCTGGCACTCGATGAAATCCCTGGGCAAGAATTTGAGGCGCGGCATGGCATGTCCGGGCGTGGTTATGAGACAGATGGGTTTCCAGCGCATCCAGGGCACTATAATCCAGATGAAGAAGAGTTGGGGGATGCTGCTGATGAAGAGGACGAGGAAGACGATGGCTCTGTGGATGAGGAAGTCGGTGCGCTGGGTCGGAAACACAATGCACCCAAGATGGATGCATTCAATATGAAGGCTGAGCTGGAGCACGGCCAATTTGATACGGATGGCAATTATATCCGGCAAGCGAAAGATGTCAAGGACTCGCAAGATGTATGGCTTAAGGATGTCTCCAAGCGTGATATTGCTGCTGCTCGAGAGGCAATGATGAAACGGCAGGCGGAAGAAGAGAAGAGACTGCAAGATCTAGACGAGCAAGCGACGGTCGGGACATTGCTAGGCGAACTCGTCTCTTACTTGGAAAAGGGCGAAACATTGTTGGAAGCACTGCAACGATTTGGTGTGCTTGCTGGGTCTCGTCGGAAGAAAAGCAAGAAGGCCGCCAAAAGACAAACCGATGTTCAAGATGTGGCAACCACCAAAACAGACACAGAACAGGAAGCTGCCCATGCGATTGAGCGGCTTACGTTGCTAGCGAGTAAGTTGATGGGGCGGATGCCGCTGAACCTCTACGAGCTTGAGCGGGAAGGACTGACACGAGCCTATCAGCGCGAGACTGGAGAGATACTAGCAGAGCAACCCTCCCGGACGCTGATTTATGACGAAGAGGTTGACAAGCAATATGAGCTTCGATATCAGGGGACAGAAGAGGTCTATGGCCCGTATGGCAAAGATGACTTGCTTGCTTGGCAAGCAGAAGGACAGTTCGCTGAACATGCCTGTGAGGTCCGTTTGGTGGGCACAGAGGAATTTGCTGCTCTGATCTCGAGTATCTGATGTATAGTCAATTGCAGTGTACTTTATGACTGCTTCCTTGCCTGCCCCCGCAGCTGCCAGAGACGACTCGCGCTTCACCTTCAGGACACCGACATCCTCACTGCTCGGTCTGCTGACTGGCTCGTCGCAGGCAAGCTGGTCTGGCGCATACATAGTACTGGTATCGCTCCTCAATTCTACTACAGTCTTGAGGTTCCGCTTGACTTTGAGCGCGCCTCAGTCTATTTCGTCGTCATGGCAGACTCGCCGGGCAATAAGTCAACATGGACTGCGTATGTCTCCTTAAAACTTCCCATCTCTTGAAGCACTCATGTCTCTACTAGCTTCCTCAAAAGTATTGCGACCTTCACAGGCGACTTGTCGGCACTTACAGCGCCTAGTTTCATCCTCAGTGGTACATCAATCCTCGAATACAGCGCATATTGGGCAGAACATCCACAACTCTTACTAGATATCCAGCAGGATGATGCAGAAGCGCGTATGCTCGCTTGTGTGAAATGGTACTGTGCTACGCTCAAGGGCCAATTCAGCGCACGGCACGAGTCATCAGGTGGAGAGAAGAAGCCATTGAATCCAGTACTAGGTGAGGAGTTTCATGGATCTTGGACGATTGATGGGAAGGATAGTGAGACTGTCAAATTGACGGCTGAGCAAGTCTCGCATCATCCACCGATTTCTAGTTATCGTATCGCTGCACCCAATGGTATCACGCTACAGGGGCATAATGGACAGAAATCTGGGTTCAGCGGACGCACGATTGTGGTGAAGCAGATTGGTCATGCTGTGCTAAAAGTTCCCTTTCAGCAAGGTCAGGTGAAGGAGACATTCCTCATCACACTGCCGCAGCTTGTGTTGGAGGGATTGCTCTATGGCGCGCCCTATGCTGAATTGACAGAGGTATGCAACTCTTTGTCTCTCTGAGTTTGGACTGACATTCAGAAATCCTACATTGCCGCTTCGTCTGGTTGGACAACGGTATTTGAGTACTCGGGGGCTGGATGGCTCTCTGGCAAGAAACATACACTCAAGGCAAAGATATATCCACCGCAAGCCTGGGAGCAAGGAGAACCTGCAAAACATGTCGTTGAGGGTCAATGGACAGACACACTAACGATTCGTTCACATTCTAGTCAAGCATCAGGCGACAATTTGCCATTTGTTGAAACGCATGCATTGCCTCGACAATCCATTGCCGTGGAGCAAGTGGAGTCACCCTATGACTCACGCAAATTATGGGCTGGGGTGGCTAAAGCATTAAAGGAGCAAGATTTCGAGCAGGCCTCGAAGCTCAAGTCTGAGATTGAAAATGCACAGCGGCACTTGCGGAAGGAGGAGAAGGAGGCAGGGAAGAATTGGACACGCAAGTACTTCGAGAAGTGCGAGGCATTGGAGCCTGAAGTGCGGGAACTGGCAGATAAGGTGAAGCTCCCTGATACTGGATATTGGATGTACAAGGGGACACAGTAAGCAGCAGGTAAAAGACACGAATAGTAAACGAGCATCAAGGCAAAGAGTGAATGACGACGATTTTTGGCTCTCCTTAGCAAGACATCTAGTCGCTCTGGACCATACCCTTGCCCTTGTAGCCTGAAGTGTTAGTCTTGTATCATCCAACAAGAGCGAGAGATCATACCTTCGGACGAAACACCTGAGATGGGTTCGGCATTTTGCTCCCGGAGACGCTCGTTCATGGCCTTTTACTATTAGCTCCTCATCCAGAAACCACAAGAAAATACTTACCTCCTGATACTCGCGGCTCATGGTCTTGGGTGCAGGCTGGGCCATGGTTCGGATACCGTAGAAGAGCACGGCGCTCATACCCAAGCCAATCAAAGTACCAGTCAAGACCTTGATCTGGAAACCAGGTGGGTGTGTCTCGGCACGAGGGCCATGAGCACCGAAAGCGATGAAGTAAGCAGCACGCTTCTCTTCGGGTGTCAATTCCGTCCAAGGTCCTTCCTGGCGCTTAGCGAGCTGCGACTGCAAATCGGCCTGTTCTTGAGGAGAGAGCGTGTCCCATCGCTTCTCGAGGTGAATCAAGGTGGGTGTTGAGATGGTGTGAGCTTGCCGGGTGCTGCTGAGGCCTGCTGCTCGCAAGCTGGCTGTCGTGGAGGTTGTTCGGAGTGCGTTGCGGAACATGACTTTTGTATTAGAATGGACTCTGGGTGAGGCCTTTATGATCTTTTCTCTTGAGTCGATGCAGGGAGACACGCAGAATGGGCTCGAGGGCTTGGCTGCTGCTACTGCTCTGCTACTTGCTGCTGCTGCTACTGCGTGGTCTCTTGCTCTCTCTTTCTCTCGTTTCCGTCGTCGGGTCAGCCAGCACAACACGTGACATCCACCAGGAACAGACTGGCTGAATGGACTCTGCTGCTACTACTACAACAGACATCCTCATGCTTCAGTCTGCTATTTGTATCTAGCCTCATTGCTGCTGCTTCTGTAACTAGCGGCTCTTCTCTCTGCTCGCGGCTTCTTCTTGCCATCCTCTGCTTAAATAACAGGCTTAAATACGCTGATTAGCCTCGGGCACCTCAATTTGATTTGCCCTCCTTTCTGCCATCTGCTCCTGTAGACATGGCAGACTCGATCATCACTCCTCAAGATGACTCCGTCAACGGAAATGGCGCCTTGCACGCTCCTCAGCCGCTCAGTAACGGTACAACCTCACACTTGTCTCCCGAGGTACACATGACACAGATGAAGGTAGACCCGATTCCCAGCGCGTCTGAAGATCTCTCGCGTATCTCTTTAGATCCAGAGACAACAGAAGGCAAGTCATCGGTGGTCATATTACGCGCCAAGGACTTTCGAGACGCGCCGTCTGGGATATGCTATGACGCTCGAATGCGTTTTCACAGCGTGATTAACCCACAGGATGATCACCCGGAAGATCCACGACGCATCTATCGCATCTATAGAGCCATTGAAGAAGCAGGTCTTACGCAATTACATGCACAAACAGCAGAAGACTCCAAAGTACTCCAACGCATTCCATTGCGGGAAGTCAAGAAGGAGGAAGTGCTGCTCGTGCATGACTTGAATCACTGGGAGTCGATGCTCGCTACTGCGAACATGAGTTTCCAACAACTCATCAATCTCGGGAGCCTATCGGATTCAATGTACTTCAACAATGAAACCGCGTACTGCGCACGTCTTGCATGTGGTGGCGCCATTGAGACGTGTAAAGCAGTCGCTGAGGGACGTTGCAAGAATGCTATTGCCGTGATTCGACCGCCGGGTCATCATGCTGAGCCAGAATTCGCTTCTGGGTTTTGCGTTTTCAACAATGTCAGTGTTGCTGCAAAAGTAACGCTTCAGCAATTTCCAGAGATGTGTAAGCGGATATTGATTCTTGATTGGGATGTCCATCATGGTAACGGTACACAGACTGCGTTTTACAAAGATCCAAATGTACTCTTCATCTCTATTCATCGGTATCAAAATGGCACTTTCTATCCCGGCACGCCGTATGGCGATTTGGACAAATGCGGTGCAGATGATGGTCTGGGATACAACATCAATATTCCTTGGTCTCACAAAGGTATGGACGATGCAGACTACCTGCATGCGTTTCAAAAAGTGGTGATGCCCATTGCGCGTGAATTCAATCCAGACTTGGTCATCATCTCAGCTGGCTTTGATGCAGCTGTCGGTGATCCGATCGGTGAAAATGAAGTCACGCCGACCGGGTATGCACACATGACGCATATGCTCATGTCGCTTGCTGGTGGAAAAGTGGTGGCCTGTTTGGAAGGCGGTTATAATCTCGATGCAATCAGTGCTTCAGCTCTTGCAGTCACACGCACACTGATGGGAGATCCACCGGCACGGTACACGGAAAGTATGCTTCCATCTCGTTCTGCACTGGAAAATTGTCATGCTGTAGCACTGGAGCAGAGCAAGTATTGGCGATGCATGGGTCTCGGCCGGCCCTTCTATTTCTACAAGAAGACAAATGGCAGCGGCTCAACAGAAGTACATCTGCACGATGTGGTGCGTTCTTACCAAACAACAACCCTGCGGAAGCAATATGGCTATATTCCACTACCGCTCCTCGAGGATCGCGTCAGTGCTTCTTTTGCCAATCAAGCCGTCTCCACACCTGATTTCTACAAGAAACGCACCCTCGTCTTTTTCATACACGATGCACCAGAAGTTTGGCAAGAACCACAGGCTTTCACAAATCAACACCAAGTCTCGTTGCATCAAGCAGTCTTGCCAAATGCGTTGCAGCAGTATACCGATTACTTTGCAAGCCGCGACTTTGGTGTGATTGACGTCAATGTCCCAGCGACACTGTCCGGTATCGATATGATGCCCATCTCCTATACTGTGGCAGATGAAACGGCGCGTCTTGCACGCTATATCTGGGACAACTACATTGAGCTCGCTGATGCCGAACACATTGTCTTTTTGGCAACTGGTGAGAGTTGTTTGGGAATAGTCTCGCTCATTTCAACGAAATCCGTCAAGCGGCGTGTCAAGGCTGTCATCAATGTGTATGGCAGTTTGCCATTGCGTCCGCTCACGAGTGTGGAAGATGCATTGATTGAGTGGTACTACGCTCATTCACTATGCTTGACCACTGCCAATAATGAGTGCTGGCATGGACCCAAGAAGCCGAAGCGCAAGTTTGGCAAGGCAGTCAGGGGTGAGGGTCTGGTGAGAGATACATTACTGGCGGAATCGTATGAGCAAGTCAAGGCGTTTATCGAAGAAGCTATTGAGGATGAGGAAGATGCAGGCGAGACGGAAGTGGAGGAAATTGTGTAGTAGGGACTCCAGATATCGGAGTACACATCCGACTGCCTGTATCTCGGTTGAATACGACACAAACGACAGCGGCTTTAATATTTTCCGTGGGATGTGAGCTCCTGTAAGAAGGACCCCGAGCCATACATGGCCCATGGATGCCTGGAGCTGCTATGTACGCACACTGGTAGCAGTAGTAGAAGCAGACTCTGCTTCCCTCGGAAGAGTCCGGCAGCGCAGTGAGCAGTTCAGATGGGCTGTCGCTGTGCACGTGAGAAAGTGTCGAGGACTCAACGAACAGAAAAGACAGCGAGCACAACCACCCACCCCCATCCTCAACCCGAAATCCCCGGGATCTCCTGCAGCTACACGAATGATGCACGCCTCCCTCAGACTCGTAAGTCATCCCCATTCTGACTCATCCCATCCGCACGGCCCGGCCGATTTGTCCCGCATACCGTTGTGCATATCAATCTTTATCGAGTGCTTGCAATTGCTGCTCGGCTTTGCGTTGGAACGCCTGCCTGGATTGGGGAACGTCGGCATAAGGTCTCCAAATGTCTAACGAACCACAGAGATCTGCCTTTAGGCCACAACTGTCTCACGTCCGCACCTATGCACAAGGAGCCGTATGTTTATTCCAAAAGACTTTGTGTGACCTCTTGTACTGACCATACGTACAGTCATTGAAGGAGACCTTTGCTGCACTCATCCCAAAACACCAGGAATACGTCAAGAAGGTGCGTGCGGAGCATGGCCACAAGAAGACTGGTGAAACGACCATTGATTCAGCCTACAGCGGTATGCGTGGTCTCAAGGCTATGGTCTGGGAGGGTTCCGTCCTCGATGCTGAAGAGGGTATTCGATTCCGTGGCAAGACCATTCCCGAGTGTCAAGAGCTGCTCCCCAAGGCGCCTGGCGGCAACGAGCCTTTGCCTGAGGGTCTCTTCTGGCTCTTGTTGACTGGTGAAGTCCCCACTGAGGCTCAAGTCAAGGGTCTCTCTGCTGAATGGGCCGCTCGTTCTGACTTGCCCAAGCACGTCGAGGAGCTCATCGACAGGTGTCCCAATACCTTGCACCCTATGGCCCAGTTTGTGCTTGCTGTTACTGCACTCGAGTCTGAGTCTTCCTTCTCCAAGGCATACGCCAAGGGCATCAACAAGAAGGAGTACTGGTCGTACACCTACGAAGACTCGATGGATCTGATTGCCAAGCTGCCCAACGTTGCTGGTCGTATCTACCGCAACTTGTACGCCGATGGCAAGGTCGCTCCTATCGACAAATCCAAGGACTACTCTTACAACTTTGCCAACATCCTCGGCTTTGGCGAGAAGAAGGACTTTGTGGAGCTCATGCGTCTCTACTTGACCATTCACTCTGACCACGAGGGTGGTAACGTCTCTGCTCACACCACACACTTGGTCGGTTCGGCTCTTTCTTCCCCTATGCTTTCCCTTGCTGCTGGTCTCTGTGGTCTTGCTGGACCTCTCCACGGTCTCGCCAACCAGGAAGTGCTGAAGTGGATCAACAAGATGAAGGCTGAGATTGGTACGGATGTCAATGAGAAGCAAATCGAGGACTACCTCTGGAAGACCCTCAAGGCTGGCCAAGTCGTTCCCGGCTACGGTCACGCCGTCCTTCGCAAAACTGACCCACGTTACGAAGCACAGAGGCAATTTGCCCTCAAGCACATGCCCGACGACCCTCTCTTCCACCTCGTCTCAACCGTGTACAAGGTCGCTCCCAAGGTCCTCACTGAGCACGGCAAGACCAAGAACCCATACCCCAATGTCGACGCTCACTCGGGTATCTTGCTTCAATTCTACCAATTGACACAGGAAGACTTCTACACCGTGCTCTTTGGTGTTTCCCGTGCTCTCGGTGTCTTGCCACAACTCATCTGGGACCGTGCACTCGGTATGCCCCTTGAGAGGCCCAAGTCATTCTCAACTGAGGCTTTGGAGAAGCTTGGCGCAAAGCTCTAGGCTTCGCATCTAAAGAAGGTTGATGATACTATAGCTCTGATAGATGCTAGGTGCTAGTTGATCATTCTCTCCATACGTACGTCTTTGAGGGCAGTTCTGTGGCTTCTGCCGTGGCCGTCACGGACGCTATCGTCGGCATCTTTACTCTGCTTGAGGGTGTCATGGACAGCTGCTGGCGGTGCGATGCAGCGATGCTGGACAGGCTCGACGGCGCATCTTGCCCCAAGTCAATCACCAGGCGCAGCGCAGCGCTACGCTCGACACCGACACCGACACCGACTTGCATGAGTCATCTATACTCAGGAAGTTTGTTCCTTGAGCTGCAATGTCTTTGAGTGCGTATTCACCACTTCAACCACGCTATTAATAGGCTTCCCTGAACAATCCAGCTCCATGACCTTGCCATCCTTATACGTGACCTTGAGCAAGCCACTCGCAACAGGTAGGCTACCCTTAATGAACCGCTGTAGCGGCAATAGCTGCGTTGTGACTTTTGTTGGGTTCGCCTGCCTTGCGGTTTCCTTGACGAGAAGCGTAAGAAAGAGCCGTGCTGATTTGCTGGACCGTGCAAAGGGCGAGAATGACGCAGATACCGCTGAGAGGTACTTTGTGAGCAGCATGATACGGCGTAAGGGCGGGTATGCTTTCGTCTTGATGTGCTGCAGTCTGCTTTTGACAATTTTGAGTTTCCAGATGCCGACTCGACTACCACACCTGCTGGACAGTGGTCATGGTGACTCCTGCTGCTGTGAATATCGCTTGCAAGTGCTCGACGTGTCTCAGATGTCTTCTCATGACTCCAAAAACTTAGCTTCCTCCATGACCAACCCGCTGCTATAGGCAAACGCTGGTTCCTTGAGGAAACGCTCGAGCATGCGCACCATGACTGAGTCCAGCATCAGGCCTCGCCTGCGAGAGTACAAGATGAGGTCGCTCGTCGCTCTCTCCAGGCCACCCAAATGTCTTCAGCTATGTACGATACGTTGGCCATGCCTTCCGCCATGTACGATACACTGGCCACCAGTCCTGACCTCACGACGCTCCCTTCCATCTTCAACTATACGCCAAATCGTCCACCCACGCCGTTCCCTTTCTATGCGCCCGTCTGTTTCGAGATGAGCAGCATCCTTCCTCGTCCTACAAGCGCTCCAGCCCAGGCACGAAAGTCCCGTTCCGCTTCTGTCTCTTCGGCCTTCTTCACATCGCGCTCCCAGCTCTCCACCCCAAACACACCCATGGAGCCTCCCCTCATGCAGGAACCCATGCCCGTTTCTTTGCCTCACGCTCGTCCTTCTGTTCGCTTCCTGGAAAGTGCAGCTGCTCGACCAGTCGCTCCTCCTCCGGCCGAGGACTTTCTGACACTCCTCGAAAAGGCCGCTCGCGACTCAGTCGTCTACAAGAAGCATGAAGATTCACTCAAGCGGCATGGCTTCTTTGCTCGAGAACCTCGTCATCGTTCACCCACCAGACTCACGCAAAAGGATGGCACGCAGCGTCCTCCAAGCCCATTCCCCTTCGCCAACGCCGCTCAAGCGCTCGCCGAGCCTATAACCCCATTGTCGCTCGACGCTCAGGCAAAACCTGGTCGCATGGGTCTGGGCATTAATCTCTGCTTTGGCTTTGGTGGCTTCTCTCAGCAGTCTCTCCGATTTGCGCACCTCGAGACGCCTCGTCGCTATCAGACATTTGAGGAGGAAGAAGACACCTTCTTCAACTTCTTCAAGGATACACACGATTGCGCCGAAGAACCACGTTGGCCAGGTGAACCGAAACGACTTGCAAAGCCATATATCTTTGTCTCGTCCATCTTTGACAATGTCCCTGTGCCAGTTGTGCGGAAGCGTTTGACGGGCACTGCGAGCGACTATCCCATTCAGGGTGAGTTGTATGACTTTGTGGCAAAGGGCGCAGAGAGTGATGAAGACTCGTGGGATATGATCGAGGATGAATCGCCAGAGAGGGACCCAGCAACCTTGCCTAGGCTTGGGTGTGACTTGGACGCAGGCTGGGTTGAGGTGAGTAACTCGTTGCCAGACCTCAAGTGACGATGCCACAAACTTGTTCTTTTCTATCGTTTGTACACCTAGCTTATTAATCATTGTACTATCTTGAGTTCTCAGCGCTTCAACTTGTACTCTTGTGATGTCGGGGCTGTTGTATCACAACAAAGCATATCGAAGACTCAAGAGATGATGATTATATTATTACTAAGATGTGAAATGGCACTTGCTATATAGCATCTAGACAGGAATGCGATAGCGGTCACTGTCATCTGCCTTGTATTCATACTCGCTGTCCGTCTTTGCCCAAGAACAACAAGACTGTTTGTCTTCCTCTTCCTCCACTCGCTTCTTGGCAGCACCTGCTGCCACGGCTTTCGCTGCTTCATCCTCACTCTCGCCATCACTGAGGTAAAAGCGTTCCTTTGCCGGGGTCACTGTTGGTTTCTTCCTGCGCATACGACCAGCTATCACACTCGGTAAGCTGAGGAAACTCCCTGCAGCTGCAGAAAAGCTCCAACAACCACCAGGCGACGAAGGTGTCGTGAAAGAGGTTGTTGCTTCTTGAGCAATCGGTAAGACTGGGTCCATGCCGCGGAAGAGGAAGCTGCAGTCACTGTCTGAGCTGCTGCTGCTGCTGCTGCTGCTGCTGCTGCTACTATTAGCCATGTCATCCTCGTCATCCCCATCAGAGGAGCCTGCGCTGCTGTGTGGAGGTGTGAATGGAGAGCCAAGGACAGGGCGCATCGCGGATCTTTGCAGTGACTGATGTGAGCCTGAAGGGTGCGGAGAAGACCGTTGCAGAGGACGAGGGCCATTGCCCACAGGCCGAGAGGGACCCGGCCGGTCGGCATCTTCGTCGCTGCTGCTGTCATTCAGGGCGAAGCGCTGCTTGGCACGCTCAGCAAGCCGTACAGACGCAAGTCTTTGCCTGTCTCTTGGGTTCTTGGAGCGTTTCTGAGACACGGAAGAGTGCATCAGACAACAGCGCAGTTGCGATTTTGCTGTAGATGCATGTGAGTAGGAGATGGAGAGGCTAGGCTCGAGAAGACACTTGTCCTCGATATCGTCCAAGATGACAGGTTCTGCTGGCTCATCAAGCCCACCTATTGCTGCTAGAGCGGCGCAGTTTGCCGCCCAGCGACCGACCTTCAAAAAGGCCTCTCGAGTGAGAAGCGCAGTGATGACCTTGTCGATTTCAGCGGAGGAAGCAGACTTGATAGAGTGACTGTGCTGTAGCTCGAGCGCAGCAGGAGCAGAGTTCATGCTCAAGCTGTTGGAGTCGAAGGAAATTTCGGAGAAGAGCATAGTGCTGATCTTTGGTTTGGATAGTGATGAGGGAGATGCAGCAGGCAGCGGGGCACTTGAAGCAAGGGAGCAGCATCAAGACAAGAGTCATCCTGTGTCGGCGAGAAAATAGGGAAAGGGCCTAGCATGGAGGCCATCGCAGGCTGCTTTGAGGTGTTGTCCCAGAGCAGCCTGGCGTTGGGTGTTGGTCCACAGTTGCGTTGTCCCATTCGGGCAATTCTGGTTGCAAAAGTGCTGCATCAGATGGCCAGGCGACAGGGATGCGACCCTGCTCGAGGGTTTTCATCTTGAACACTCTGGTAAATGCTTGGAAATGATACTGAGAGTCATTCAGATACATGTACTGAGTGACTCATCTGGAGTGAGAGTGAGACTCAGCCACCGTCATCATCTGACGAAGAACTGGTCACCAGCACTCATGCACATGATGGTCTCTGACTCAAATGTCCTCATGCGACAAGATCATAAAGCAAGCATGTCCGTGTGTTCGTTCCAATCCCTTTCCCACAAAACACAATGTTTCCTCGTCTCAGCAATTTGTTTGGTCTGCTCAACCCTCTGCACCGCTCAAAGGGTGTGGAAAGTGGGTATCGCAGTCCTCCACCACCTTACTCCAGCCAACCCATCGCACCCAAAGTGGACGCTGATGGGTTCACTCCAGAGGAGAGGGCAGAAAGGCAAGCTGAATTCTTGCTTGCGATTGAGACAAGGATGATGCAAACACCCAACCTCGGGATGGATGACGATGAGGATGACATTCCCCTTGGTGAACTCTTTGCCATGAAAGAACGGCAGAGACTAGCTGTCCTGCTGGACTGGGTGTCGATTCAACGAATCATCTCTTCGTTGGACGCGTATGAGGAGCATGACACGCTTGCAAAGTGTAGGGGCGAATACCTCATGCCAGATGAAGAACGCACGCAAGCTATCTGCCAGGCCTGGGCCGACGACATTGCCCTTCAACAGCGCATCCTTGCACAGTCGAGGAAACAAGACAGGCTTGCAAATAGGTCAGCTGGGCCTGTGTATGTGCCGCAATTCAATAGCAGGCGGGAGAGATTGATGGATGCCAGAGACTTGGCACGACGATTAGAGCGAGCATTGCAGCAGGAAGCAAGTCATTGAGAAGACGTCAAGAAGGAAGTCGCAGAATACATATTATATCTCTCCATCCATTTATACTTTAATAATAATCAAAGCTTTGCCGAGAACTCCTGGTGCAAGACAATCTTGGCCTTTTCATCCGCCTCAATGATGCGGTTCGCTGTACGATGCGCAATAGCCATCGTTGTGATCATCGGGTTAACACCGGAGCACGTGGGGAAAACACTTGCATCGGCAATGTAGAGACCCTGTACACCCTTGACCTTGCAGTCGCTGTCCGTGACACGACCCATACTGCATGATCCCATCTGATGTGCAGATCCCATGCTTGTACGACCAGGGACCATACCTGCCTTGCGCACTTTGTCAAGCCAAGCAATGTAGCTTGGTTCTTGTGTGCCAAGCGGTGAGTTCTTGACAGGTCGGAAGCTTTCAACATCTTCTTGCGATGTCGATATCTCATCGGCACCAGACGCCAATAATGTGTCGCATAGCTTGATGACTCCTTCAAGCATAGACTTGCGGTCATACGCAGAAGGTTGGTAGTGGACTTGAGGCTTGCCTGTGACTGGATCAGGATAGACGTATCCCGAATCACGATCACGCGTGAGTGCAATATAGGATGTAGCGTGAGGGTACTTGAGCCAGTTCTTCTTCCACTCCTTGGAGCTACGCCAGGGAAGGATGGCGGAGTGGAGACCAGGCTGGTTCGAGACGACTTCGAGGTATGCGCCATGGCCTGACCCGTCCTTGTTGAAGGCGGCGAGCGAGACAGTTGTCAAGATACCACCTTCATGAGGACGTGTTTGCGCATCTTCAAAGTGTGCAGTGATGAAGGAGCATGGGTGCATTTTCAAACCCCGACCAATCTCTGGGTCGTGCAAGCCGGACGCTTTGAGGATGCAAGGCGTGTTCAGGGTACCTGCTGAGAGAATGACACGTTCAGCACGAATAGTGAGTTCGCGACCATTGTGGAGGACGAGGGCGCCTTTTGCCACACCAGACTCGATGATGACCTTCTTCACGAGTGTATCTTGCAAGAACTGTGCGCCATGATCCTTGGCATCAGACAACCAGGTAATCAGCCCACCCATCTTGTCTCCGTTGCGACAACCATGTGGACAGTGGCCACAGTAGTGCTTTGAACCACCTGTATTCTGTGGGACGGCATAAGCGACATGACCAAGCTTCTTGCTACCTTCGAGCAACTTGGAATTGGCAAAGTTGTGCTCAATGTGGTCAGCTGAGACGCCCATACGGTTGCAGACGAAATCAAGTGAGTTCTGGTATTCAGCAGTTTGGTACCAACCATAGCCTGTCTTATCGGCCCACTCCTTTCGAACAAGTGCTGGGGTTTGCAACGAAGCAGACCAGTTGATGGTCGAGCCGCCACCGAACGTCGAGCCTGCGAGGACGGTCATGAACCCATCATCAGTAGAGAAGACGCCATGGTTTTCGTACATCTTGTCGGATGCCTCGTGTTCCTTCATGGGAAAGTCTGCTTGCGTGTAGGCATGCGATTTCTCTACTACCAGGACACGCTTACCTGCCTTGGCAAGAGTCGCTGCTGCAACACCGCCGCCTGAGCCTGATCCAACAATGAGAACATCTGTGTAAATTTCTGAGGCATTTGGAGCAATGCTCAGGAACTCATATTCTGGCTGCTTGTTGACAACGGGAAGTGTCTTTGTCAAGTCGCCACTATCATACCCAACAAACGACATGTCTGAGAATCGGACATAAATGGCAAGAATCAAGGAGATGGTGCCTCTTGGCAAGCCACGAATCTTTTGAAGGAAAGAGCCGTAAAAGTTCTTGAGGGTAGACTCTACCTGTTCACGCGACATGTCAGAGATTTTGGTGATACCCTGGGTCATGACAAGCGCACCAAGGTAGGAGTCGAGCATGCTGAGGCCGCCACCCAACTCCAGCTGCTTCTCTTTTGAGAGGTGACACAAGTAATCTCGCAAAGCGGTTGTACGCCCTGCCGTTGTCAGTAATGCACGATACAGAGTGAGAACTAGATGGACACGTACGGGAGTCATCAGAGAACTTTGACTTTGCGAATGCACGGCAGGCTTCAATGTCCTTGACGACGGCTGAGCTGCGTGATTCCGTCAGCACATATTGCATCTCCTCCTCAGAGAGGTCTGCAACAACGGCATCAGCGATGATGAGTAGGATTTTGAACTGTGCCGGTGTGAGAGGGTCTTCTGGCTGTTCCATCTGTGCTTGATGGATGGAGATGAGAGAGGTGTAGGCAAGGGCTGTTTCACTTGTCTCCTTTGGCAGCTGTCGCTTGTCGGTCGCCTTCCTTCCCCGCAAACAGATCTCGACTTCGAGGTAGGAGGGAGCCGAGACAGTCACATATCACTTGTGCGTACCCTGAATAGATGTCAGCAGCTCGAGAGACAGAAGCATGCTCAAGCATGCTGAAGCTCGCTTGACAAAGATACTGCTCTCTGGACCTGGACTACGATGTGCTTTCCCAGGGTTATGCTGATTATGTCATCCGCCACATCGAAGCCAACAGCAAGGAAGCAGCTACACCACCTGATCAAGACCAGCGACAGACAGCGCAGCAGCAAGAGAAGCAGGGCTCCAGAGCTCAGACGCACTCACTGTACCATGTCTTCCGCCAAAAAGCTCGCCTCCCTGGACTCCTCCGTCGCCTCCTTCCAATTGAACAACAACGGCGGCGCGTCGTATCAGAAGCAACAGGCAGCCCTTCACGGCGGAAGCAAAGGCAGCTATCCTTCACGCGCCCATCAGCAGCAGCATGCCCCTGGCCAATCTTCCAGCAAGCCGCGCAACACGCATAAGCATCATCGCAAGCCAGAGTCCTCCCTCAACCACCTCCTCAACTTCTCCTATACGCGCCCGTCGCATCAAGACCGACTGCCCGTACGTCGACAAGCGCGATCGACGCCGAGCTTTGGAATTGGCTCCGGCTACCATCCGGACGACAAAGCGCACTTCGTCAATGCGAATTACAGATTCGTGGTACACCCGGCTGGTGACTATCGCGCCAATTTAGCACAGCCGGATCTGCCTGTTCCTTGGGAGAATGTCCTTCAGGTACTCGCTTCTGCACAGACGCAATGCAGCGCGTGTCCCATCTGCCTTGAAGCAGTCCCGATTGCACCGCGCATGTCGAAATGCGGTCATGCATTTTGCTTGCCATGCATCTTGCGCTACCTCGACTCAGAAGACATCAGAACGGGCAAGACGAGCAGTAAGTGGCGGAAATGTCCCATTTGCTTCGATGGCATCTATGCAAAAGACTTGCGGCCCGTCAAGTGGTTCTTTGGGGAGGAGCCGGTCCCCAGTACTGGTGCGGAAATCACACTGAGGCTCTTCAAGCGCTCCTCTGGCTCACCGCATGCACTGCCGAAAGATTCAGGGACGATTGCTGAAGAATCAGTTCCTTGGCACAATCAGAGCGAAGCCCTTGAATATGCTCGACTTGTCAGAGCAGATGCCGCTTACCTCACGCAGGAACGGGAGCGAGAAGTGGATGCTCTCTGCGAGATGCGTATTGAAGATGCAGCTGCCTTTGGCGATGATGGTCAATGGATTGATACGGCACTTGGCAAGATTGACGACTTGGCAACGCTCTTCGCAGATCTTGGTCTAGCGGCACCTGTGCCTACAGAGGGGCAAAAGGCAAATGTTGTGCGTGCACCCATTGCCTACGAAATGTCTGCTGATGCGCCAACGGCCTACTTTGCAGCTACGGCGCCAGTCGCTGTACCGCAACCGGTGCAAAGACAATCAGAACGCACACGCCACCAGCCGTCTCCACCATCCTCACGCGCGCCTCGTTCTTGTAAGGGGCAAGCAGACAATTCTCAAGAGACCCCGGATGCCTACTACTTCTACCAACCGAGAACAGGCGCACACGCGTATCTTGCAAGTCTCGATATTCGTTTATTGAAGCGTGCCTTTCAAGACTTTGAACATTTCCCAGCTGATTTGATGGCCCGTGTAGAACATGTCACGACTGTCAAGATTGATGCTGATTTGCGTCGTCGAACAAAATACCTCTCACATCTACCACTTGGTTGTGAGGTGACATTTTTGGAATGCGATTGGCAGGCACGTCTGCCTGCTGGTGTCTTGGAGCCCTTCAAAGTTGAATTGGACCGGCGCAGGAAGAAGCGAAATGATAAAGCCATTTCTGAAGAACATGCTCGACAGCGTGCTCAGAAGCAAGAAGACCGACGACAGCGTATGGCGCTGCATTCGGGTGCTCGCGCTTCATGGCTACAAGACAGTGCCGCAACAGAGGATGTATTTGACTTTGACGATGACTCGTCTTACTTTGCGCGCAATGACACCAACACTTATGATGTGTTGCATCAGGCAGAGTCTGCGTCGTCGCCGACGAGTGGACTTGAAGTTCCGCGATCCACAACAGTCTGGGGTACCGCCGCTCCTGCACCGCTGGAATCATCGTCTCTCGAGCGGAACAATGATGGCTGGCAAGAACAGATTGCAAAGTTTGAGGAGGAAGCTAATGCATCTGCTGCAACGGAGGCCTGGAGTCCGGAAGATGGGAAGAAGGCACGGCCTATCAAAAAGCAAAAACCGAAGAAGCTCGTGCTGATGAGCACTGCGGGCGCCAGGCGCGTCTGATGATTCGTTCTTTATTCTGTTGACAGTAGAACCTGTCATACAAGCGGTTCGTATGTATACTCTATCGAGAACAAGACATTGCCATCACAATCCACCTCAATGACGCCGTCTTCGTCTGTGACGCGGTTGTTGGTGCTGATGAGTCCACCGGGCGCCAAGCTCATCGGCTGCGAGCCATCCATGCACCACTCAAGACCTTTGGAAACCGTCTTGATTGGCATGCTGCTGTATGGGAATAGTCCACAGTGAGGACCAAGACGCATTCTGGATACTTGTCCGTCTCTGGTGGAAATGCGATGACGACCAGGACGCAGCATCATGACAATATTTCCTTCATCGACCACGACAACTTCCAACTTTGTAAGCGATTCATCTGTCAGTGCTTGAAGTGTCGATAGCGTCTGATCTAGCCTGCCGCTCAAGCCGCCCAAGACGATTGTCTTCCGATTGTTTCCTTGACTTGCAGAAGCCTGAAGCCATCGCAGTGCTTTTGTAAAGTCTGTTGAATTTTGGTCATCAATCTCCACGACCTCGCATTCCTCGAAAGTCTCATAAAAGTCTCGCGTCTCGCGCAGTATAGAGTCGAGGTCACCTATGACAAGATCCGGGTGATGCTGAAAGCAATTTGCCCAATCACGGTGGGACGAGGTATTTGCAAAACGAAACAAGCGGTATAGACGGTCAGCTGCACCATCTGTGCAAATGCGTGCCCCGGGTTGACCAGATGTCCAGATTTCCTGAGTGCATGCTGGCAAATCACTGTTCAACATAATCATATCATAGCTGGGCATCAACTGATGTGGAAAGCCCAGGGCGCACAAATCATAGTATTGTGTAGACGTTGTTTTCTCCTTGTGAATCGACGTACGCGTCTGCACGAGTGACTTTTGCCGAGGTCCATCAGGATGGTTAAAGTCGAGCCTAGCGAAAGTCGCGTATCAGCAGTATTCAGCAAAGCAGATGCCATTACCTCAGAGGTTGGCATCCACGAGAATCTTGACGGACAATTGCGCATAAGACTTGAAGAAACTGCTGAAGAGCTTGACGAGTTGGTACACTGGTTGTTAGATGAGTCAGACAAGCGAAAACATACCATCGTGCGTGCCACCTGTTTCGCGGATACTATGCATGCTCAATTGAGGGTTGCCAAGATCAATAGTCCGAATGCCCAGCTTGCTAGCAAGCATAGGGCCAATGGTACTGCCGCAGGGTCCGTCCTGTCGAACAACAAACAATTGCAGCTTGACATTTTCCAATTCTGCGATCTTTTGCATGAGCACGATTCCTGGTGCATTGGTCATGTATCGCTGGTTAGCATTGACCTTGAGCACAACACCTTCATTCAGCTTAGGCTTGTGCTCAGACTCATAAGCGCCGATATAGTTTGGGTTGACGGCGTGAGCCATATCTGCGGACACGAGAAATGACTTAGCGCAGCACTGCTCCATGGCTGTCAAGTTGTCGCTGCTTGCATTGAGCCTCTGCAAGACCGTTGGAAGAAAGTTGGAGTCTGCGCCTTGAGCAGAAAGCGAACCAACCTCTTCATGGTCGAAGCATGAGATGATGCGCGCAGACCCATCGCCTTCGAGTGCAGCAGAGTTTTCGAGTGAAGCAATCAGCCCTGAGACAGATGCAAATGTGCATCCCAGGTTGTCCAAGCGAGGCGAAAAGATGAGCTCGTCATTGAGTCCACCAAGACAGGATGGCTGTGTGTCGTAAAGAACCAGCTCAAAGTCATGAATCTGTTTGGCATCTTTGAGATGAAGCTCTGATGCCAATAGAGCAATCAGTGCAGGATGATGTCTTGTGGACATGTCTTGCAGCGACGCGCCTGAATCTGTGCTCGTCGGCGCATTCATTTGTGCAGCGATGGTGCCTAGGATTGGCGTCAGATGCGTCTCTTTGTTGATCTTGAACGGATCTCCTCGAGCGGCATCAAGGTGAGGTGCCAAGTTGGGGATGCGCAGCAGAGGCTTCTCCACCTTGACAAGCCGCTGAGCAAAGGTGCCGTCTGCCTCTTCCACCATGACACGTCCGGCCAGGGACAAGTCGCGGTCAAACCAGGTGTGCCAAATTCCACCACCATAGGTTTCAATACCACACTGTAGATAGCCCTCAGTACTTCGCTTTGAGACTGGCTTGAGCCGCAAACAAGGACTATCTGTGTGAGCGCCAACGATCGCGGCAGGATTTCCTGGCTTCCACTTGGAACCTAGTCCAAATGCAACAATGGAACTTCCATTACGAGTGACAAAGTACTTTCCACCTGGCTTTGTCGTCCAGGCTGATGCTTCTGAGAGTTGTTGGAAGCCTGCCTTTGTGAGCATCGACTTGGCCATGGCCACAGCATGGTACGGGGTCTTCAGTCAGTACGGCAGCTTGCGAACAGAAACATACGGGCGATGCATTGAGAAAGCTGATGAATTCATGCACGAGCGAGCTGGGACTGGACATGGTTGCGCAGTATCCTGCGGAACTGGATGGTCTTCGTCGTCGTCGTCGTCGTCGTCAAATTTGGCTGCGAACGATTTGCGACGCGACCAGACCATGCCACAAATAGTCTGACTTGCCAGAGACGATGGTCAAGAAGGAACGCCGCGAGTCGATACCGGCCGCAGCGCCTCCTGACAATAAAGCCGCTCGCAAGCAGCTACCCGGCAAAGAGGCCTCGGAGCCGCTCAAGATGCGCAAACCCAAATACGTGCCTGCTCCGTCAGATTTTGACCCGTTGCTGGCTCAGATATACAGAGGCAAGGCCCTTACGGACTCCATTGCTACAGCGGAAGACAAGTGGCATCTTTTGCCGGCTTTCCTCAAAGTAAAAGGTCTCGTCAAGCAACACATTGATTCTTTCAACTACTTTGTCGATGTCGACCTTAAAAAGATTGTCAAGGCCAATGAGCGCGTTACGTCTGATGTCGAACCTCGTTTCTACCTCAAGTACACCAACATTTGGGTGGATACCCCGAAGCGTCTGGAACCAGAAAGCATGGAACGCTCCATAACGCCGCATGAATGCCGACTGAGAGACTTGTCGTATTCTGCAACAATCTTTGTCGATATTGAATACACTCGAGACAACCAGGTGGTACGGCGGAAAGGTGTATCAATTGGCCGAATGCCTATCATGCTGCGGTCCAAAAAGTGCATCCTGACTGATAAGACGGAAGCTCAGATGGCGGAGATGCTCGAGTGCCCACTAGATCCTGGGGGCTACTTTGTTGTCAAGGGCACAGAAAAGGTCATTCTAGTGCAAGAACAATTGTCCAAGAACCGAATCATTGTTGAAGACTACAAGGGCATCGTGCAAGCATCCGTCACATCCTCGACGCACGAGCGCAAATCCAAATCCTATGTCCTCACGAAGAAGGGCAAAATCTATCTCAAGCACAATTCTATCGCTGAAGATATTCCCATTGTACTGGCGCTCAAAGCCATGGGCCTTGTTGCCGACAAGGAGATCTTTGAACTTGTCTGTGGACACGATGAGGTCTACCAAGACCTCTTTGCCGTGAACCTTGAAGAATGCGCGAAGCTTGGCATCTATACACAGAACCAAGCGCTCGAGTACATTGGCTCCAAATGCCGAATGAGCAGGCAAAAGTCGCCGACCAACGGGCCGCGTCGCGCTCCTCACGAGGAAGCCATTGAAGTGCTTGCCAATATTGTGTTGGCACACGTCCCTGTTCACAATCTAGACTTCCGCCCCAAAATCGTCTATTTTGCCATGATGGCGCGGCGTGTCTTGATGGCCATGGCAAATCCAAAGATGGTCGATGACAGGGATTATGTTGGCAACAAGCGTCTCGAGCTGGCTGGCCAGCTTCTTTCTCTGCTGTTTGAGGATCTTTTTAAGACCTTCAACTCCCAATTCAAGGTCAATATTGACAAGGTGCTTAAAAAGCCTAACCGGACGCAAGCATTCGATGCCTTCAACCAGTTCAACATTCACAGCGACCACATCACAACCGGCATGATTCGAGCATTGTCCACTGGCAATTGGTCACTCAAGCGATTTAAAATGGAGCGGGCGGGTGTAACGCATGTCCTTTCACGGCTCAGTTACATCTCTGCACTCGGTATGATGACTCGCATCTCTTCGCAATTTGAAAAGACCCGCAAAGTGTCTGGTCCAAGAGCATTACAGCCTTCTCAATTTGGTATGCTGTGCACTAGCGATACACCAGAGGGTGAGGCGTGTGGTCTGGTCAAGAATCTTGCTCTCATGACGCACATCACCACTGACGTCGAGGAACAGCCTCTCATCCGCCTCATCTACTGCCTGAATGCCGAGAATGTCACCTTCTTTTCTGGCAACGAGCTCTATTCCGGCCTGAACCACGTTATTTATGTTAACGGTACACCACTTGGTCTTACGCGTAATCACTTTGACTTTGTCAATAATTTTCGTCGACTGAGGCGAGCAGGCAAGATTTCAGAGTTTGTCAGTATCCATACAAACGACCACCACCGAGCTATCCACATTGCCGGAGATGGAGGACGAATCTGTCGGCCATTGCTTATTGTGGAACAAGGCCGAGCGCGAGTCACTGCCAAGCACTTGCGGCTCCTCAAAAGTGGTAAGCTGACATTTGAAGACTTTTTGAAGCGCGGCTTGGTGGAATACCTGGATGTCAATGAAGAGAATGACTCATTTATTGCCATTCACGAACATGAAATCCTGCCTGAAACGACGCATCTCGAGATTGAGCCATTCACAATTCTTGGTGCCGTAGCAGGCCTGATTCCATATCCGCATCACAACCAGTCGCCGCGAAACACGTATCAGTGTGCTATGGGCAAGCAAGCGATTGGAGCAATTGGATACAACCAGCTCAATAGGATCGATACGTTGCTCTATCTCATGGTCTACCCTCAACAGCCACTCGTCAAGACAAAAACGATCGAGCTAATAGGCTACGACAAGCTGCCTGCCGGTCAAAATGCAACGGTTGCCGTCATGTCTTACTCTGGCTACGATATTGAGGATGCGCTCGTCTTGAATAAGGCAAGTGTCGACCGTGGCTTTGGCCGATGTCAGGTATTCCGCAAGAGTATTGCTGTCATCAAGAAGTACCCCAATGGAACATATGAGCGGCTGGGCGACCCGACCAATGACGAAGACGGCAAGCGCATCTGGAAGCACGCTGTCTTAGATAATGATGGTGCTGCAGTGGTGGGTGCACGCATCGAATCCGGTCAAGTCTTTCTCAATAAGCAGACGCCAGTCAATGCTGCCGACAATTCAATTGCCCTGACGCAGCCAGCGAGCTCGCAGTACAAGGCGACCCCAGCAACGTATAAATCCGGCGAAGCTGGTTACATTGACAAGGTCATGCTATCGGCCACTGAATCCGATCAAACGCTCATTAAGGTGCTTATTCGCCAAACACGTCGACCAGAACTCGGCGACAAGTTTAGTTCTCGTCATGGGCAAAAGGGTGTTTGTGGGCTGATCGTCCAGCAGGAAGACATGCCTTTCAACGACGAGGGTATCAATCCCGATATCATCATGAACCCGCACGGATTCCCGTCTCGAATGACTGTTGGCAAGATGATTGAGTTGCTCGCCGGCAAGGCAGGTGTACTTTCAGGCAAGTTGCAATACGGTACTGCTTTTGGTGGAAGTAAGGTAGACGACATGTCGCGCATTCTCATTGAGAAGGGGTTCAGCTACAGTGGTAAGGACACCATGACGTCCGGCATCACTGGTGAACCCCTGCAAGCATACATCTTCTTCGGGCCAATCTACTACCAGAAGCTCAAGCACATGGTCCTCGACAAGATGCATGCCCGTGCAAAAGGTCCACGCGCTGTGCTGACGCGACAACCCACTGAAGGACGTTCACGCGATGGTGGATTGCGGCTTGGTGAGATGGAGCGAGATTGTTTGATTGCATATGGCGCATCACAACTCCTGTTAGAACGTCTCATGCTGAGTTCCGATGCGTTTGAGGTGGATATCTGCCAAGAGTGCGGGTTGATGGGTTACAATGGCTGGTGCACACACTGTGAGTCTGCCAAGGCTTGTGTCAAGGTGACCATTCCGTATGCTGCAAAGCTGCTGTTCCAAGAACTCATCAGCATGAATGTCGTTCCTCGGCTCGTTATGGAAGACGAATTTTAGTTTACAAGCATCATGTAGCGTGCATTGTTGATTGATTTAAATGGGTGCGAGTGGAATTGAACGTGTCGCTTGTCGTGTTGGGCGTGTCAGGCAGCGGTTGAGTCTGCTCTGTTGGAGGGCCTGAGTCTTTGGGTATCCATCGCATGACCCAGTCTCGAACTTCCTGCACACGCCGAGATTGGGCATCTACCAACAATGTCGGTTGTAAGCGACGATCTTGTCTGCTGATGGCATCAACGCGATATAGGATTGAGATGCGAGACTTCAATCGCCGCGTCTTTGCCTGAATCCTGCCCCTGAAGTCGCTCAGAGAAATGTCTTGGAAGAGGAGCACGTCTCTAACACGACAGTCTTGAGCGATAGACAGAGCGCATACTCCCCAACAAGCAATTTCGAAGCCAGATGCTGTATGGTCGCCCACCGTGAGCTTGACAAAGGGGATGGGTTCTGTATTAAACTTCGTAATTTTCTGCTCCATCACTGGGGGCGACAAGATTGCAGCCATGAATGTGTACGCAATGGGAAAGCCCTCATGAATACCAGGCTCATTCGAGGAGATTGGAGATGCCAGTAAGTCTTCAAGATCGAGCACCTTGGCTATATCAAAGCAATAGTTGACTGGTTGAGTGAGCAGAAACGAGGTCAAGTTGGAAGCAATGGAAGCATTCTCCTGTCCAGAAGTGGCATCTTGAGCAGCTCCTTCGACATCATTGAGTGGTACAAGATATGAATCATCAGCTGCAGGCTCGAACTCTTCCTCTGCTTCCTTAGGCAGTTGCCGCCAAGCGGTCAAGATTGGCCGTTGTGATAGAGGCGTCCAGTCATTATCAATGTAGCTCTCCTTCCAAGTTTCTTCCAATTTCTTTTGACTCGGCGCACCGAGAAACACGATGCTCCGCATGCCACATGTGGTAGCGTAGGACCGGGCTGCATGTCGAGTTGTTCAGGAGGCAGACATTCAGATGCCACAGAAAGAGGCGAAAAGCGTTGAACAGGTATGCCACATTTTGCGTATGGGATTCGCCTGGACACATCAGGAGCCTGCAGAATACTGCTTGAGATCGATGCAATGCTATATGCTATATAACATTATTATTATAAAACGGCGTCGTACGCGCGCTTCCAAATAGACTTCTTCTCTGGTTCTGGCCAAAGCTGAATATCAAGGTCCATACGCCCCGTGACCAGATCCACTTTGTTCAAGGGAATGATGCTCGTCTTGCGCCACAGCTTGTAGCCCAAGTACAAAGCTGCAAAAATAACGATACCCATGTAGGAGGTAATGAAGTTGGTTGCGCTCCAGTTGCCACTCAGAAAGACCCAGAAGCCGTTGAAGAGTGTGATGACAGATGTAACAATCATTCCTATCCAAGCTGCGTATGGCTGGAAGGGTGCCTTGTATGGCAATGTATTCCTGTCTAGGCCTTGTGCCTTGCATGCGTAAAAGAAGCGCAAGTAAGAGACGCAGATGAAACACCAAGTGAGCAAGACTGCCACTGTACTCAAACTGACAAGCCAGTTGAAGACCACAGTTGCACTGGCAGAAAGGTTGAGATATGCGAGAAGCCCGACGCTTGCAGTGACAAGCACGCAATTGATGGGGAGGCCACGCTTGGTGACTTTTGTAAGGAAGCGAGGCGTCATGGCTGGAGATTGGAGGGCTAATGCGTAAAGTGTTCGACTTGCAGCATACAAGTCGCTGTTTGCTGCAGAGAGAACTGCTACCAGAATGACTGCATTGATGATATGCGGCAGTACTGGTATCTTGGCGTTGTTGATGAAGATGACAAAGGGTGATGCAGCGGCAGTGGCTGCTTCGTGACTTGCCGCAGCCAACTGTGGACTCTTGTAGGGCACAAGCATGCTAATCACAAAGATGGATCCAATGTAGAGGAAGACCAGTCTGAACAAGACTCGCTTGAGCGCTTTTGGGATGTTCTTGCGAGGATTCTGGGCTTCACCGGCAGTTACACTCACAAGCTCTGATCCTGAGAAGCTAAAGGCGCCATTGATGAAGGTAGACCAAAATGCCAAGAAACGACCGAGTGAGCCTGGGATATTGTTGTACTGTGCAAAGAGGCCCTGTTCCCAGTAGCGAAAGCCAATACGGTCCTTGGTCGGTCCTCCACCAAGAATGAGGACTATGCCGAGAGTGATCAGGCCAAGCAGGGCAATGACCTTGATGCCCGATAAGATGAACTCCGATTCACCAAACCAGCGCGTGCCCAAAAGATTGACGCTGAGCATAAGGATGTAAAAGACTGTGATGTAGACAACAATGGGTGTTTTCGTATCCCAGTAGCTAACGATGATCCCGGCAGCGACGACCTCAAGTCCTTGTGCCACCGCCCAGCACCACCAATAATTAAAGCCTTGACTGAAGCCAAGAGCAGGGTCGACGAACCGCGCTGCGTAGTGAGTAAAGGCGCCAGACACTGGGAAAAGGGTGCTCATTTCACAGAGGGAGATGATGACGCAGTAGACGACCAGGGCGACGATGAAGTAGCCGAGCAGACAGCCCAGTGGCCCACCGTTTTGTAGAGCAGTTCCAGATCCGACTACATATTAGTAAAGTCACCGAGCAGGCAGGAGCGACATACTGAAAAGTCCTGTACCGATCGTTCCGCCTAGAGCAAGCATTTGGACATGACGACCCTTCAAATCTCTTCGGACTTGGTAGCCAGTTCTTGTGATTGGAGATACATTGTCTGATTTCTCTGAAGCATGAACAGAGTTGACGTCTGCAGCAGCAGAGATTTTGGTAGCTTGAAACTTTTCCTGGGAATGTTCAGCCATACTAGCTAAGGAGCGTGTGTATTCGAGCTAGAGCGACAGTCTTTAGAGGTTTGTGTGGGTCGAGTTTATACAGTGTGCAGGAAAAGGGTTGGTCTAAGGCGGGGCCCGGACAGAGAAGATATGCAAAGTTTGGTCGAGGGATTGCGCAATATGGATGACCAAACACGACAGTGATGAGACTTTACCACATCTGCCGGAATTGCTTAGAGTAGACGCTGCAGGGGCTCGCGAGTCGCGCCAGTTGCGTGATTTTTTGCATTTTTCCTCGCGCCGAAAACTCGGAGATGAAATGACGTGGGATGACAGCCTATCTGAACGTAGCCCGCTGGAAATACTTGGCGACGGGGAAAGATGGACTATTTAGGGAGTCATCTCTTCCTTCCGTCCCAATTACTGAGTATTTCTCTCGTCATTACATGTACAACTCATTACATCTCATACTTGCAAAGCTCCTAGGCCCCTGGCACTCGCGGGTAACGCTCCAAAGACTGTGTTCGCCTCTTGACAATGCGTCCTGCCAGCTGCTGTGTTGTCCGCATCGACGATCCACGACACGAAGCATGCATCCACCAAGACACTCACTAATCCCTCTACACACCCAACAGTTGTCCAGCCAATTGTGCATGCGATCATACCGACCAAGTAGCCATAGAGACTGCTGTTTGTACCGGACCGCCGGGCTGCTTGAATCCACGCTGCTAATCCAAGACCTAGTGCTGTTGTAGCACGTGCTGCAGACAACACCATCTTTGCTGTTCGATACGGCTGCCAATGCTTGCCTGGTTTAAGTCTTGGCTGAGCATCCATGATCCGTGCTGCTGTCTTGAGATTGACTGAAAAAATAGCCGCATACGTGAGCGTAAGCGGACTCGTCAAGTTGACGAGCGGTGCCGAGAGGAACATGTAGGCCGCTAATGTGATCGTACCAGCAACGCGTCTAGGCACAACAAGCAACGGCAGGCGTGTTATTAGACTGAACAGCGAGCTCGCGCAGATAGTGCCAAAGGACGCAGAGAGAGCATGCCCAAGAGCCGCTTCCGTTGCTGCCTTTGGCGGTGTTCGTGGTTGATCATGCCGATGAAAGTACCACTGCGATGTGACTGCACTGATTGAGGCGCGCTGAATGCCGCTCACGACACCAAATGTCCAGAGATAGACCATGATGAAGTATGCTCCCAATGGCCAGGAATCACCTTGCAGTATCCACATACGATGGCCAGAAATGCCCGTCATGGTGCCGCGCAGGAACAAGCGCTCAAATTGTAAGATCCAAATGAATGTAAAGGCGAGGAACAGATACAATGTGCTGAAGCTGATAACAAGCAGGTACATGTTTTGCTCGAGTATGCTAAATGCAAGTTTGATGATGCCAATAGCACGGCCAATGGCTGAGCGGCGCGAGTAGACCGTGTAGAGCCAGAGTCCAGCGAAACCTGCAGTGAGAAGACTAGACCACCGCATTGCGTGTGCTTGCATTTCATAGCCACCATAGTCGCCTTTGTATGACCAAATCAGGACATAGATGGCGAAAGTAGTGAGGACAATGGGCACTGCCACGACAAGAAGTTGTAACAACGGCTTGACAAAGGTGCGCATGGTCAACAGCCACAGCAACGAGACACCTAGCGCGATGACAGTGTCCTTGATGATTGTGCCCATGCCACTCGTCAGCGCAGAATAGACTGTATCGCCCATTGGCGCAGTTGGCACATCTGTACGCAAGTAGATGAAGAGACTTGAAGTGAAGAGCGACGAAATGGCAAGCATGTAGAGTACCGCATATGCTGCGTCATGCTTGAGTAGCGAGTCTGAATGACTTATTGGAGCGGGAACGATAGACTTCTCCACGCTTGCCACCGAATCTTGTACTGATAAGCCTTGAACTGGGGCAGCAGATTCATCCAGTGGCACGCCGAATAGTATATCATCTGATGCAACGCTGTGATTGCTTTCTCCATCTTCACTCTGGCGAAAGAAGGTAGCGCTAGGTTCGTCGTGCTCTTCATAGAACTCCTCTTCTGGCACAGGACTAGAGAGGATGTCTGGCGGCGCAGGTCTGGGAGGCGGCTGCCAACTACTGCGCATCGCTTCATGGTCGTCGTGATCATACTCATCTGGATCCTCGTCACTATCAACTTGAGCGAATGCGCCGAATCGTCCTCGCGATGCGCGCAGCGCCATGGATTCGCGAATGTCCTCGCCGTGGTCTTGTGTTGAGTAGAACAGAGGCGCTTGCCGACGAGTTGTGAGCCGCGACGTCGATTGCTGTATCAGCCGCGATGTGTCTAGAGTCAGCGACTGCTCCTACACTATCTGAGCATCCATACACTCTGAAAACATGCCTGCGCCGTGTTGGTGTCAGTTTGTGATGACTTGTCGCGAGCAGATTGCGGGACCGACTCGAACCACATGTCAACGAGCCTGACAGTGCTGGCCTTTGCTCTCTTGTTTGCTACAGGCTACTTGCTCGGCCTTGTTACGCAAGATACATCCTATCCACTCTATCTGACGGCAAGGACTGCTCTTGAACGGATATTGGCTTCGCGAGTACCGCAACAGCTTGCTCTCAGTCTCGCTACCTTGTCTACTGCCTTCGCGCTCGTACTGCTAGTTGCTGATAAGCTTGCTACTCTAGAGTGCAAGGAAGAGCCATACAAGTCTTACATTGGGGCACGCGAGAACCTCCGACGACGAGGGAGCTTCTGATGCGCAAGTCGGCCAAGACAATCAAAATCTTCTGGCCGTCTGATTTGCTAGACACACATGACCCTGCATTGATACTTGGCTGGCGCAACGGCGATAATGACCTCTTTGTAGTAGATCTCGTCTCCAATGTCTATCGCCCAGGCCTCGAGAGACCTGTCGACATGGCATCGCTCGTCACCAAATACCCGTTCAGTCGCTTTTCACGGTTTTGTGGCAATCAACCACTCTCTGTCTTGGGTCAGCTGGGTCACTCAGACAATGCTCATGACGAGCATGTCCTTCACTGTCTCATTGACCAAAATAGCATCTACCCTCGCTTCATCATTAATCCTGGTGAACGCGGCGTGCAGCTGTACATCTTTGATCGACCAGATCCACACAGAATGCAATACTTTTCAATGCTTCCCGTGCCATTTGAGCGGACTGAACATCAAGATCCTGATAATGCCTGGTCTTGTATGGCATCCAAGGCGCACGAACACAGTCTAGCCCAGCTACACATCAACCAGATGAATTGTGCACGGGAAGTAGCGGCCGTGTTGCAGCAAAATCTACCAATTCTAGGGTCACGGCGATACAGAAATCGAGCGCAGTCGTTCCATGAAGTGTTCAAAGAAGGTGCCAAGACTGCATGGACTTCTGCACGCGCCGTATCTGTAGATGCTTACTCGACCATGTACGAGACACTGGCTCCAAGTATCAGTCTCGCTTGCCAAACGCTGATGCACGCAGAGATATGCACGCTTCAAGGCATCTCGCACTGTCTCAACTCTGCTCCATTAGGATCTGGGACATCGCCTCGAGATATCTCGGTTGCTGCTCGTGAGCTGGATTACCGGATGCAAAAGATTTTGAGCTGGCCAGCAGAGTACAGAACTTTGAGAGCCCGCAAGCGTGATTGGGCTAGCATCACCTCTTACCACCCTGACTACATTCGCTTCTACAATGGCATGTGGTTATTGGCCAACGATCTCATCTTCGGGGTCTACATTGCATCGATCTGCTTGAACAATCAAGACTACATTGCAGACTATGTCTACACACTAGTAGACTCTTATTCGATTGAGACCAGCGGAAGGATGATGTACTGGCTCAAGAGCTGGCCTGCCGGTCTCAAGCTCAACAATGAGCTAGCCAGCTTTTTCGGAGACTTGTTTTTATGGCTGATTGGATCGTGGCATCAAATTCTCAAAGCAATTCGGCCGTTTCTACCTTTAGCAGTCCAATTCATTGGCATGAGTGGATTTTTGGGTGCATCCATCAGCGTGAGTCTCATCTCTGATGCATTCAGCCTCTTGACACTCCATCTCCACGTCTTTTACTTGACGGCGGCACGCATTTATGACCTACAAGTCACAGTTTTACTGTCGCTCTTTCATCTCTTTCGCGGCAAGAAGCGAAATGTACTGCGACATCGTATCGATTCTTGTGATTATGATCTGGACCAGCTGCTGCTTGGTACAATCATGTTTACGTTGCTTGCATTTCTATTTCCAACGGTGCTGGTCTACTATCTCACGTTTGCAGCATCGCGTATTGCCATCAGAATTGGCAAGACAGGACTCGACATGGTGTTGGCTTTTCTCGTGCAATTCCCCTTGTTTGCGTGCCTGTTACGCATCAAGGATGCTCGCAGACTGCCAGGTGGTATACATGTCACACTGCTAGGCCAGCAAAGCGATGCGCAAGTCTCACACCTGCTCATTGAGTCCAAGCCACTGCCGTTTGATTTGATCTTTCAGCCTCTTGTCACACGGCAATCGCGCATCATGGGGTCGACACTTCAGCTCAAGAATTTGCTTGTTGCAACAATGAAGGGCAAGCTGTAGCTAGTCGGCTTTCTTCGGTAGCGTCATGTATCCCTAGCCAGGTTTTACGTTATTGCAATCTGTTTGATGCGCCCAGTTCTCTGAATGTGCCTGGTTCCTTGTCTTGATCTCTGAAATGCTCCCATATGAAAAGCGTAAGACGCGACAGGCACTGCACGCCACATGCGACAGAGCAGATAGACCTTCCTTTGCTTGCAAGCATGAGCCTGAAGCGACAGCGCCCATCCTCTCCTCCCTCTGATCGCGACTCGTCAAGACGATGCGATTGCAAACGCCAAAGACATACTAACAGCTCACTTTCTTCCTTCTCCGACGAACTACTTTTGCAAATCTTTAGCTTTCTGGACGCTCCAAGCGTTGCGCAGGTAGATTTAGTCTCGCGTCGATTCAAGCAATTATCAAGAGATGAAGTTCTTTGGCGGGTATTGTACGCGCGTGATTATGCCAGGACGTCAAGAAGGCGAACAGGCAAAGCGAGCGTCAGCGCAGATGGGTCAATGTGCGAGACAGACAAGAAACCTTCACAACGAGAGTTGGGCTTTGTGAGTAAGGACGACCGGCTGGCAGAGAGTAAGACCTGGCGCAAGCGTTACCAGATACGCTCAAATTGGCTAAAGGGACGGTATCATGCGGTGCGGTCAGACGATGCAGCCGGCCGTCTTGTCGGATCGTGGCGTGTCAAGCTGAGGGAGCACAAATTGAGTATATGTGATCCAGTAGACGGGTTGCAAGGCTCCCTCTTGCTGTCTGCCGTTCCACTCAAGGTACACGCAGCAGAGGAGAACTACCTCATCTTGCAGTATGCACAGACACTGCAGCTCATTCAGATTGACAAAGCGATCGATGCTCTGCAGTTCAAGCTACTCAGTTCCGTCGATTGCACAATGGAAGACGATTTTAGCTATGCAAACGGTCACATGGCCACGTTGTCTGCCACTGGTCTCCTATGCACCTACTGTATCGCTGTTGGCGGAGCTCGTCTCATATCTGCACTCAAGGGGGCCATTGTTGGCAAATCATCTCTCGTTGTCCGCAAGCAAGGTCTTCAAACCCTTGTCAGCGTTGCATTTGTTGCGTATGGCATCTTATCTGACACAGTCACTATTCAGCAGCTCGTCTTCGAGAACGATCAGCACACTTCTACACGGGTAGCACATGTTGCTGCAACGACCGCTGGAGCCGGCTTCAAAACTGCTGTCCGCAGGTCGGAAGAGGCACTCGCAACACAGAATGGCAGTATCAGCTACATCCATCCATTTCTGCTCGTTGCCCACAGTACTAGCAATTTGATGACTTTGTACAAGGTTCACTCGGTTCCCGATGAACCCTTGACCCTGTCAAAAGGGCGTGACTTGGTCGGAACCGGAGCAAGCATGTCGAGCTGTGGCATTGGTCGACACTTGCGCATGGCCCTCGGACTTGGCAAAGCTGGACTACATGTCTGGGATATACAGAATGTCTACAGTAAGGCGATTCGTCTCTTGCCACCGGGAGATGGTAAATTGGAATGTGATGCAGATACTCAGGCGTCAGCACCGCAGAGCACAGAGGGTATGGAAATTGTACACATCTCGGAGGACCGCGTCTTGCTTAGAGAAGCAGGCAGTACCGTGACGTTCGACTTTACAGTTTGAGCGTATAATCTTTAGTCTAGCCTTGAGTGGCTTACCGCGAGACGAACCTGCTACGCCTACAAGACGCCTTACTGAGCCACCAGACCGAAGACATCATGCAAATCATATGGGCTCTTGGCTAATGTTAATGTCTCATTGCCAACTTGTCAACTGCGTTGTTCAAGAAGTCTAGAATTCTTATCCGAGTATCGCCTCGCCTGATGTCAACCAATAAATGAAGCACGCCGGCTCTGCACGCCCATCGTCACTTTCTCGGGTGAATGTACCTGACGCACTTCCTACCAGTCTAGGCACTTTTAGTCAATGACTGGGTGCTAGACTGCTAGTGCTGGCACGCCTGGCAGCTGCCAGCTCGCTTGGTCGTGTTTGCGAGTCTACGACTGTGTGAGTCTGTTCCTAGTGCGTGATATCACCTCGTTCTCCCATTGGCTCATCTCTTGATATCTGCTCGTGCAGCTGTCAATTTCGTGTTGCCCAGATTTGGATCTGCGCCAAGTGCGGACGAGCAAAAGCGCACATGCGCAAAGCGTACGCTAGATTGCTGTCTACAATGGCCCTCCCGCTCTACGCCTGTAGGCTCCCGGGGCGCATCAGTGGAGCCGGATGACATCTTCTACAGCTCTCACTGAAGGCTGCATAGCCGCAAAACCCACTTTGAGCACAACCTCGAGCCTTAAACGAGATGCTCGAAAGCACTCTGAATCAATCCTCGTCAATGCTTTATAAACACGAAAGCTGCCCTCTATAACCTTTGTGGTACTCGTTCAGACAATCAACATGGTTCTCCTGTCTTCGGCTGTTGCCCTTGCAACACTTGCTGGCCTTTCGACAGCACAGACTTTCCAACGTCTCGGTGGATGTCCGACATTGGGCTGTATTTTCCCACCTGACCGTGCAGAGTTCTTGCCTGGTGTTGCTTTCGACGTTCGCATCGAGGTACACGCTCCGCAAAACGGTTCAGAAGCCTTCAACGGCGGCCGGCCCGATACCAACTTTACCCTGGCTATCGGCAAAGTTGGCCAAACGCCTGTGCCTGTTCAGCAATTCTTCAACATTAAGCAGAATGCTACACTCGAGCGATGGAGCTTTTCGTGGTTTGAGGATCTCTTTGCCCAGCAAAACAAGTCCGCTTCGCTCGTCAATGTTGCTGCGCGCGCCTACCGTTACGTCTCTATTGCCGAGCCTGGTCAGTATCAGGCCGTCTTGACGTACTACAACGGCACCAAGACTGTTGCCAACTGGAGCGTCCTGCCAAAAATGAAGCCAAAGAAGCGCGCAAAGAATGTCATTCTTTTTATTGGTGATGGTATGACTACTAACATGATTACCGCTGCACGCCTCATTGCCTTCAAGAGCATCAACGGCAAGTATGAACAGAGTGCTGATGGCACCTATGCTTCACCTATGGCTATGGACGGTTTCACTCACTTGGTATGCGAATCGGCCTCTTACAATCATTAACATCCAGGGACATCAAATGACACACTCGCTCGACAGCTTCATTACCGACTCTGCCAACTCTGCTACTGCAATGTACACTGGACACAAGTCAACAGTCAATGCACTTGGTGTGTACCGTGACTCTTCGCCAGATTCTCTCGATGACCCTAAGGTGGAGTCCATTGCTGAGCTGTTCAAGCGAAAGCGTGGCGGCCAGATCGGTATCGTCTCGACGGCTTTCTTGGCCGATGCAACGCCCGCGGCGCTTACTGCCCACACAAAGGATCGTGGAGACTACCAATCTGTCATTGAGTCCATGTTGTATGGTGCCAACGTTAACGGTTCCTGGTTCAACTACTCTTCCCCTGATGTCATCTTTGGTGGTGGTGCAGAGAACTTTATGATTGGTGGCTCTGTTAGCAATGCAAGCTTCTATTCCCAATTCCAGCGTGCTGGCTACAGCATTCTGTACAACCAGACTTCGCTTGCGACTGCCAGCAATACTTCCAAAACGCTCGGTGTCTTTTCAAAGAGCAACATGGCCAAATGGCTCGATAGGAATGTCTACACGTCTAATCTGCGTGGCATGAACTCTAGCCCCAACAACAAAACTGGTGATGCCCTCGACCAGCCCGGTCTTGCCAACATGACTGCCAAGGCTATTGACATCTTGCACGCTCGTGATGAAGCCAATGGCAGGAAGGGATTCTTTTTGATGTCTGAGGCTGCCTCCATTGACAAGGCCATGCATGCGCTTGATTATGACCGTGCATTGGGCGAGCTCCTTGAACTCGACAACAGCATCACAGTGGCTATTGCCAAGCTCAAGAAACTCGGCATTTTGGAAGACACCCTCATCATCACAACTGCCGACCACGGTCACGGGTTTGATGTGTGGGGCAGCGTGGACACCAAGTGGCTGAATGCACAGCCAAATGATGCAAACGGACAACGATTGAAGAAGCAGGCCATTGGCACATATGAACAATCGGGTTTGTCTCAATACCTGTCTGCTGGCCCTGGTGCTGCTCCTGGTTTCCCTAGCCAGTGGGATCCTCGTTACACATTGGCACAGGGTGTCGTTGCTCACCCAGACGTGCGCGAAGACTACAGTGTCACCAAGAATGTCACTGGCGTCGGCCTTCGTACACCTGCTCGTGCCGCACCTGCAAATGGATCCGTTTCTGGCTTTGTTGCTGCCGATAAGCCAAATGGAATTTTGATCAACGGCACGCTTCCTATCTCTCAACCACAGGGTGTTCACTCTTTGACAGATGTGCCTGTGTTTGCAAGTGGACCTGGTTCCGAGCTCTTTGGTGGAGTTTACCAGAATACCGCACTGTTCAAGCGTATCGCTTGGTCTTTGGAGTTGGTGTAAGATCGAAGTCTATGTAACAAGACTAGCTACTATAAGTCTTCATAATCTAGAAGAAAAGTTGCAATCCGGTATTGATTCGCCTCGACTTGCTTGTCTCGTGGCTGTGCCCCTGATATTCACGCCGAGCAGACAGGACGATAGTCTTGTTCTGGGGGCAAGATAGACGAACAATAGGTCAAATGTGCCTGGAAAAGCGCGAGGATTTCCCCAGACTTGGCTCTGATAATCTCTTTCAGGCAAGAGAAACACTAGGCGCGTTGCGACAAGACTCATGCTGGCCAAGTTGATGGCAAACTCGGCATTGGATTTCGCTTGCATTCTGGCGAAATTGGTCATGACGGCGTGTCTGTGTGCCAGGGGTCTGCTGTTGTTTGTTTGTGTTGCCGACGCGACTCGCATCATCAGTCGAATCCGCTTGCTCATCAGGTCGAGTTCTATATGTGATTCCAGGTCATCTGGAATGCTTCTAGCTTAGTTCTACTCTTAGATGTACTGACAATCTTTAGCTGAGCTTCTCGACTTCCTATACTTGACTTGAAGTGACAATCATAGAATCGCTCACAACTTTGTTGCCTGATGAATATAGCCGCCATCAATAGCAATTGTCTGGCCGTTGATGTACGAACCAGCTCGAGAGCACAAAAAGAGGCATGCACCAGCCATGTCTTGTGGCAGTCCGAGCCGGCCCATGGCGTTGTTTGCTGCCTTTTCATCTTTTGTGTCTGCAAGGATGAATTTCCTAAATGTCAGCGGTGTCTCCCGAGCGCCCTTCTTATGGATTCTCACGTCATCTTGCTAGAAGCATGTTAGCAGTGAGTATGAACAACAGAGTGGGCGTACGATGGAAAGTAACCTGGAGACAACGAGTTGATTGTGATGTGCTTGGCCCCGAGTGGCAAACACAAATTGCGGACCAGGTGGTGTACGGCTGCCTTGCTAGTATTGTAAGGGATGGTATTGCTATCACAGGCAATGAGACCCATGATGCTGCCAATCGCAATGACTCGTGCAGGGTCGTCCACAGTCGCTGCCTTTTCCAGTAAAGGCATCATTTTCTGAATGGTGAAGAAGACACTCTTGGTATTCAAGTCAGTGACCTTGTCATAAGACTCCTCAGTCTGTTCCATGAGTCCCGCGCCCCAGGCTGCTCCAGCATTGGCGATACAGATGTGCACACCATTAGGCTCACGGTCTGTGATCTTGGCAACAAGTGCTTCAATGTTGGCCACCTTGGAAGCATCGCATGAAATAGCCACTGCTTCGCCGTATGGAGCCAGTTCAGCCACTGCTGCATCGCACTGCTTTTGCTTTCGCGAAGAAATGTATACTTTGGCACCATTACGAACGAGCGCGTGGGCCATGTTCAGACCGAGCCCTGAAGAGCCTCCTGTAATGAGAGCCACCTTGCCCTTGACATTGAACAGGTCAGAGATATTGAAGTTTGAGTAATCGTAGGACATTTTGGTTGGTGTCACTTTGCTCTGGATCTGGTTTTGTCTCCGGGACGAGTGCGGAGAAGTGTGCTGGGGGCAACTCGGCCGGGGAAATCATTTGATATTGGCAAGGCTGACCCAGGTCAAAAGGTTGCTATGCCAGCACGGCCAGAATTGCCATTTGGTCCAATCAAGCAACGCTCATTCAACACTCACAAATAGAACGCAGAGCTGTAAGGCGCAGGAATAATGCACAGCCAGGTTCAGCGTGCTATGGGAAGCTAGTCGTCAAAACCTTAGTCGACCGGCAAGCGTGCCTGCTTGAGTTCACTGACGAGGGCAGCTGTTCTAGAGGGCGAGCATCATGTCGAATGAGACGTAGAAGCATTGGCAACACCTGGTGTTCACAGCCTTGTGAGTAGCTTGGTATAGTCTAGTACGAGTAGCGCTAGTAGTGTTCAATATCGCACGCCTACAACTCCCCGGACCCCGGTACTCCACACTCCGAAGTCGACCATCACTTCAACTTCGCTGTGGTCAATCCAACTTCCACCTCAATCAATCAAGTATTAGGTATGCATCAGGTCTCTGTTACATCTCCAAGTCGCTGACAGTCAGATAACCATAAATTAAAATGTCGTACGACTACACCGGCTTCAAAATCGAAGATATCTTCAGTGTCAAGGGTAAGGTCGCTCTTGTGACCGGCGGAAGCAGCGGATTAGGCCTCAACATGGCTCATGCTCTTGTCCGCAATGGCTGCAAGGTCTATATCTCCTCTCGCAAACAGAAGCAATGCGATGCCGCCGTGAAAGAATTGTCTGCCCATGGCGAGGCAATTGCTATCGCCTGTGATGCGTCCAAGGTCGCCAACATCGAGGCTCTTGTTGCAGAACTGACGAAGCGTGAACCCAACGGTATTCACATCTGTATCGCTAATGCGGGAGCCACCTGGGGACATGAGTTCGATACGATGCCCGAGGAGGCTTACGACAAAGTCATGAACCTCAATGTGCGATCCGTTTTCTACACCATCCAAAAGGTGTTACCGCTGCTTGAGAAGGCAGGTACTGCTTCTGACCCCGCTCGTGTCATTGCTACGGGTTCTGTCGCCGGTGTGCGTGTCTCGGGACCTACAGTCACGCCATACTCGACATCCAAAGCTGCCGTCCACCACATGATGCGAAACTTGGCTTTGGCACTCGGACCAAGGCACATCACCTGCAACAGTATCGCTCCTGGCTATTTTCCCAGCAAGATGACGTAAGTTGCCCTTCCATTCAGCTCCTCAGACTAATGTTTAGTGCTGGAACGCTTTCTGGGCGTGAAGAGGAAGTGTCGGCTGGAAACCCGCTTGGTCGACTGGGTTTGCCGCTGGACATTGCTGCAGTTGCTCTTTGGCTCTGCGGACGTGGTGGTCAATACGTCAATGGTGTCACCATTCCTCTTGACGGTGGCGAGAGCCTCGGGGCCGCCAGCAAGATTTGATTTTGTAGTTTATGCTTTGTACGTTGTTTCAGGGGTAGAAGGCCACTCGACAGGTAGAAAGATCAAGTACAAGACTTTCCATGGTGCAAATCAAATGGTTATGCTAAGACGATAAAAGCTAAAACGATGCACGCAGGAGAGCTGGCTACACCACCACTTCAGCCTGCAGATAATACACATGTCATGACGCTGCAATGCAATTTCCACCATCATCGCCTGGCAGAATAAGAGCCACCGCGCCCGCGTCGTTCATGGAAAGCCTTGATCTGCTCAGGCGTCGTCCCTTCATACCCCATGGCGCGCATGCGTTCAACTGTGAAAGCAACTTTCGCGCCATACCTACTGCCGCGCATCGACACCATGTGCTTGCGTATATGGTTGCTTGCCGTCTCTCGTTGTGCCGGGGTTCCGTGACTCAGCAAGTACTGCACGAGGTAGTTGCCGTACTGATCCGAGGCAATATCAATCAAAGCCATGCGCGGACGTTGACGGTCGCCAGGTTGTGTTATGGCGGTCAGGTAGCGCTCCAGAATGTGTGCATTACCACTCTTGACGGCCTTTTCGAGCACCTTGGAAGCGTACTGATCAACAGAATAGTCGGCCGCTTTTTCCATGATGAACGAAAGCACGCGTTCCTTGTCATCTGGTTGTCCATGCTCAACAATCTGGTGTTAGTCGTGTACCAGATGTAGCAAGCATACATGTTGAATGACCCAATTACCCCACTGTCCACGAATAATCAAGTCAACGTGCGCAATCACCTCTTCAATGCATGGGCGTCGCTCTTCCTCGATACAATTCTCAAACACATTCTGCACGACCAGACTCCCCGTCTCGCCAAGTGCAACATTGTGCCACCACCCCACAAGCTCCTTGTTGACGATACCCATAATGTCCGGTCGATCACCGCGCCAGTTGACTTCAAGCAGTTTCTGCCAGACATGACAGGCATGGCGGTGTACAATGGTCTCCTTGATTTCTGCAAGCAACTCATGTGCCATGGACACCTTGTTTTCCTCAGCCACGTTGTCAAATGCCTTTTGCACGACATGACAGCCGAATGCATCTTTACTCAAGACGAGGACATTGCCAAGAATGGTCGTGGCAATGCGCGTGCATTGCTCCGCTGTGCCATGCTCAAAACAGCGCTGAATCAAGAAATTGCCAAAGCGATTCAGCATGAGTGCGAATGCCTGCTCAACAATGGCATCCACAATATCACTCTTGGCTTCAGGACTACTGATCTTGAGGCGTTGCTGCAAGGAAACAGAAGCTTGCTGATCATCACTGTACACAATACGGTCAACAATCGCGGTCCAGTCTGTACCTTGTGCGTGACGCGAGTCGTAACTCTCAGCAGGACCTTCAGAGCTTGGTGACGGAGGTGACCAGATGACAGATTCGTTGAGTGTAGGCGTATTGCTCGTTCCAGGCTAACGTCAGCACATGCATTTCTTGCACATACTTACGAAAAAGGTGAGATGCTCATAGCGAGGGGTAGGAGGCTTCTTGATCTTGTTGCCAGAGTCAGACGACTGACGCGACATGCCAGCTTTGCGCGGTTTGGGCATGGCAAAGGCAGCTGCATTGGCCTGCATGGCTGAGCCACCACTTGCAGTCGTACTCACAGACACTGTGCGCTCAAGAGGCGCACGCATGAAAGCTGAAGCTGCACCTGGTTCAGCCGGCGATGGTAGCGGTGTAGCAATACGCAAGGCATTGTCCAGCGTTGGAAACGGCACATCGCCACGCACCTCCTCCTTGGACGACTCATCAGATGCCATGTCAAACTGTGCAAAGTCAACCTCAGAGAAAGACTCATCGTGGTCGGCACACTGTGCCAGCTCAAGCTTGAGTTGCTTGACTTCCATCTTCATGAGCTCCAAACACGATAGAGACGCATCTAGACGCTGAGAGAGCTCCTTGACTTGTTCATCTGTGTTTGTAGTTGTTGGCTGAGCACTGCGTTCCATACGTGCACGCGTAGCAGCTGCAATCGACTCGAGGACTTGTCGTTGCACAGTACGGTCTGTAGCTGATTCTGCGGCTGTAGCAGCGAGAACAGCGTGTTTGTCGTGAAGGAGCAAGTCCACCTGCTTGCTGAGCTGCTCCATGCGCTGCAAGAGGAGAGCAGGATCTATGCGGGTCTGTGGTCAGTCATGAGGCATGTAGCATGATGCGCACCTCGAGACTTGGCACAGTGACGCGGGGCAAGACATAGTCGTCCTTGGGAAACTCTGTAGGTGTTGGCGTCTGATAGTCAGCGGGTGGAGCGCAGCATGAAGACAGACTCGCTGGGTGAGGTTGAGGCTGCGCTCCTGCCAGATCTGAGTGAGCCGTGAGGGACGTGGTGGAACGGTGATTACTGTCTGCTGCAGTGGAGGTGTCTGCTCGCTCATGCTGATGCTGAGGGCTGGCTGGTTCGTGGCCATGGTGTAGACTAGAGGGAGGTGGTGTAGCTACTGCATCTACAGAGCACACCAGACACCTTATCCGCGCGGTCGCATGCTCGTGATGATGCGGCGCTTCTTGTGACCACCGCTGCGATCAAGCAAATGCTTGCCCCAGCTATCGTTACCTGCTCCCGAGACGGCACCGACACCGTTCCTCAGGTGCGTCTTTTGCTTGTGCTTTTGTTGAGTGTCCAGCAGCGCCATGACATCCAGTGGTCTCTCTGCGTCTACCTTACGCTTCTTGGACAGCTCAGGCGATGTCTCTCGAAGCTGTACTTCACTGCTGCTGCCATTACTCGAAGGTGGCTTTGGCTTATCCACTTGTGTATAGACGAGCATGTATGCCTGCTGCTTGAGCACCTTGCCAAGCGATACCTGCGATACGCAAGAGTCATTGTACTCTGCCCAGACGCCATTCGACTGCTTGCCGTAGGCATAATAGTGTCCGGATGACACGCCACCGCCTTCATGCACCACAACGCCTGCCAATGTGTATGGCATCGCTGTACACCCCTGTGCCATATACTTGCTAACATCGAGCCGCTCTGAAATCTGGACATGCTTTGAAATCTTGGAGGAGCGGGCAGCGAAGTGGAACCGCTTGAAATGCACAATTAATGTTCGTGGTGCTCGATAGAGTGTGGTTTGCTTGCGTGCTTCTTGCAAAGACTTGCAATGAGCGCAGCGGTAGCGGTTCTTCCCAACGAGCGCTTCAGCAGATGTGACGCGAGCGAGTGATTGCTCAATCGTGTTGCATACATCCACAGACAGAGCGAGCAGTGCTTCGTAGGTGTTAGATGGTGTACGGCACTTTTGACAGGTAATTTGCTGTCGTAAGTGGCCGCCAAAAAGCGCATGGACTACAGTCGTCTCTTTTGCACGATGATCTAGATTCTTGGGTTGTCCCTGCAAGCAAGAGGCCTGGAGCTGGTCCAGTAGTAAAACCAGAAATTCATGAGCGTCCTCTTGTCGACCAGGCCGGAAGTGCTTGGCGAGTTCTGTTGTCAGCAGAGTCCTTCACCACAAAGGCATACGCTTTAACGAAGCAGGCTTGGCCATGCTCGGTGTGAATGGCTGGCCGCGCTTTGTTCCGTTTGCCGGAAAGACCTTCTTCGCATGGTCTTCTAGTCGGCACAGCACACAGTGGTTCATACGACAAGTTTCACTGTGCTGCGAAGACAAGAGATAGAGGACCAAGCCAGGCACATGCATCAAGCACTGCATGGTACTGTTGAGGTAGCAGGTATTGCCAAGATTATGCAGTCCCGGCGGGGTAGACACGACACTGGGCCAGCTTTGTTTGAGAATACTCGCATCAAAGAGAATCGTGGAGGGCTCAGCAAGCTTGCCTCCTGCCTTTGTAGCTTCCACACGCGTCTGGAGTGCGCCTGGCACTGCTTTGCGCTTGACGGCGAATGTATCATTCTTGAGAGCTGGAACAAAGTGAACAGGATTTGCGAGCAGCGCATCTAACGATGATCTTGGAGCAAGAGCAACCTCTGCAGCCATCTCTGCATGCACCAGCTATGCCCCAAGTAAGGGAGCAGGTGAAGTCGCTGAAGAGCAAAATTTGAATTTCAAGTTGAACATGACGCACAAACAAACGCCATACCCTACCAAGGCTACCATTAGGCTCTGTACCCGGGCCCAGCTCTCGTAAGACATCCTGCCTTGCTGATATCACGGCCCAAGTACTTTTGACAGAGCGCATTCCTCTACACGGTCATTCATCTATAAATCGAAGCGGCGCACCAAATGCCCGATCCAGCAGCGCCCTACTCTTATATTGTCAAGTTCGTCATTATCGGCGACTCTGGTATGTCTCCAGACGCTATGCACATTCATTGACTGACACTAGGCGTTGGTAAATCCAATTTGATGCTACGGCTTACAGATGATCGGTCACAAGCGCGGCACGACGTGACTGTAAGCCTTTCAGCTCATGACCCCGCTAACTCCAGATTGGCGTTGAATTTGGCGCGAGAATAGTCGAAGTGGATGATACAAAGATGAAGCTACAAATTGTATGCCCTCCCTTCACGATCTCTGCTGACAACAGTGGGATACAGCAGGCCAAGAATCGTTTCGCAGTGTAACACGATCCTACTACCGCGGCGCAACAGGCGCACTCCTCGTGTTTGACATAACGCGACGGCAGACATTCGATCATGTCATTACCTGGCTCTCAGACCTGCGCACGCACGCAGACCCCAATATTGCCGTGGCGCTGGTCGGCAACAAGGCAGATTTGTCAGAAACAAAGCGCGAAGTGTCCTTTGAAGAAGCACAGGCCTGGGCAGACGAGCATGGCGTTTTGTTTGTTGAGGCCTCTGCCAAAACAGGGGACCATGTTGAAGAGGCCTTTGAAAAGGTGGCTCATCAGGTGTATCGCAACATTACAACAGGCGTGTTTGACCTGAACGACAAGAGCAATGGCATCAAGACGGCTGGTGCGCGGAGTCCCACGATTGTACCGAGCTTTGACAAGGGCAAAGCCAATACCTGTGCGTGCTGAGCACCTCTATCGCCTAGTGCATATCCCCGTAGTTTCTTTCGTAGCGAGTTGGCGCGTTCATTTCCTCGGCAACTGCCAAAACTCCACAAACAACGACGACACCTCCTCACCCAATCAGACCCAGTCGCGCGCTGTGCCAGGCATGGCCTCAGTGTCTAAACACACAGGCTTCAACCCTCTCTCGCGCTACGAGCAGTTCCTCCTCAAGAATGCCTCTCAAATTTCAACCATCGAAAGCACACTCCGCACACTGACCTACCTCCTTCCCGGCCGATTCCAAGACTCTGAAGTCGCATCAGAGGCGCTCTACTCGTCTCTGACACTGTTGGGTCTTTATCACGATCGTATTCTTTCAAAGGCCATCACAAAACTCAATGATGCTGAGAAGCCGACACCCTCGGCACACAACAAGTATGCACAGTTTTGGCTCGACAAGAGTCCTATCTACAAACGCTTAGCCAATGCAGTACAGCTCCTGCAGGCTACCAGCTTCCTCGCTGAGATCGTCGCAAGAAAGCGGTTTGGTGAGCGTGGACGCTGGCGGTGCATTTTGCTCATTGAAACGGCAAAGGTGTTTTGTCGAATACTCCTACTACAAGAGACTGGCGGCAGGATGCTCGTCTTTCCCCATGCCCCCGATCGTGAAATTGATCCTGCCGCTCTCGAAGCATCACTGGATCTCCAAGCCTTTGAAGAGGAGAAGCGCGCAGGGGAACATCCAGATCCCAAGCGACTCGATCGCTCCACCGCCGAACAGCTCCTTGACCCAGTCTTTGCTGCCACTTCTGCAGAGCCGACACTACATCCACCAAACCTCATGCAGCCACGTCATCAGGTCTCACAGTTCAAAACACAGGAAGCCGTCACGGCCTATCTGCTGACCAAGACGCTCTACCCACGCGACCTGCTCCCCCCCTCGGCCCTCATGACACAACTTTCTCCAGCCGGAAAGATTGCTGAAGTCTTGTATATTCTACGACCACTCGTGTATGCACTCTTGTTGTATCGCTCTAAAGATCGTCAACGCAGCTGGCGACCATGGCTCGTCTCACTCGGCTTGGAATACGCAGCGCGAGAATTACACAAACAAGCACGCGCCGGTACTTTCTCGAATAGCACCTCTTCAATGTCTTCTCGACTTCGTGGATTTGGACAGATCCATAAAGTCGCACCGGGTCGTGCTGGTGCTGGTGCAACACGCATGACGCAGCTTGAATCAGAGGAACGAACGCGTCGTGCGTGGAGCTTAGGATGGTATGTCATTCGTGGTGCATTCTATGAGAATATGGTCAGGCCTCGTGTGGATGCCTTTGCAGACCGTGCGTTGACGGTGGATGGTTCGGGTCGTGGGTTCTTGGGCGTCAAGTCGTTGGTTGCTGGTGTGGTGCGTGACTACGACTACTTCTTTAATAGCTACTTCACCACAAGCAGCATGTAGGTTCATTTTTTGGCAAGTTGATGATACGAGTACAAAGCTATACATTCTCCTTATTGGTAATGAGCGTGTCTCTGTGGAATGAGGACTTGGGGCGAGCTCGTCGAAGTTTGTCGATCCTTTTCTGTGCTTCCGCTCGTCGCTGTTCTTCAGGGCTGAGTGATTGCATTGGCGGTACGGTAGCATTCACATCGATCCCTGCCAGGCTCTTGCGCAAGATTGCTGTCGTCGGGCGAGGTGTCGCATCGATTATAGGCTTGGGCAAGTCTGCGAGTACATGGACTGGTGCAGGTGACATGCTAGGATCAGAGAGACCTCTGTGCAATAAAGGTGATTGCACAGACACTTCCGCACGAGGCTTCGCTTGTTGAATCGCTTGACGACGTGAAGCAAGCAAAGAACCACGCTGAGCTGCTCCAGAAAGTCCATCCTTGCTCAAACTCCTCGAATGCTCCCGGCGGTCTAGAACGCGATGAACTAACGCAATCGGCCGTTTTGAGCGTTCTTCTTGTGCTCTGACAGTAGCTTGAGCAATGCGCTTCGCAGTCGCCGACATGGGGACAGGTTGCGAAGAAGTGGGCACATCCACAACAGCCTTGAGCGTGGCTGCCTTGAGTTGTGATTGCAACGCTTCAACCCTCAGTTCAGCAGCCTGCAACTTCTCCGCCAAGCCGACCTGTTCCACAACTTGCTGTTCCAGCTCCTTGACACGCTGACGATAACCCCGAGCTTCCTTACTACTCGGCAACGCTTTTGCTGCCCGTCGTTCTCGCTCAAGCTCATCTCGCAGCATACTGCATTTATCCTGCCATTCATGCGTCACGCCCTCAACGCGAGCTTCCACTTCTCCTCGTAGTCGATGGAGCATACCCTGCATCACATCTTGCTCTCGTTGAATTGTCTGCGAAAGACCACTGAGCGACTCGAATTTTTGCTTCCAAAATTGACCAGAACGCGAACGTGGTTCATCCAAGGTGAGTGTAGCATTGGAGTCTGTTCCTTGTATCGCGGTGGCAGGTGCAACACGTGCTTCTGCTTGTGCATTTGCACATGATTCTTGCATCTCTGCAATCATCTGCTGTAGGGTGGTATTATTGCGCTTAAAGCCAAGGAGTAATTCATCAAAGCCCTTATCGACGGTCCAGTTGAGAGATCCTGCCGTAGCCGATGTAGAACGAGACTTTGCAGGCGTAGGCACGCGCTGCTCTATATTACAAGGCGGTTGTTCATGAAAGAGAGAGGACGGAAGTTGTCGCCTACCTCCAAATCGATTCAGCGGCGCTTCCTTCTTCATTGTAGGTGACGCAGCGTCTTGGTCATTGTTGTGCTGTTTCTCCGGTACTCTTGGGGTCCATGGACTTGGAAACTTCCCTGGAAATGACTGTGGCAGGCCTGATTTACTTGTTCCCGCAGGTTTTGTAGATAAAGTCTCAAAAGTGACAGACTTGCTTTGCTCTTTGAGTGCTCCAGGAGTCTTGAGGATACTGGCCGTACTGGAGGATCTTTCCCGCCTCATCACAAGCTCAACAGGCAAAGACGGCGCTACTGCTTGCGCCGGAACAGGCGTTGCGTTGGCGGATTCAAGGACGGGCGCTTGTAGTGGTGTCTCGGAAACAAGGGCAATTTTGAAAGCATTGAGGGCCCATCGATGCACTGGCGTTTCAGGCTCTGTCTGCTTATTACGGCCCACCAGCCAGTTCATTGCAGCAGAGACAGCAGTAGCAGTAGCAGGGAGAGATGAAGAGAGAGCGCTGGTTGTTGTTTGTCGTCGCGAAAGGAAGAAAAATCAACAAACGGCAACGACGAATTCAGATGGGGCATATCAGTGATACAGAGCTACGGGAGAGCAGCAATCGTCGCGAGGGCCGTAGACACGCAGTCCTTGGGCTTCACATCAATCTCGACACTGGCCAGCTTACCACCCTTGGCCACAACCCAGTGGCAGCGACGAGCCGTCTTCTTGCCAGATGCAGTGCCGCCCAAATGGCTGAGTAGCTGCTTCTTTGAGTCAGATAGCAGAGGATACTGCAGATTCTGCTTCGTCTTGAACTTCTCTTGCGCCTGATTATTAGCCAGATCAATGGAAAGGAGTCCATACATTGACAGTATCGGTAGATAGGCCGTAGACCTTGAACCCCTTGCCTGTAATGGCAGCATACTCATCACGATAAGAGCATGCCTGCGAGGTACAGCCTGGCGTGGAGGCAGCAGGATAAGAAAAGATGACGAGACCCGATTCCTGAGCAACAGCGTGCAAATCCACGTCTGCGCCAGATTGATCCTTCAGGGTGATCTCTGGAAGCATATCGCCAACTTTGAGCTTTACGCTGTCCTTGGACTCGTCAGATACGTCAGAAGGCTTCTCCTCTGACTCAGCCTTCTTTGCAGGTGCTTCCTTCTTGGCCGCCTTCTTAGCAGGCGCCTTCTTGATAGCTGCCTTGGATTGGGCTTTCGTTGCCGATTTGGCAGGCTTAGCCTTGCTAGCAGTTTCCTTGACAGTCTTTTTGGGCTCTACACTCATCTTGGCCTTCTTTGCAGGCTGAGCAGGTTTATCAGTCCCATGACCACCGCCAGACTCGTCTAGCAACAAGGATGGTTTCACACTGGCGCGAGCACTGCGACGTGGCTCATCCGAGGCTGATGCGTTCAATTGACGCTTAGGAGGCATGACTCCAAGAACCAAAGAGTCAAAGAGAGAAGCTTGATATGGAAGCAAGCAATGCGATTTGCAGCGACAGCAAGCAATGAAGGAGCGCGAGAATGCGGGCTGCGCTGTTTATGTAGACGCGAACTTTCAAATTCACGTTTTCATTTTCCGCGTGGAGACTTCACAATCTCATCGCCTTGATTGAGGCAGTCCTTGGGTGTGTGGTTGTAGATAGAGTGCCGCGTAAGCTTGTATTAGATAGCCGTACACATGCAACATAATGTATTCTACAGGTCTGGCTCCTGCTTCACGCGCCGCTCTTCAACTTCCTCGTCTTCCACCTTCCGCTTCAGACCCAGCTGACTAGTCATGGCAGAGATGGAACCTGCAAGACTAGCAAGGGCAGCAGCATCGAGCATCATAGGCATCCCTGCATCCACAGACGCTTCAGTCTTGACGGGCGCACCCGGAAGGGGTACATCTTCATCGCTATCAGAATGCTGCTCCTGACCTCGCATGATCCCACTTGTTGCAGCAGCAGCAGCGGCTTTTGTGTTGCTAGACACGGCTTCATGATGGCATAGAGCATGATAGACTGTATCACCAACGCGAACTGCATTCTTCCATACCCAATCTTCTGTAGCATCATCCCAATCAGTGGTAAACTTTTCGCGGCAAATGGGACACTCCGAGTCATGCAATGCCGGATCAGCTGGCTTGGGTACAGTCTTCTTATTGGCCTCGTCCATCGTCATGGCTGCAACCTTACCACTGCCTAATTTCGCGCCTGCCGACACAGCGACGGTTCCTGGTTCACCCACCTCCACATCGTCAATGCTTAAAGAAATCCAATCCTGCTCAGACAGGTACAACGCTCGACTTTGTCCACGCACAGCATGTTCTCTCAATCGTTTATTCACCGTGAAATGCCAATCGAGATGCGCATCGCGTTTCCCTTGACCTTCCCGTGTATCAGGCCATCGCTGTCCACACAAGCCACATTGCAATGGTTTCGAGCCATAGAGTAGATGAATGAGTTCTGGACGTGAAGGCAGCATAGCGGCTGATTTCAAGTCAATACGGTGCGCCATGGTGGGTTGGAAGCCGCTTGACATGGACATGGGTGCGGAATACTGGCCTGCATGAGGTGCTTGACCATACATGGGTAAGGGTGGTGTCATACGTGCGCCAGAGAGGAATGTTTCGTGCTGCTTCAAGCGTTGCAGTTGTTGCATCACCTCGTGAAGCTGTGCTGGCGGCAAGATGGTTGTTTGCACGAGTTGCTGCAGAGCTGCTAGGGAACTGATGTGATTGCGTGTGGACACATCGTGTGGTTCAAGACGAAGTTTTTGCGCAAACGTATGCATGAGTGAACCGATATCCCGTAGTAGTCCCTCTACTGGATTAAAAATTGGCTGTTGACCAAACAATGGCGTCATGCCAGCTTGAAAGCCTGGTTGGATAGCAGTCTGATCACGACGTTGGATCTCGCGAATGCGCATGAGTGACTCTTCAATCTTGCGCGTTGCATCAGGTGGATAGACTGGGTCGAGAGACTGCGACCCAACAAGCGGTCGTGTCCATGTGTAGAACAAATCTTCCAGCTTCTTGCGTATCGGCGGCTCAACATTGGTATAGACGCTCATGAAGGTTTTGTAGAGATTCCGAGCAAAAATGGTGGTATAGGGTGCGCCGACATTCTTTGTAATGCTGTCGAGGAGATACATGGCAGGCAGTTTATGCATTGGAGGAGCCTTGTCGTTAGATGGGAGAGGAGAAGATGAGCTCACCTTGGCAACATGTTCCTCAATAGCTTTGGCTATAGCAGTTGCACCATCAATGTTTTCTTGAGCAATACTAGTCAGCATGTTGATGATGGGCTTGCTGTTGAAGGTTAGATCGAGCAGTGAGGCAGCATAATCGGCCTTGATTTCATCGAGCTGCTCTTGCGACAGAAGCTGAGCCATGGCAAGCTCAAGAGCGGTTGCTCAAGCGGGAGTGCAACAAGTGCAGGTACAAACAGAAGAGGGTCAGTCAAAAAATGCGATTGTGTGGTTATGCTAAAGGAGTATCGTCCTGCACGTCAACCCTCGACCTCTGTGACTGGTTCTCTTCTAATGAGTCTAGCACCTGGAGTGCGACTCTGACTATGGAAGGCAAGAGGAGGAGTGCACACTGCCTCTTGGCTATTGTAGGAGTAGGATGAGGTCGACGCGCAGAGGAAACTCAGGAAGGCGGTTGACCTTGACAGCCAGACACGTGCGCGCTATCTCGGCGAAAATGTTGAGCGAAAGATCAAATGGTTCAAGTCGCCGACAAGCTACAGGAGCGTTCATACGTCCATCAAGATGAGCCCGATGCCGCCCAGCAGCTCAGCGAGTGCCAATGTACGTCCATGTATAAATTAAAAGCACAAACTCACCTCACAGCGCAAGGAAGGCAACATGGCCCGGTTCGCCGGTGCTGGTTCAGCCGGTGTGCTCGAGCTGGCTCTGTTCCATCCAGTAGACACAATCTCCAAGCGGCTCATGTCCAACAAGGGCAAAGTCAATACCGTGGCCACCTTCAATCAGGCCATCTTCAAATCCGAGGCGCAAGCGGCGATTGGCAAAAAGTTTGTCTCTCTCTTCCCTGGTCTTGGGTATGCTGCTGGCTACAAGATCCTGCAGCGCATCTACAAGTACTCAGGTCAGCCGATTGTCAAAGACTACCTATCTCTGCACCATGGTGAGGTGTTTGACAAGGCGTTTGGCAAAGGAACAGGCAAGGCCATGATGTATGCTACTGCAGGATCACTGGTAGGCATTGGTGAGATTGTCCTCTTGCCGCTAGATGTCCTCAAGATTAAGCGTCAGACAAACCCCGAAGCCTTCCGTGGCCGTGGTCTCTTCAAGATTATTGCAGATGAAAAGTTCAACCTCTACCGTGGTTGGGGATGGACAGCTGCACGGAATGCACCAGGTTCTTTTGCCCTCTTTGGAGGATCTGCTTTCACGAAGGAGTACATGTTTGGCCTGACTGACTACAACCAAGCAACCTGGTTCCAAAATTTCATCAGTAGTATCTCTGGTGCTGCTGCGTCGCTTGCCGTCTCTGCACCACTCGATGTCATCAAGACGCGTATCCAAAATCGCGACTTTAACAATCCAAAGGGTGGTATGACCATCATTCGCGATCTGTTGAGAGAGGAGGGAGCAACTGCCTTCTTCAAGGGACTCACACCAAAGCTTCTGACTGCAGGTCCTAAGCTTGTTTTCTCCTTCACTATTGCACAGTCCCTCATTCCAATCTTTGACAAGATGATTTCAGGCGATGACCACAAGGTTGCTGCATAGATAGATATAGAGATGCCGTTCATGTAAGATTAGCTTCAAGCACCCCTCCCCCCAAAGTCCCATCTCAAAATATTGCACAGCGACCTCGACTACACACCACAAGTGAATGAAAGTGCCCGCTGCAGCTTCTGCCCAGAGCGTACATCTGCTCAAAGGATGGCTCGAGGTACCGAACCGCAAAGTCTCACAGAATCTACAGTTCTTCAAGCTTCGTTCGTTTCTAGATGACACAAGTCTAAGTACACGCACTGTGCAGCTCGTTTCTAGACATGCGAATGAGACGGCACTGAGTCAGAAGCTGCAAAAATTACAGCCAGAGAGTTGCGTAGCTGTGCAATGCCGACGGCTGCTCAAGCCAGTCGAGAACAGACGAGCTGATCGTTTACAAAAGACATCACTGATGATGCAAGCAGAGTCGATACATCGACGTGTCAATCATCTAGCAGCGCCCGAAGAGAATGAAGGAAACTATGAGTATGAAATTGAAGATATCCACATTCTCAATGAAGTCACAGAGCCTTTACCGTTTCTGCCGAATGAAGAAGCCAACGTCGATACACTCGTTAGAGCACGCCACAGAACAATTGAGATGCGCTCAGATAGTCTAGGCGGTGCCCTTCGTCTCCGCTCACAACTCAAATCAAGTCTTCGACAACACCTCGAACCTATTGGCTTCCTCGAAGTCGAAACGCCACTCCTGTTCAAAAGCACACCAGAAGGTGCACGCGAGTTTCTCGTACCGACTCGTCGACGTGGTGAATTCTTTGCATTGCCACAAAGTCCACAACAATACAAACAAATGCTCATGGCTGGTGGGATTCGTCGATACTACCAATTTGCCAAGTGTTTTCGAGATGAAGATTCTCGTGCGGATCGACAGTTGGAATTTACTCAGCTTGATTTGGAGATGAGTTTTGCGGGTGCGGAGGAAGTGATGCAGGCTGTTTCGCAGATGGTCTTACATATTGCTGCTGCATGGGGACAGCCTGACTTGTTTGCCACGCGTCAGGACCAGGTGATTCCTCGAATGACTTTTATGGATGCCATGGCAAGGTACGGTTCAGATAAGCCAGACTTGACCTTTGGTCTTGAAATCTGGAGTGAACGACTCGATGACGACTGGCATGGAAAGGGTGAACCCACATTAGTGGAACTCATTGCTGTTCCTGTCCCTGGACATGGCCAGTCGCTCAGCAGTAGAGCTTTCAAACAGCTCCAAATACTCCTGGCACGCGATGTACCTGGTGTTGTGGCCATCAAAGTCTCACAGGAGCGAAAACTACCAGATGTGCTTGAACCTGCTCGCGAGCATATTGATCGTTATCTCAGCACACAACCCTCCACAGCTTTCTTCCTGGCTCATACAAGGAACGTTTCCGTGTCTGGAGGTGCTACAAAACTAGGCATCGCGCGTCTCTTGCTACAAACATTTCTAGAACAGCAAGGGTATACAGATACGCCACGCTGGACACCTTCCTCAACACAACCACGTCCTCCACTCCATTTACTCTGGGTGACAGATTTCCCACTCTTTTCACCACTCACGCAAGATGAAGTAGGTCAAGCAGGGACGCGTGGCCTGTGTAGTACGCATCATCCATTCACGGCACCTCACCCTGATGATGCTGCAATATTGACGCAGGATGCACCGTTGGAGACGTTGTTACAGGTGCGTGGATTACATTACGATCTCGTCATGAATGGTTGTGAGATTGGTGGTGGGAGTGTCAGGATCCATGATCCTGTTCTACAAAATAGAGTTTTGGACACGCTGGGCGTTGCGTCTTCGAGAAGAGCTGGATTTGCACACTTGTTGAAGGCGTTGGGAAATGGATGTCCGCCGCATGCTGGATTTGCTTTGGGGTTTGATCGATTCTTGAGCATCTTGCTCGCAAAGACGAGTATTCGCGAGGTGATTGCATTCCCCAAGACAAGCGGTGGCTTGGATCCACTTGTCAATGCGCCGAGTGCCGTGGATGCAGAGACACTGTTACGCGATTATCACTTGAAAGTAGCAAGTTGATGATCCCAAGGCAACGCTTTATACAACAATACAAGGTAAACACTCTGCTTTGCTTCTACTCATGACGACCACCAGGAGCACCTTGATTCCACGTCAAGTATCGATGATCTCCGAGTTTACGCGGCTTAATCAAGTGTCTTGCTGTAAAGATCAGGCCAAGAATCACACATAGCCCACCAACAACGATATACGCAATGCCCAAGAATGGGTTTCGTCCGCCAATCACGGAGCGTGTTGAAATGACAATAGACTTTGTACCGCCATAGGCATCGACATTGAAACTTTGAATCACGGAGATTTGATACGTACCGGCTTCCATGGGTGTCTTGTCTTGTCTGTAGTATAGCTTGCTGAAAGTTGGCAAACCAGCCGTGCGCATCCAATTCTGGAAATCATAGTCCTCTGAAAAGTTTGGGATGTTTGTTGCATTGTAGCCCTGGGGGTAACGTTTGGTCCAGTTGGGTGGAGGGATGATTTGATCTGCGGTATAAGTGGTTTGCTTGTATCGCTTCTTTGCAGAGGACCAGGCAATCCCGTCTTTACTCATTTGGTAGGTAACGGGTGCGTTGGGAATACCCACTTGCACTGGCATACTGATGGAGTCATTGAATTGAGAATTGGCAATGAGACCGCAGGGATAGTAGACTTTACCATCTTTGCTACCGAGCGGGTCACACTCATCATCTGCGGAACTCACGGAAATGGCTTTCCCATCGAGTTGATCTTGCGAGACAGACTTGACGTAGCGACGATGGTTTTGATAGAAGTTTGTGAGCTTGTAGTAAAGCAACACAGGTCCTTCGAGGGTATTTGGGATGGTGAACTGGAGCTGGCAGACGGGTGAGTCTGGGTCTGTTGCATTGGCAATCAATGTCCATGTTGCCGGTGTATTGATCTGCGTTGCATTGCCCGATGACTTGAAGTTGCGAGTGATGTACTTGGCTGGGATGGTGGACTCTGTAGACGAGGCCTGCGTCGCGCAGTGGGTATAGTCGATGGAGATGTTTTGCACTTCATTAGAGGCATACAAAAGTCCTCCGCCGAGCGGCGCCAGGATTATGCCAATAGCAAAGAAGAGCGGAAGGACAGTCTTGGGTGTGAGGAGGGGCAGGAAGGCTTGTAGGCGCTAAAGGGAGGGTTAGCTCATTGTCGCGTAACTTATATAGCTGTATATCTCGGAGACGTACCTGCTGCCTGAATGCGGTGTTGGCTGGCTTGCGTGACTTTGTCTTTGGCGCATCTGCCTCGTCGCCATTGGACGACATGGCCGGGGCTGTGGATGTGTCTGTATGATGTAGAGAGTATGGACTTGGTCGCTGTGTCTCGCGTGTTTGTCGAGTGTCGCTACACGTGAAGGGTAATACTCGCAGTCACAGGCAGATATGAACCAGCAGGATAGTGCATAAAATGGGCCCTGCTCTCTTATACCGTACACCGCTCCCTCTACCTCCTCAACCTATACACAGACTTCTCTACCCTCTTCTATTGCCCCTCCGCATTTCGTCATCAGTCTCGAGCACCCTCAACCAGCTGCGACATCCAGCTCACCAGGCTGCTCTCGACGCTACCAGGCATGGCAGACAGCAGGCCATACCAGACACGCGAGGGCCTTCCCTCAGGCTATATAGCACAATGGGACACAACCTACAAGACCTATTTCTACGTCAATGAACACTCAAGCGACAAGACACCCTCGTGGCAGCATCCAACACCAGGCGCTCATCCACCTCCACCGCCTCCTGCGTCTGCCAGTACAGACGAACCCGGTGCGCCTCCCTCTTACGATGCAATCGGTGCGACTGGCGGTGTGAGCGCAGTCCCGCCGGTTCAAGCATCTCAGCATTTTCAGCAGCAGCAGCAACAGGCAGCACAACGGCATCAGTCTTCAAGCGCAGGATCAGGGCCCGGTTATGGTCCCGGTCAATCTGCTTCACATCCGTGGGGTCATGCGACGTATCAGCCGCAGCCACAACAGCAGATGCCATATGGTGCTGGGTATCCACCACAGATGCAGCAAGGGTATGGTGGACAGCCTGGCTATGGCGCTTATCCACAACAACAAGGGCCACCGATGCAACAGCCGTACCAGCAACCACAGCAACAGAGTCGCTTCGGTGGAGGCGGTCGGATGGGTGGTGGTATGATGGGAGGTGGGATGATGATGCCGATGATGCTGGGTGCAGGCGGCGGATTACTCGCAGGCAGCTTGATTGGTTCTAGCTTTGGAGGCCATGGCGGGTACAATGACCAGCAAGCATATCAGGATGGCAAGACTTGCTCATGATGAAGAAGAGAAGGACTAACATGCAGGATACCAGGATGGCCAGCAAGATGACTTTGGTGGAGGTGGTGATATGGGAGGAGGCGACATGGGAGGCGGCGGCGACTAGGGCCTCTGCTCCCTGTCTCTTACTCTGTCTTTGTCTTTGTGTCTGTGTCTGTCTCTTCTGTCTATACTCTTCTCCTTGTACATCCAGCTGTTTGTGACTGTTCTCTTTCGCGACTCAACGCGACGAACCAGGAAGCAACAAAGCAGCAAGACACGCACGCATCCACGAAGGGTCTACGTTGATTGCAGCAATATGGAGAGATGTACGCGCATCTTTGTCTCTGCGCCAGGTAGACTGACATTCTTTAGATCAGAAATTGGAAAAGGTCGGCGAAGGTAGGCTCCCCATCGTCTTTTGATTAAAGCGACTCGACTGACACGCGCCAGGCACATATGGCGTCGTCTACAAGGCACTGGACCTGCACAACAACAACCAAATTGTTGCTCTCAAGAAAATTAGGCTCGAGGATGAAGCAGAAGGCGTGCCGTCAACCGCCATCAGGGAGATTTCCCTCTTGAAAGAAGTTAATGATGGCAGGAACAAGTCCAACTGCGTCAAGTCTGCAATTCCTCTTCTAGCTGAATCATCTGCTGACCCTCTAGACTTCTAGATATCGTTCATGCAGAGTCAAAACTCTACCTCGTCTTTGAATTTCTCGATATGGATCTCAAAAAGTACATGGACAAACTCCCTGCAGAAGGCGACGGCTCTCTCCTGGACCCTGCCCTCGTCAAGAAGTTCACCCTGCAGCTCGTCCAGGGCGTCCATTACTGTCACGCTCATCGCATAATCCATCGAGACTTGAAACCACAAAATCTTCTCATCAACAAGGAAGGAAACCTCAAACTTGCAGATTTCGGACTTGCTCGAGCATTTGGTGTGCCACTGCGCAATTATACCCATGAGATTGTGACGCTCTGGTATCGTGCGCCTGAAGTGTTATTGGGCTCACGGCACTACTCAACCGGTGTGGATATGTGGTCTGTGGGATGTATCTTTGCTGAAATGGCACTTCGCAAACCACTCTTCCCGGGAGACTCTGAGATTGATGAGATTTTCAGGATTTTCAGGACATTGGGCACACCGGATGAAGATACGTGGCCTGGTGTGACGGGGTTACCTGACTACAAGGCAACATTCCCACAGTGGCGGCGTAAATCGCTTGAACAGATGATCCCTATGCTGGACGTCGATGGTCATGATATGCTGGAAGCATTGCTGGTGTATAACCCGTCTGACCGTATGTCAGCCAAGCGATGCCTGGAGATGTCGTACTTTGCCCGGGACGAGGAGGACGACTGGTGAGCATGCTTGCTTCTGTCTTTTTGTTTTTGTGTTTGCTCCTGATTATGCACACTGAATGCCCTCTGTAGATGAACATGCGGCTGTTCTTGCTACTGCTGATACACTCTGCTGGCTAAGGCTCTTTCTTGTGCGTGTAGTTGCTGACATAAGGAAGTAGCCGAATTTTGTTGCAGGCGACGCGTACTCAAGACCAGACAAGACGAGGACAAGACAAGAGAGATCATTGACGAGGACTGGGCAAGGGGCAGCAGCAGGGCCAGGCACATTCACCACCTTCAACTGACGGCCTTGTGAAGAGACTTGAAAACAGACTCGCTAGAGACGAGCCGCAGAACAAATGCCGACTGCAACGACACAAGAAACAATCGAGCTGGCAAGCACCCTCGTCACCGTTCATCCACTCGTCCTGCTCTCTGTTGCAGACTCGTATAACCGCTCAGCAGCCGGTACAAAACGGCGCGTCGTCGGTGTCCTGCTTGGCCAAAACAATGGCAAGACAGTCAATGTTGCCAACTCCTTCGCCGTGCCCTTTGAAGAAGACGAGCGAGACCCGAATGTCTGGTTCCTGGACCATAACTTTGTCGAGAGCATGTACGACATGTATCGCAAGATCAATGCAAAGGAAAAAATGATTGGATGGTATCACTCTGGACCAAAACTCAAATCGAGTGATTTGGCCATTAGTGAGTTGTTCAAGCGGTGGATCCCGAATCCAGTGTTGCTGGTGGTGGATGTTCGGCCGACACCGGGGATCCCTACTGAAGCATATTTCTCAGTGGATGAAATCAAAGACGATGGGACTTCTACATCACGGACGTTTGTGCATGTAAGCAGCACCATTGAAGCGGAAGAGGCAGAGGAAATTGGTGTGGAGCACTTACTACGTGATGTGCGTGATCAGTCTGCTGGATCGCTGAGTACCAAGATTGCAGACCAACTACGCTCCCTTCAGGGTCTCTCTGCACGTCTGGGAGAAATCTCAACATACCTCGAAGCGGTCCTCAAGGGGGAGCTGCCAGTCAATCATGCCATCCTGGGAGAACTCCAAGATATCTTCAACCTGCTGCCGAATCTCACTCCAGCCGATGCCCTCAATGCAACCAAACCCAACGCTGCAAAGGAAACAGAGCTGAGCAAAGCGTTCAGGACGAATATGCACGACAGCCTCATGACCATCTACTTGTCTTCTCTCGTGAGAGCAGTTATGGCCCTGCACGACCTGATTGACAACAGAAAAGAACAAGGCCTGGCCAAGCTGGCAGGCGATGCGGATCGAGCCAAGGAATCAGCTGCGATTGAAGCAGACATTGCAAAAGAGGCTCAAGAGTCAAAGGACAAGGCAGCAAAGGAGAAGCAAGCGAAAGAAGATAAGAGCAAGAAGTAGATGACCCTTGTAGCTGACTGATCTGTGACTGCTACATCGACCTCTATACTCGACAACTTCTTGCATGTGAAGACCACGAGAATCATCTGTTCTCTGCTGCAGGTGCCAGGCTAGCCTATCAACATGCATAGATGACGGCAGCCACGATCATTGAGCATGCCGCCGTCTCTCAGACAAAAGACGACGCTGAACCGCGCAACAGCGCCAGGATTGGCGGTGCGAGTGCCGTGTCGCGCTCACTCATCGGTCAACTACTCGCTGTTTGGTTTCGCGTGCCCGTCAAGCTATTCAGACCAGCACGGATCGATTATATGATTGTACCGCGTGCCTTGTTTGCAAAACCTGCTACGCCCGGTGAGCATGCGCGTTGGTGGCAACGGTCTACACCGTACTTACTCGGGAAAGCCGTTCGACAGCATGGTATTGGCTTCATTCCAAATTACGTCTTGCCGCCATTGTTTGCGAATAGCTTGATTGGTGTTGTCTTGTACACGACGTATATTGAAGCGTTAGGTGTGCTGCATGCACCATCGAGGCAGACCAATAACCCATTTCCACCGCCACCACCAGAAGCCACGCTCAAAGCAGGCGCTCTGGCTGGGTGTGCACAGGCACTCGTCAGTCAGCCTATTGACGCGCTCACGGTACGATTTGAAGTTGCCAGTGTACTAGGTGGTAAAATGCCAAACTTGTGGCTCTGGTGCTGGCAGACCGTTCAAGAGACTGGTCTCAAACCCATCTTTGGTGGATTCTTGTTGAGTGCCATGAAGGAATCAGCGAGCATGGCTGCATTCTTCTGTTTGTTTGAAATGGTCAAGGGACAAGGATACTACGCCTTCCTGCGTCTCATCTATGGACGGGATCACCTCAGTCTGTATAACAGCTCATTCGGCAACCATCGCAATCAAGATAATCTCGAGGGAGAAGGCAAACCCGCAGCTAGACCGTACTGGCTGATTGGCCCTACTTTCCTGCTAGCAGCAGGTCTAGCAGCGTCGGTCGCGCACACATCCGTTCACTATCCACTAACAAGAATACAAAACGTGCATATGACCAGACTTGAATCTACAAGTTACAGACAACGCTTTGAAGCAAAATTTCACAATCGAGCAGCAGCGAGCGTGTATTTGGGGGAGTACAGTACAACGCTGCAGCAATGCCATGCACAGGCACAGAAATACGCCAAACGTGCAGAATCCAGCGTTACGGCTGGGTGGGGACGATTCTTGTTTCGTGGATTCACTCAAACTGCTATTCGGGGGGCTCCGGCAACGGCTGTAGGCCTCATCATCTTTGAGAGCTTTAGAAGTCACTTCAGCCAGCAGGGAGACGTCTTTCTTGATTGAACATGACTCCCACTGGCTGGTTCAGACGCTCGATGCACATTCAGATGGGCCCGAGGATGCTTCTTCTGGTAGTTATCGGCTGCTTCTGGCATTTTTGGGCAGCATCGCAGTGACTCATGCAAACTCTTTCCTCGGATGGAAGGCATAAAAGCTGTGCAATCCTCTTGGCCATCCTGTCACCCAACTTACCTATCCATCATGCTGGCCTACCGTACGCCCATGAAAGTCTTTGCTCCCTCGCCACTTCGCGAATCAATCACTGCTTCTGATATGCAGATGCAGGAAGAAGACACCCTCATCGGCCCACCACTGAAGAAGACCGTTATGGCTGTTGCGCCGAGACTCGCGCCTCGCAGGAAGGCTATGAGTAAGTCCGGCAGGCGTGTTTTCAACTTTCATGGCGCGTTGATTGATATGGTGGAACATGCTGCGATCAACCGTACAAGGAAGCCACGCAAATCTGTTGCTTATGAGACGTATGTTATTGTGGAGGAGCATGAAGAAGAGGAAGAAGAGGAAGAAGAGGAAGAAGAGGAAGAAGAGGAAGAAGAGGAAGAAGAGGAAGAAGAGGAAGAAGAGGAAGAAGAGGAAGAAGAGGAAGAAGAGGGAGAAGAGGGAGAAGAAGATATCTTTGGATATAGAGGTCCCAAGTACTAGGAGGTGTCCGTGACGAGATATGGCCCTGCAGCTGGCTGTAGTTCAGCACATCTCACATTGCTCGTGAGCATTACCAAACTTCGTCCAAATTTATCAAGCATATTGCACAGCAAGAACATAGCATCAGACTCAAAATCAATCAATCCGCCCTGCTGCTTCGTCGTCGGGCGAATTTAGTATTTGGTGTCGAAACTTGCTCCCCAACTCCCCAGACACATCGCGACGTGCACTTGCGCCTTGTCTTCTCAAGCGCCTTCTTCTTCGAAACCTCATCTGCGCATTCGTTGATCATTCTGAGTGCAGGCCACCAGACAAGCCGACCCATCAAGGCATGTCTGGCGACTATGCCCCCGTAGATGCACCACTAAAAAGTCGGTCTTGGCTCGTCGGTAAGCCGCTCCTCTACTTCACTTCCTCCTTCGTGTCACTAGGCGTGCTTATCTTTGGCTATGATCAAGGTGTCATGAGCGGGCTCATCACGGGACCTTACTTCAAGGATTACTTTAATCAACCGACAAGCGCAGAATTGGGTACCATGGTCGCTGTCCTGGAGATTGGCGCCTTTGTGTCATCCCTGGTGGTTGGCAAGGTAGGTGATACGCTAGGTCGGAGAAAGACAATCTTCTATGGCGCATGCATCTTTGTCATTGGCGGGTTGCTTCAAGCATTTTCGAACGGGTACACCATGATGCTCCTTGGTAGAATCATTGCCGGACTGGGTGTCGGTATGCTCTCTACCATTGTCCCCGTCTATCAATCAGAGATCTCTCCTGCGCACAGTCGTGGTCAACTAGCGTGCATTGAGTTCACCGGCAACATCATTGGCTATGCTTCAAGTATCTGGATCGACTATGGCTGTAGCTACATTCAGAATGATCTGTCCTGGCGCATCCCTCTAGTCATTCAATGCGTCCTAGGCGGAATCCTCGCTCTTGGCTCATTAGCAATCTGCGAGTCTCCGCGATGGCTACTAGACCAGCATCACAACGAAGAGGGTCTTGTCGTGCTCGCCAACTTTTACGGCAATGGTGATATAACGCATCCCCGAGCACATGCAGAGTACACTGAAATCAAACAGGCTGTGCTCGCTATGCATGCAGAGGGTGAGCGTACCTATGGAGAAATGTTTCGTCGGTACAAGCAGCGTGTCCTCATTGCCATGTCTTCACAAGCACTTGCACAACTCGATGGTATCAACGTCATTTCCTACTACGCGCCTCTGGTCTTTGAACAGGCTGGGTGGTATGGCAGAGATGCGATCCTCATGACGGGTATCAATGGTATCATCTACGTCATTGCCTCCATCTTACCGTGGTTTGTGATTGACCGATGGGGCAGACGCGCCATTCTCATGTCAGGCGCAGTGTTCATGTGTGTTGCGCTATCTGCCATCGCCTACTACATCAAGATTGATGTACCTCATACGCCGCGCATGGTGGTCATTCTTGTTATCGCGTATAACTTTGCGTTTGGATATTCCTGGGGTCGTATGTCCTCCTGTGATTTACGAAATTCAATTGACAATAGCGGTACCTTGGCTTTATCCGCCAGAGATTCTTCCACTCAGTATTCGCGCAAAAGGAGCCAGCTTGTCAACCGCTTGCTGCTGGGTATGTCTCGTTCTGAGCCCAACCATCACTAATGACAGTTCTTCAATTTTATCGTTGGTGAAACGACGCCAATCTTACAAGAGGCAATCGGGTATAAGCTCTATCTAATGCATGCATTTTGGTGTGCCTTCAGTCTCCTCATTGTCTACTTTGTTTATCCGGAGACAAAAGGTGTTGGGCTTGAAGAGATGGATGTGCTCTTTGGCGATGAGAGCGTTGCACCGACACCGCGCACTCAATCATTGGCTGATGAAGAGGCTGCAGCGGCACCACCGGATCAAGCACAAGTGGCGGAGTACTTGAAACAGCAAGGTAAAATGACAGATTTGTCTGGCTTACTGGACAAGCTGAGAGGCGTCCCGCAAGCTGCCGAGAGCGATGTGGAGGACAATGCAAGCATGACGAGTTCAAGTCGACGCGGGAAACATGGCGAACAACAGATACCATTGTTGAACAACCAAGAATGAGCATGACACCTAGACGACCAGACAACACGTACTTTAACAAGGATTGGCATTAGACATTGGTCAATACATGATGTATGCGAGGATGCTTGAGCTCACTCGACCTTGCTACACTCCATCTCTGTCCTATCCGTATCTGCCTGTTAGCAAGTTGCCATGACAAAGCAGAACGAGCAGACCTTGTGGCAACAGACAAACAAAACCGCGCTTTTGCATCTCAGAAAAGAGTTTTGTGCTAGCCAGCCGTAGTTTGAGGCAATTACTTTGGTCACCAGCTGAGGAGCGCGTGCAGATGGTGGACTCCTCGCCGTCGCGTGGGCCATCAATCCAGAATGGCGGCGCAGCTCTTGCTGAGGGCGACTGTTCCTTGATGAAATGGGAGAGTCGTGATTGCTCCTTCTCTATGATATCTGGCGTTATGTCTGCCATGGTTTGTTTGCAGCTGCCAGCGTCGATGTCTCGTAGTCCTGGTCCCGGTGACGTCTTTCTCTCTTGACTTTTGTGGTGTTGCGGTTTTCCCCTTCACGTGCTCTCAACCTTCGGCCCCGACTTCCAACGAGACAGCAACCAGGCCAAGCAGCTACTACTTGTCACTCGACTTCCATACAGCCATGGCATTCGAGCAGGATCTGCATGAGACGATCAAGAAGCTCGAGGCACGTATAGAATCCCTCGAACACTCCCTCGCCACCAAAATCAAGGATGTGACGGGTTCGCAGAGATCAACTGGCGGACAGAAGCAAGTCTCCGAGGGCCTGAGGATGCTCCTCATTGGCCCTCCCGGCTCAGGCAAAGGCACGCAAGCTCCAAATCTTGTTAGCAAATTTGGCGTGTGTCATCTGGCAACGGGCGATATGCTGCGTTCTCAAGTCGCTCAAAAGACAAAGTTGGGATTGGAGGCCAAGAAGATCATGGAACAAGGTGGTCTGGTTCATGACGAGATTGTCATTGGAATGATTCGATCAGAAATCAGCAACAACCCTGAATGTCAGTTGGGTTTCATCCTGGATGGCTTCCCACGAACCATTCCCCAAGCAGAGAAGCTGGACTCTATGTTGAACCAACGTCAGCAACAACTCAATCACGCCGTTGAGCTCAAGATTGATGACAACTTGCTCGTTTCCCGAATCACTGGACGCTTGGTCCACCCGGCTTCCGGCCGCTCGTACCACAAGGAGTTCAGCCCTCCTAAGAAGCCAATGACGGACGATGTTACCGGCGAACCACTCATCCAACGGGCGGACGACAACGCAGACACGCTCAAGAAGCGTCTATCAACCTACCATGAACAAACTAGCCCCATTGTGGGCTACTACCAGAAGAAGGGTATCTGGGCTGGCATTGATGCTGCACAAAACCCAAAGAGGGTCTGGTCAGACATCTTATCGGTCCTTGAACAAGGTGGCACAAAGCACGACACGGCCGGCATCATGACCAAGTTGGGCATCAAGGCTCACAAGGTTGCTGATGAAGCCAAGAGTGCAGTCGGACTTAAGTAAAGCAACAATCAAAAAAGGAACTTGTAGACTTCTCGCATATCTACGTCAATCTTCAATCATGGCTACATCCTCATCTATCGCTGCGAGTGCCGTACTTGCCCCGTTGCGCGCATTGATACTTGATTGCCGCTTATTGGCCTTGTAGCCTGCTTGACAGCCAAAGCATTCATACAGCTGCTCATGCGCAAATAAATCGCAATCGATGCAAAAGTAGAGGCCGCATGAAGTGCAAGCGTATCGAGAGGTACTGCGCTCTTGTTGGCCATTACTCTGATGAGTGCTCGTTCCAAGCTGAGACGCAGTCAATTCTGTTATTGTTGGAAAGCGTTGCTGGCATGCAAAACAGTGGTCGAGATTCACCAAGTCTTCTTTCCGACTTGAGTCAGGCGCCTTGATTTCTTGATCTTTGACGCGTTGCTTGAGTCGTCGCACACTGACTTCTTGCCAATTCCGTAGTGGGAATAAGTGATGATAGGATCTGGCGAGATGCGTAGATAGCACAAGCGTCAGCTTACATGCTGGGCACTCTGCAGGCAGTGTACAGATCTTGGCACTGCAGCGTGGACACCGATATCCACCCACCGTTAATCTGGCATGGCATGCACAAAGACTTGCTTGTGCATCGGCATCGGCATCGGCATCCGCAACAAGACTTGGACCTTCATCCGCGAGACGTGATGGGAAACCGATCATGATCAAAGACTTGGTTGACTTTTCCAAAGTCGCTGGAGGCGTTGTGGCAGCCATCAACAGATCCTTGAAGTGATACTCATTCAAGATAACACCGTATCCCTCAACAGATCCACCACTCGTTTTGGATACGATCTCCCTGCAAATAGCAAGGGATGCCGCAAGCCCGATAATGCGAACACGGATTTTGGCAGAGACAAGGGATGCGATCGATTTGTGTATATCCCCGGGGTCTGCACTCACCAGAGCACCGAAAATGACAAGCACTTCGCGCGTGCCATGGCTCGGCACATGATAGAGCGTTGCGCGAGCCATTTCGAGCGCATTTTGAAGGGACACGTTGCCAGAACATTCACGTTTCTTACAACTTACCAGGGCAAGGAGATGATCTTGTGGATTGCCGCTGAGCGGTGAGATGGTCTGAGCGATACCATTCGACATGGCAATAATGGCGAGCTGTGATATTGGATTTTGTTCATAGTACTCTGACACGAACGTCGCGGCATACGTCAAGCTCAGTTCATGTCGTGTGGGTCTAAGGTCTTGCTCGCTCATAGAAACGCCAAAGTCTAGCACGAGTACCATGTGCCGAATAATACCACGCTGAACAGGCGTTGCATCCTTGAGCAAGCGTTTCCGTTTACCAGATTCAATAAGAGACGCAACAACGCCAGCAATAGAGCCTGATGCGTCTTCTTGGACTGTATCCCAAGAACGTTTATAGTCTGCCGTCCAAGTATAGCTGCCGTCCTCCGTCGCATAAGCAGCATTCAGCCGAGTCTTGGCGCGTGTACCAACGGCAGCTCGGGTAGTCCCAGCAGCTGCCTCTTCGCCATCTGAGCTACGATACTCATCAGAATCAGACATGCACTATGCGAGCTGAGTACCGAGCTTGTGTGTTTAGACGCTTGTATCGCTCGAAGCGAATTTCATGAAACTCATCAACGCGAAATGACGCTGCAACGAACATATAAACTACTCCTCTTGCTCTTAATTATTTCTCGGAGAAAGTAAAGAAAGCTTCCTAATGGCTGCAAGGCCCGGTGCATGGCAGCCGCCTCTACCGAAGTATCTCATCGCATCACCTTTTGATGGTTTGGAAGGCGATGCTATCCAATTGCGAAATCTCAGTGAGATCTGGCATCATATTCAACGCAGTCGCGTGGACGACCTCGAAGAGTTGGAAAGATTTGATCAGCCGGACTTTCCCGACCATAGAAAGGCAGCATTGTTGTCTTTGAGCTCAACTCATCAGGAAGAATGCGAAATGGAGAAGGAATGCGCACAAGAGTTTCTTGACAAGCTGAAGGAACTGCTTCAACGCACTCGAGACACTCCCAGAATCAGGAGTGATCCGCTGTTTCGAGAGCTTTGGCCAAGGGCCAAGGCGCTTTATCAAGGCATTAGGCTTGAGTATTTTGACTACAGTCCCCTTCCAGCGCCGCTGCTCGACTTCAGACCTCCTACAGATATTGACACTGCTGACCTTACAAAAAGGCTCTGTAGAGAAGTTCTTCAGGACGCTTCAGCCTTGACTTTGTCAGATGTTGATGAGCCCAGCAGCGTCTCTGCACCTGCAGCAACGCAGTACACAGCTCAAAAAGAAGCATCAACTGAAGTCAATTCGAGAAACACAGGGGGCACGGTGACCACTCCGAGCGTCCTTCCAAGACAGCAGGCATTTTCCACCCTTGACACGACCCAGACTTCAAAACGGGCCATCAACATGCGAACTGCTACATCCCAGTCGGTCACACCACGGACGAGCAAACAAGATCTTCAAGCTAGTCCATCAACAGGGAAGAGCACACCAGTCTCTAAGGCTCCACAAGCATCTGAGTCGCTGAAACACTCTGTCACTGCGCAATCAAAGCCTTCTGCGTCATCTGCAAGCCAGACTGAGCCTCCGAAGAAGCAGCAAAAGACGGAGATGACGAAAGATACTGACACCTCTACACGCAGGCAACCTCTAACTATATCGGGTGCCGCTGTCGACGGGCATGCTCTTCCGGTACCCAAGTCACTGCCGAATGGTCAAGTCAACGTCAAGCCTGCAGAGAAGAATTTGAGCCAGCAAAATATGTCTCTAGCCGATGATGGGCGGCGGGTAACGAGGCTTGAAAGTGAACTTGAACAGATGCAAGAACGGCTGGCCGGTATCTTGTACGAGCAAGGCAAGAAACATCAAGCTGAGATGGAGCAACTCGAGGGCCGCTTGTCGAGATCATATCAGCTACAGCTGGAAGGGATGGAAGCTAGATTGGAAGCACGAAATCAAGCATCTCAAGCACGGTCGCTCAAAGAATTTGAGGTGAAGCTGCTTAGTAGAGATACATTCGCTCCTGCATCCAAATCTATGCGAAATGAAATGAATAAGGGTACGCAAGAGGATGGCCCATCACAGGCGGCACTCAAGCGACTGACGGCGACAACGGAAGGCCTCGTCCAAGAGCTCGCGACCTACAAGAAGCATGTGTCAGACCACAGCGACCTTGGGAGGAAGCTTGATCTGAAGCTTCAGGCAGTCACGACGAGAACTTCGGATGCCTCTTTGCAGCGCTTCTTCTCCGACTGTGCGGCAGAATCGTTGACATTGCTAAAGCAATCACAAGCAGAAGCGCTCGAAGAACGACTGAAGCGCATTCAACAGGAACTCGCTCGACGCGTTGACCAAGCAGAGATCAGTCTGCATGAGTTGTGCAAGAATCTTACACATGAGCTGCAAGAGCAGTCAAGTGTAAAACCAAACACGGCTGGTGATGTACTGAGCGTGAATGCAGCTTCGGCAGTGAAGAAGATCATTATGGCGGAACTAGCCAAACTGGTTCCCCGCGTCGACGCGGTCGCCAAAGAGGCAGAATTGTCACTGGAGGCTACAAGCAGGCACGACAAATGGTTGAAGAACATGTCAAAAAATATCACCTCACAGCAAGAGACATTGCACGCATTGAAGAAGCACACGAGCAACCATCACAGCTTCATGAGCGGGTTGTGCAAGACGCTCGGTTTTCAAGCACAGTGCGGCGAAGATGATACGGAGCAGGCGTTTGAGATGCCGTTGCTAGATACGATTGCTCAACGGCTGGACGGCCTGGAGAAGACTCTCGCGGGGGCACAGGGGCTACTTCCGTTGGCGGCGCGGGCCAAAGCGATAGCAGACGAGGCCCTGTGGCAGGACACATGATGATGTATCTGGTAGGAGCCGGGGATAGGTTTTGGGTCAATCGAGTGTCTGTAGAGGGAGCGAAGCCAGCATCCAGCTCGATAAGTCCTTTCTGTTGTATTTCAGGGACATCTGCCCACGTGCGAATCTGATTGGCGACCAAAACCCGCGACAATCAAGAGACACAACCACGGGCATTCACCATCCTCAGGCGCACAGGCTACAGACTAGTACAGAGGCCTCTGGGAGTTGTAGATTCATCACAGACGGTGCTTTGACCAGTGCCGGACCGCCAGCATGAAGTTCGGTCAGACCTTGCGCGATAGCAAGTACAGCGACTGGTCATACATCAACTACGATGCGCTCAAGGCGCTGCTGAAGCAAGATCACTCCACGGAAGACTGGCAGGAAAGCGATGAATCTACATTTGTTGAAAAGCTAGATGCAGAGCTGGAAAAGGTGTATTCCTTCCAGAGCAGCAAGTACGATGCGCTGCTTGAGGACGTATCCAAGCATGAAGAAGCGCTCGAGTCGCTTACTGAGGCAGACGCGAAGCCAGATGACATGCGCATTAAGGATTTTCTCAAAAGGCTTGATGAGCTGACGGAGGAGGGACGCGAGCTCGAACGTTACAGCAGACTCAACTACTCTGGCTTTGTCAAGATTGTCAAGAAGCACGACAAGTTGCACACTGAGTATACGGTCAAGCCACTTTTGACCGTACGTCTCAACGCTTGCCCCTTCAACAAGGAAAATTATTCGCCCTTGCTATACAGACTATCGGCCTTGTATGCCGGCTTGCGTGAGCTCGCTGGCGAGCAGCCATCTCAGGAGCTGACACAGTCTCTTCCGCAATCCCTGGGTGCTTACGATAATCTCGGCAAGGAGTCCAAGGCAAGTTACAAGTTTTGGGTACATGCGGATAATGTCATGGAAGTCAAGACGTTTATCCTTCGTCGCCTGCCAGTACTCATCTTCACCGCACAAGATGACCAGAATCTAGAGCCATCTGGCTATCAAGAGGATCCTACCATTACTCAGCTCTACCTGGACAACCCACGCTTTAAGATGTACCTCGACAAGCTCGAGCACCGCGAGAATGCACATGCCATCTTTTTGCAATGGCACGGCAACCTCAAGAGCAAGCCCACTGTAACGTTCACACGCGAAACGACCACTGGCGAGGATGACGCAGACTTCACTTCAGAGTCTTTCCCAATCAAGGAAAAGTACATCAAAGCCTTCATTGGAGGCGAACCAGTCCTCGACAAGCAGTCCAAAAAGCAACTCGATCCTACAGCTTTTGCCGCAACAGTCAAGTCAGTACAGCAAGAGATTGTTGATCGTGGACTTGAACCTGTTATGCGTGCTACTTTTCAGCGTACTGCTTTCCAGATCCCGGGAGACGACAGCGTCAAGGTGACGCTCGACACCAACGTTGCACTCATCAGGGAAGATGCCTTCGACAAGGACAGGCCATGCAGAGATCCAGAGGACTGGCATCGCAACGACATTGACGAGCAAGGACAAACGTACCCTTACAAATCCATCAATAAGGGCGAAATCAACCGCTTCCCATTCGGCCTGCTCGAAATCAAACTCAAGCGTCGTCCTGGTATGCAAGAACCTGCATGGGTTGAAGAGCTGAGTGCCTCGCATCTCGTCAAGCCGTCACCACGCTTCAGCAAGTATGCGCATGGCGTGGCCTCCTTGTTTGACAATCACGTCAATTTGTTACCCTTCTGGTTGCCTGATGCAGACAAGGACATTCGACGCGACCCGGGACAAGCATATGATGAGCATGAAGCAGATTCAGCCAGCTCCTATCCGCCAAAAATGATCTTTACCCCTTCCAAGAGTCTCGAATCCAAGTCTTTGATGGAAGCTGCCAAGAATGCTCGAGCCAATGCAGGTGCTAGCAAACAAGATGGCCCCTCAAGCAAAATCATCCGTACAGATTCAGCAGAGCGAGCCAATCAGTCTGACGCAGACGGGGAAGAGCGACAGGGCGCGCCGCGGGAAGCGTTTGTGCGTTCCTCTGTCCAGCGGGTCAAGTCCTTCCATAAAGTTTTGACTGGCTCAGCGACTGGCTCGCATCGTACCACAGACTTCCAGCTTCCACCGGGTGTGCGCAAGCCTGGGCCGCTTCTCAAGGATTCTGGTCCCCTCAAAATTGAGGCAAAAGTATGGCTCGCTAATGAACGTACATTCATCAAATGGATGCACGTTGCCTTTCTCCTCACAACCGTAAGTCTTTCCCTTTTCAACGGCGCGCGCAGTACATCCGGTCGCACGCTCGGTGCCGTGTATGCACTCATCTCTGTCTTGATGGGCATATGGGGCTACTACATCTACCGCAAGCGTGGTGCTATGATTCGCGCTCGTTCACCAGAGCATTTCGATTCTTTCCTGGGTCCACTTGTCGTCTGTGTAGCACTGGCTGTGAGTCTGGTGGTGAACTTTTGGTGGAAGTACCTGGAGATGAAAGAGGTGCATGGTTCTGCGCATGCATTCTTTATGCAAGGCGGGTATGCTGCTGCACAATTACAGACGGCCTTTTGATGTCTGACTCTTGTAATCAAATCATCGGCTGTCAAGCCGCTTTCCTTAGCTGACTTATCATTCTTGCACATCGTGCCTCTCCATCTCGATTACACAGCACGACAGGTGACTCGCATTAACTCTGCTATGATGATGTCCTCGCCTATGATGCTTTCTCGATAAGAGCAAATGCTTTAGAACACATATGGTATGAAGATCCATGGGCAAATCTCAACATACGTATCCCAATCCTTACCATACTTTGCCTTGCATCGCTCGATATCCCGCGATACCCGATGAATCAAGACAATCGTAAAGAAGAATGGGTAAAAGTAAGGAATTGGAGACTTGAAGCCACACATGAGTGCCCAGGCTAGGGACTGCACGAAATCCACGGTATAATGCATCTTCCGAGCGTACCTGTACCAACCTGATGTGAGCAACGTGCCGCCATTGGCACACTTGATGTAGTCCGGGTTATGGATGGTACCCCATGGCAATTGTGGGAAAGTCTTGCGAAGCGTGATTTGACCAGACATTTGTGCCCGGAAGCGGTTCTTTTGCGAGTTGCAGGTATCCCAAACGTAATACGCACCAAGGAGTGTGCTAAAGAGCAAAATGTTGGTGGTGGTGGACCAGCGGTATGTGTCTGGGTGGTTATTGGCGATGAAGAGGGAGCAGTGAATGTAGGTGTACGGCACACCTGCCATATTCCAAAAGGCGAGCATGAAGCCAAACTTCTCATATGCCATATCCCACGTTGGGACAATACACTCTTCGCCCTTGGAACACGCATTGGCATACAAGTAGTGAGCGAGAATCATGAACCAGGCCTGTGGCGTGATGTAACCATACTGTTCGTGTTGCCGAGCAGCAACAGCAATAGACATGAAGAAGAGCATGAACCAAGGGATGCGAACCTCGGCAAACATTTTTATGTCGAACCACTGGCCAATACGTGGGCAAATGGGCGCGCCCATAAAGATATCATACACGAAGTTGCCCGTCATACGCGTTTCTTCCCCACAAGCCAGAGCAGCCACGTAAACGACAATGGTAACGATGAAGCCGGAGAGGATGGCGACTGACATGATGGGTCCAAATTCATCAATGAGCACTGTGATGCGGAAGATGTTGGTGAAGTGCAAGACAGCGGCAAGCACCATGGAAGTATAGAAAGACCAGATCGCATTGCAGTAGTAGTCCATCTTCTTGCCGCCTTGCGACTCGATTGGCAGACCTTTGACGTAAATGCCTGGCAGGGTCTGGTAGAAGACTGCTTGAACAGCAATAAAACCCCAGTAGATGCCCCAGGCTTTTGCAGTCGGAAATGCATGCTTGTAAACGAGACTCGCGACCTTGCGGGCAAAGTCAGCCAACGATTCATTGGCAGCTGGCGTTGCAAACTTGCCATCGTAGAAGGTCGAGCTGACCCAGAGGTACCACATCAAGCAAGGGAAGCCAAACATCAGGGCCGTGACACCGACAGGCCCGCCAAACTCTCTGTGTCCAGTCTTATCCACCTTGTGGCTCTCATCAATGCTGGCCAGCTTGTCGCTGCCTGCTGCTGCGAGAAGGTTGGCCTCTTCGCTTTTTGTCTGCAGCATTTTCTCGGTGTAGTTGATTGTTCGCTTCTGTGGCGAGGTGCTGCTCCTCGTAGCCACCATAACTCTCTACTGCCGCGACCTTCAAGCCCTGCTTCTCCTTGCGGCTAATGAGGTGTAGAAGGTGGCCTGACTTTTCGTTTTTTGTTTGTTTTGTGCGCTCGAGCAAATTTCAGACGCGGAGGAGCAGCAGCCTCAGTCTACTCAGACTCTACTGCCAGTCTGCCGCTGAGATGAGAGTCCAGAGCAGAGGCCTGCGTTCAATGATTACTAGATGGTATATGGTAGGACACAAAACATCTCGTCGTTCTATCATCGTCGCTGTACTTGGTATTTCTGGCACACTCGCTTCATGAATGAATGCAATGCTTAAAATCAACACACACATATGCCGGACGCTTCGGGTCTTTCTCTCTGTTCGCTCTTGTTCTTCTTTGTTTTTGTACACTGTACAGGCTTCATACGCGCCCATAGAGTAAGATGTAAGCCAGCTTGCTCGGTCGACCCAGCGTATGCCGACTCCGATCCACCTCCACAGCCACATCTTTCGCTTCAACGGGGGAGATACTCGTATCGTCCAGATGAATCCAACTCTTGCCATCTTGGCGAAGCACATCGACTGTGTAGTGTCCACCTGAAGCACTCAAGCCATGATGGTAGACGACACCAATGAGCTTGTACGTCGTGCGCACAATACCTCGCCGCGCCGGTGACAGTGCTTGTGAGGGAATCTCCAGCTCAAGGGGGTATCCGACCTGCTTCCAAAACTTTTGCGTACCACCAACATTATCGTATAGAAATCGTTTCAAGTGTAAGATGAGCACAGGTGGCAGTGTTTCGATGAACACTTGTTTTGTAGCCGACACTTGCTGACCACTCGCATTCGTCCAGCTATCACTGAGGATCTCTGGTTCTGGCAGTTTCCGTAGCGCATCTTCTATTGTTGAGACATCCTCAGACTGGATATCAAGCTGTAAAGGCTGGAAGGGTTCCAAAGTGACGCTGTCCTTTGCACCAGTGATTTTCAGGACGGAGCGCATATGGCCGCCAAAGATGCTTGAGATGGGAGACTCAGTGATCGTGGATGTGCGCGTCACGGCCAGCTTCTGTTTCTTACCCACTTCGAGCCACTCATCCGTCACGCTGGCATTGTCCTGCTGGCTGCTTTGCCGGATGTGCCCATTCATCTGACCAGGTGGCTTCATGGCAGTAACAAACTCCTCATGCAGGCCATCGAGCAAGAATCCGAGAAACTCTTCAGCATCTTCTTGATGACCTCGCTGCATGCTGTTGAAACGAGAATTACCGCGCATGGATTGATAGACGTTGTCTGGTGAGAAGGCCTCGCCGATATCTTCGAGCGCCATCTGCTGTAAGCGCTCAGGCTTATGAATCTGCATAGCAGCGAGACGCTCCGTTATGCCGGAAAGCAATTCGAATTCTTGAATGAACATGACCATCGCATCCATCAGGGGTGTTGTGCTGCCAATTTGCTGAACAACCCGTTTCCCTATACTGGCAAATAGATTGTAGAATGGCGGACAGTAAACAAGCACCTGTAGCACAGCATTCATGAAGCACATATTTCCCTGGTTGACCAAACCTCGCGGCTGAATGATTGGTGATTTCGCAAGGGTTGCAGGATCCCAAGTGGTCAGCAAGCTCGACAACAGCGTCAACCCATTCGTAGCAGCTTGATTGGCACCGGTGGGCGGTAATGATTTCTTGAGGATATCAGACCAGCTTGCAGGCTTGCGTACGATAGCGGGCGTCGCTACATTGGGTGTTGTCGTGTCGCTAGGGGGTGACGAGACCGGCATGGCGGGTTCCATTGAACGATTGAAGGTCGTCGGGCTCGTCGCGGAGGGTGATAGAGGTGTCTCTTGTTTTGCATCATCTTGTGCACGGCTTTCCGAAGATAGAGTCGGGCTCTTGAGTGTCTCTGGGAATGAAGCGACCGCCTTTTGATGCTTGCGCTTTCGACGTCGCGGAGGCAGCGGTCCTGCAGACAGCCTGCGAATGTTAGTGGACGATGGAGAGGAGATGGATCAGTGCAGAACATACCAAGGCAGCTGAGGAGCCGACATGGATGCGTGAGGCTGAGCGAGTGTCCCGGGCCCAAGAGAGAGAGAGAGAAAGAGAGAGAGTGTAGAGGTGTGTGTCTTGCTGGGCTCTGGTCGTCCTGGCTTTCTTTTTGATCTCGCGACTGTCTGCCAAATTTCGATTCTGCTGCATACAACTCAAACCACTCTCTGCGACGGCTGTCTGTCGAAGCTGCAGGGAGCTAGAGTGCGGCAGGGCCATGAGACATGATAGATCTCATAAGAGCACTGAGCGAGGCCACTTTGCACGTATCAAAGCTATCTGATGTACCGAAAGACGGCCACAAGCCCTTTGTCCAGCTCTACAATCTGCTTGGCGAGCCATTCCTGCTCGCTCTGGACCTGCTCGATCACGAGCGTCTCTCTCAATTGAGCCTAGATGATCAATTGACTGACGTCTTCTTGTGTTCTGGCGTCAAGGGCACAAGCACTGAGATACGGCTATGCGCCTGGCACTGTACCTGTACTCACTTTGCCCTCGAGTCGTACAAGGCATATATGGGCCCATCAAATGAAGCATCAACAGATGATCCTGCAAAGCCGACGTGTAAGCACCTCATTGCATGTCAGCTTGCCTGTCATGCTGGACCACTCTTCAAAGCAAGGCAGCTCGCGGCACAAGATTGGCTCTTTGTCTAGCCTCTTTGACAAAGCGCAACACACATGCTAGATGCTGCGCAGTTCAATGGAATCAAATGGTCAGCTGTCTGTACAGGCGTGATACTGTCGTGGGCATTTTACCATAAGCGATGAGATTGATGTGGCCGGCAAGTAGCAGTCTGATAAGTCAGTCGAAAAGCATAACCTCTGTATCAGCCTCATGACAAGCACAACAGGTCTCGAGGCTACGGACGTCAAAATGTAGTTAAACCTGGGCGAGACTTGTGCAGCCCATCTCGTAGAACCATCACCTCTTTGACGTCGACGCTGCCACACATTTTGAGCTTGCCACCCTACCCGCTTCCATTGGACTTGACCAAGCACTTCATGAGTTTTCTAGGCGAAGAGATTGCCAAGCTGAAGCGGAAAGCTCCTGCGGAAAAATATCTCAAGCGCTCCGAATCGGAAGCGGCCAGACTAGCTGAATATGAAACACGACAAGACGCTTTGAAGCGCAGACGCGAGGCTACAGAGGAAGAAAAGCTAGAAGCTCTCAGAGAACGAGAGGCAAAGCGATATAAACCTCCGAAACCGCAAAGTCTTGACCCAGAACAGGTTGCGTCTATTCGCAAAGAACTGGTTGAGCTGGGCGAGCCCATCCTGCTGTTTGGAGAATACCATCAAGACACGCTAGAGAGACTCGAGAACATAAAGGCAGCCAAGGAAAGAGCGAGCAATACAAATGAGTCTATCCTTGCAGCTGCATATGGTACACCCATTGGACTTGATGAAGTACCTCTAGAGAAGCTTGAGATTTCTTTGCCTGCCAAACCTGAGCAGCTCATTGCATTTCTGAGACAACAGCTGAAAGCGTGGCAAGTACACGACAAGGACACAGATGAAGAGAAACGATACACAATGGCGCGCGAACATCTAGCACGACTCATCATGCGACTACAAGCGGATAACCTGCCACCAGACGTGATGAAGAACTTGACACTGCTCTGCCAGGCGTGCCTCAAGCGCGACTTTTCAGCAGCCAATTTGAGTTACCTCAACATCAGCATCGGCAATGCTGCCTGGCCCGTTGGTCTCACGTATACTGGTATTCACGAACGCGCTCAGAGAGAAAGGAAGAGTCATGAAATCAACACGGCACATGTGCTAGATGATGAGAGCACGCGGCAGTGGCTGCAAAGTCTAAAGCGTCTCTTGACATTCATTGAGAGTCAAAGATAGCTAATGAGCATTCTTGGTGAGATGAGGAAGGAGTCTCTTCATTGATATAGGGGTCGTTTGCTTTAGGCAGCTGAGCCTGCAGCTGAGCTTTACATTAGAAACTTCAAAGTGAACAAAACCCATGGAGTCTCATTGTACATCCGCATCATAGTCATAGCAGCTCGAGGTGGACGATGGAGTCATATTTTCAGAAGACCTTTGATCCTTGCAACTGTTGTTCTCAACTTCAGAAAGCTGACTAGCGATTTGCCATTTGCTGGTTCAAAACTTGCCAATATCAAAGGGTTTCCTCGCCTCGGTTTGACGACGACCCTCTTGCGCACTGAGGAGCTTAGCAGCTAGCAACACGATCGAACCACCAGCGCTTGGGAGTCTGCAATGACTTAGCTTTACTTTGAATAGCTACCAGTGCCTGCCACAATACTTCTGATGCCCTCAAGAAAGCAGCCTGGCTACTCATGCTCTGCCTGTAGACGGTCTCACAGGCGCTGCAAGCATCATAAACCTACTGTTGCATCTGCCAAGCTTGCTACCAAGCAACCTGTGCTGGCCAAAGAATTCAATATGCCTGAATACGATCAGCAGCTAAGAGGTCTGCAAGAGCTCTACATACTGCTGGATGGCCCTATTGGACTATGGCCTGAACTTGTCAACAAGGCTGTTGAGCGCAGCGCGGCGGTGCGACATATTCTCGCAGCCTGGAGCTCGTCGCGTCAAAATGATCTAGTAAATCCGCTACGACACCTTCAACTGGCTTTTGAGTCCTTGCGACGAGAGTTGTCGGATGATGCCAACACTGACATTGGGTTTGTTGCTAGCAGCTTGCTGCTGGTTGTCTCCATCACACTGGGCCAGTCTATGTCGGTCTTCAAGGCTCATCTCAGTGGTCTATGCGGGCTCATTGCACCCAGCAAGGCTATCCCAAGGTCCGGAAAAGTCGTGGCACATGTTCTGGACGGCGAGAAGTCTACATGGATCGAATCATCAGCGCTGGCGGCCGAGTTTCATGATTGGATCTTGCCTTTCTATACGCTCTTTCCAGCTATTGACTTTTTGGAACCATTCGCTCCGGGAGACGATTTTCTCTGGCCCAGACTACTTTACCAATTGACGCTACAACTCATGAAGGCCAAGGCGGATGCTGACATCTCCGCTGCTCGCGAGATATTCCGCAAACTTTGCATCTATCTGTCGAAACGAACGGCACCGACACTCATTGAGGAAGTCTTCAGCGAGGCTGTCTATGTTTGTCTATGCACAATGCTCTCTGATCATGTTCCTGAAGCTGAGAGTCAGCTTCTTGCGACCGCACAACTCGTTTGTGGACCACTTATCTGGCCGTCTCTTTATCTAGTGTCTGCGTCTGTCGAATCAACCGGCCTGGATGGATCATGATGAAGATGGACCCAGCGGCCCACATGAGACTTGCATCGAAGACGTAAATCAATGCTTCAGTCTTGCCAGCAGGCCCATTCAGATCAACAAACTCTGCTAGTCGGAAGATGCTGCGGACCATGATGCAGAAACTTGCAATGAGCTGCGCCCACAATTGATTTCGCCAATTCAGCATATCAGAGTTCTCGGTGGGTGACTTCTTCAGCCGTCTGAACAGCGTCCAGATGATGAGAATGTAGAAGCTGAAGATGACGAGCTGCAAGGCCAAGCCCGCGATAATCACCTTTCGCCCAATCTCGCGCAGATTCGCTCCCGTGGAGACTTGTACGCCAGCTCCACCGAGCTGGAGGAGGAAGCAAAACACATCATTGAGCACAAAAATCGTCGTTAGTCTTCGTGGAGCCACCAGCGCTTGCTTTTTGACATCCATTGCCATCATGATGCGCCCGAGCGACATGTAGATTGATGCAGCCATGACTGGAGGTGCCACAAGCAACAGGAGGAGCTGCATGATGAATGGTCCGACGTTGGTCTTGTTCTCATGGGACCAGCTCCGACCGTAATAGCCAGCCGCTTCCACTACTCGTTAGCGATTGCACTTTCGGCATCAAAATCGTACAGATGCAACCAAGTATCATTGGGATGAAGTACGTCGCTCGCAAGCGGAACAGGTAAAAGACATGACACAAGCAAGTGATGGCAAACAATGCCAGAAATACTAGGCCAGCCACGCGCGATGGAACGTAGTGGTAAAAATTGTTGATGACATCCTCGACCGTCTTTGCATCTGGGTTGACAAAAATCATGTTGGTGGCTCGATACTGATGCAATCGGCCAACCGAGCTGCTTTATATACCTCTCTGTTCCTTGGCATTTGCTTCAGCCTCCTCTGAATACTTGGTGGATATACACTGCGGATGACCAAGACGCAAAGGCTTGTCTCTTCAGGGGCTGTCCAGTGTCTAAGATACAAAACAACCGGCGCCTGCAATTTACGCGCATCTGATTCGTCTAATTCCGCAATCGGGACTTTGCGATCATCAAACCAAAATGCTGGCTCACCTGGACGCCGATATGCTCAAGCCATATACAGATGCGACTTTACTTGGTATCAATCGTGTTGCAGCCATTTGTACGAAGTACGCATCTTTGAACGCCAAGATCCGCCGCGCTGGGGCTACAGGAGCAATTTACATTTTCTGTCTGTAAGGCTGTGGCTGGGCTGTTGCCGAGGCCTGCAAGGTCTATATTGGCTCGAGCATATTTGCTTCAAGGAAAGTTGGGAGGCTCTGTTTTGAAAGCCTATCTTAGGTCGGTATACGACATGTGAAAACTGTGAGGCGATTAGCGTTCCTACATGCCACTGTGCTCAACGGCTGCATGCTTGATTCGGCTCTCCTCTTAAGCTTCACAGACGATTAGTCCTCAGTGATGTCTACACTTTCGCACTACGGATGTGCTTCATGTTGGCGTGACTGCGTTGAGTCTGTGTGACATCACTTTCCAGGTTTGCAGCTGCCAAATCGTCGGCTCTCGACTCCGCAAACTTACATCTACCTACCCACCTCACGAACAACTCGCAAAAGACAATGTCCTTCTCGAACCCCAACTACTCTTACTACGCCGTGCCTGCTGCATGGCTTCTTGCTATCGTACATACTTCCACAAGAAATTGACTGGTCAACTAACAAAATAGGTGCCTCATTGGATTGCCGCTGGCATGGCCAATTCCGTTGACAAGTTTGACAACGTCGAGCCTCGTATGGCTCACGAATCTCTCAAGGCCAAGATGACTGCTGCTCAGCATGCCAAATTCCGTCGTGCCGAAGCCGCACAGATGAATGGGTTTGAGAACTTGCCCTTCTTTGCCAGTGCCGTTGTGGCTGCAAACCTTGCCAAGCTCGACAACGGCCTCGTCAATAAGTACTGTGCCGCTTACTTGATCAGTCGTGTGGTGTATAACTACTTGTACATCACGACAACTGATCTCAGCAAGAGTCCTCTGCGCTCTCTCACGTACCTCTTTGGTATTGGATCCATCTTTACCTTGTTCATCAAGGCTGGACGGGCTGCCAATGCTCTTTTGTAGATTTCAAAAGTATGATACGCTATAGGGTATGTACACGGAGACACTTTACGGACAAGTTGCGAGACAGCTAAGCAAGTCTCTTCCATAAACATCAGTTGCAGCACAAGACTCGTCTTGAATGCCCAAGCTCAACAGGACAGGGTCATCTAAGAAGCCTTGATATGTTTGTTTTGGACTCCGCCAGCTGATTGACACAACGTAGAGCATCTCTGTTCTTCCATAGGGACCCTTGTAACCAGGTGGGCGTTTTGCAACGCCTCGGCCTTCAATCCAGAATGGCTTACTGGAGATACCAACAATACCGAATGGTGCATTGGGCGAGAAGGCCATCAGGTATGGCTCATACTCTGCGTGAAAGTACTTGAAGTTCTTTTTGTGGAAAATAGTGATGAGAAGTGTATTGTCGTTGTCTGGTGTACAGGTACCTCGATTGCAAAGGGTCAATGCGAGTGTATTGGTCGATTGATGAATGCCTTCGTCTTGCGAGCTATCCAGCGAAGGCAAAAGCGCCCTGAGACACGGCTCATCTTTTGAGAGAAGGCCAATGTTGCCACCAACAGACCCATCCGTCTTGAGATCTGAAAAGACGCGTTTCGGCTGCAGGTCGTGCTGAACATATGGCACAAGGGGTTGTTTCGAATTGGCTTGGATCTGAGGAAAGAAGAGGAAAAAGTTCTTCTCCATCTTGTGATAGGCGTCTGGCCTTTGTATCTCGGTTTGCTTGGTAAATGTTTGTGGGTCAGCGACACCATGATCGAGTGTAAAGACTGTATTAAAGTCTTGGATGGCTTGACCAAAGCATGCATACTTTGAATGGAGGCCGTATGTGATGTACAATCCTTTTGGTCCGTGAAAGACTCTTGGATCACTTTGACCTTGTAGCTCTGCCAGACTCGACGTCGCCTTGTCTGTGCAATGTTTTGAGCTTGTTTGTTCGACAACAACATCCCGTATGGTTTCAGGCTCGCACACCAGAGCATGAAAGTCAAACTTGGCCTCGCATGTCTTCAACCCCATGAAAGTAGCATTACTGATGTAGCGAGAAGTGATAATGAAACGCTTGTCTTTTGATGGATGGGGAACAATGCTCGGATTAAATGTTCCTGCAAAGTCGACAGGCATGTACTGTCCATGCAAACCAGAGACCGACTTGAGCACATTCAGAGCAGGGCAGGTAGCATTGAGCAGAACCAGTATATCATGCACCGTCGGCTTCATAGGAACAAGAGCGTCTTCCTTGCGCGCAGCGAAAGGTATGCCTGTTTGCAAGATGAAAATCAGCCACACTGAAGCGACAATCATGTAGAAGACGAGATTGTCATTCGCCCGCCGCATGATGACCGGCATGATGAGCAGACTAAAGCAGACAGAATGCTATGCAAAGAAGGGCATGTACGGGTAACGAATTGTAGACCAGATCTAGCCTTTCAACGTCCAGAAATAGGGGAGAAAAAGGGCAACAGTCACAAACACCCAATTGCTACAGTCAAAAGTACTTCTTCATCTCTATACCAGCTCTATCATATGTGCACTTTTCATAGAATGCGACGTTTCTCTCGTCACAGTCTAGAATCACCTTGTAGCACCCTTGTCGCTCAGCAAGCTTCGTCAAAGCGTCGATAAGCACGCGACCAAAGCCTTTGCCTTGCTGATCAGGACGTACGGCGACATCCTCAATGTGGCCTGCGATCGCTCCTGCACGCAAAAACTTACGCTCCACAAGCAGCGTGCCTGTTGCAGCTACTTGGTCGTCACGGTCGAGAATGACGAGGACGAGGGTGTTGAGCCAGACTTGATTGGCTTGTCGAAGTTCCTGAAAGCGTTTTGTGAATGCCTCTTTGCTCAAGGGAGCTTGTGTTGGCACGAGAGCATCTAGGATAGTCAAGTAGCCTAGCTGTCAGGGAGCTGTGCGATTCAAGGAGTCGACTGACCGCGTTCATGGTCGTCTTGCTTGAGTGGACGGATTGAGTAGTCTTCGGGAACTGCAGCTTGAGAGATCTTGTCGTCGACAAAGAGAGCAGTCCGACTAAAGCTCATAGTACACAGTGACTGTGCAAGGTCAAAAGCGTGTAGTCACTGGTGGGTACATGTACAAATTCAAGTGGAAGACAGACGACAATAGTGGTCAAGCAGAGGATTGAGTTCACTAAATACGTCGTCGTCAACTTGTGAACTGCTCTAGCATGCGATATACATGTGAGGCTGCGATCGTACCTTCAAGGACAACCTGAAGTGCATGAGCTCATCTCGAGTCTGTGCTGATGCTTACAAATGCAGACTCAGAGACACTGACGATAGCGCGGACCTGCAAGATGCACAGTATCGAAATTGTGTCGTGGAATCCCTGCAAGAGCAGGAGCAGGCAGGCAGATGTCCACGACAGCTGATACGCTTCTTGGGATTCACACTCGCTACTGTGGCCGCGGTCTCCTAGTGAATGTGCTGGTCGTCGTGCTAGGACCAGTTCTGCAGCTGTACATTACTGAGCGGTACGCGCTTACCGCATGCCAAAGACCGTGCTGACTGCAGCTTCCCCAATTACCGCTTCGCCAGGGCATATACGATGAAGCGATGGAGGCAAGCCAACCATGTCTAACAGCAAACGCTTCATCCAGCCACGTCTGCCACCGCTCACGCTGCACCAAACACTGCTGGTTTTACAAATGATTCCAAGTCTGCATGGAACCAGATGGTTGGCAGGGAGACGAAAGGAGGACGTGCATTCCGAGTGGTAGACATCGTTGAATGTAAGCTTGAGGATGGTTCGGATGAGTAAATCAAGAAAATAGAGAGTGGCTTCTTTACAGCAAGAGAGCATTACGACTGCATCTTTATCGCTGCGTACCTAAGCATGGCATCATGATCTCGGTCTCGCGGGATTGGTTAGTTAGATCGGTAGTCAGATGAGACGGCAGGTTGGAAGAGCAATCCGCAGCTACACATCGAATATATGTAGCATTTGAGACCCAACGGCCTCTAGGCTGAGCTTTAACACTGCCGATGCATGAGAGAGACGTGGCGTAGAGGTTGTTCAGGCCTAGCATCACGCGTTCGCAGTCCAGCTCATGATCAGATGGCGACCAAAATCCCCGCGATGTCCCAGTCCTGTACCCACCGAAGCTTTCGATTCATCCAGCAGAAGGAGACTTCGTGTACAGGAGACTGAAATTCGCGGTAAGTGCAGGTTTGATGAACAGAATTCCTCCTATTTAAACGCGACAGACCTGTGATGCCCGCAAAATACAATGCTCTGAACAGTCCTAAGGACACGATGCCAGGAACAACCAGATACATGCACCAGCAGAGAGAAGTTACAGGAGCAAATCGGATTCAATCGTACAATCTATGGTCATATCTTTACAGATCCCAGCAAGTGACAAATCTATTTTTGCTCCTTGCGATGCGCGATAAACTCCTTTTGCAACGCAGAGTCAATCATCATCTCGCTCACAAAGGCAGTGGTTGGCCAGACACCTGGTGAGGTCTCCTTGCCCTTTCCAACACGACGGAGATTGTATCCCACCTGCTTGAGGTTTGCCAATCCACCAAGAGTTGATGGCAAGACGTAAGAGTTCTTGGAAGACAAGAAAGGCTTGGGATCTTGACCACTCTGAAGGAACTTTGGCAAGTCTGGCTGCAGCGCAAGTGCAGTGGCCATACCGGCAAGCACTTTGCCAGACTGAACCACACGCTCAGCAACTTCTAGCGTGCGGATACCGCCAGTGACCATGATGGGCACAGTCGCCACATCCAAGATGCTTTCAGCAAAGCGCAAAAAGTAAACCTCGCGTTCGATTGTGCGAGCAGATTTGTCTTGGTGAGAGCCTGCCATCGCTGGCGCCTCGTACGTGCCACCAGAAAGCTCGATGAGGTCGATGAAGCGCTTGCAGAGCTCCTCAATGACCCACCGGGCATCTTTTTCATCGAAACCACCACGCTGGAAGTCGGCAGAGTTGAGCTTGACTCCAACGATGAAGTCTTTGGGTAGTTCTGCTCGGATGCGCTCCACCACAGTCAAAAGTGGTTTTGCACGGTTCTCAAGGGAACCGCCCCAGGCATCCTTTCGCAAGTTGGTGAGCGGCGAAAGGAACTGACTGAACAAGTAGCCGTGCGCACTGTGGATCTCGATACCTGATGCACCCAACTCATGCGCCATCTTAGCAGCCTCGACAAATTGTTCAATAATCTCAAGAATCTCCTCATTGGTGAGTTCCACTGGCAAGTCAAAGGCCGAGCCTGCGATTCTGCCCATCTGGAGCTTCGTCACGGACGGTGCACGCGTCTTGAGACCGAGCAGCTTGTTCATAGCTTGCCGACCCGGCGAGTTGAGTTGCAATATAAACTTGGCACCTTCTGATGTGGCAGCTTTGATGTAGCGCCGGTAGTTCTCGAGGTATCCAGGTTCATTCTCATTGCGCCTGTCGAGAATGACGGCGCCGGCACCGGCCATGTCGTCGCGCGAGACCATGACGTGCCCACTGATGATAAGGCCTGCACCACCACGGCCCCAGGCCTCGTACAGTTTGATGAGTTCCTCGGAGGGACTGCTGCCAGCTGCGATATTAGGCATACTCTCCTCCATTGCAGCTTTGCCTATTCTGTTGCTGATTTGTTGGCCATTAGGCAAGGTGATAGGTTCAAAGAGGTAGCTCTTGATGGGTGCCATGATGATTGACTGGGTCGAATGTGTTGAGCGACGGGGACGGGCGGTTGTGCAGCTTTATAGACCTTCTGCGATGACAAATAGGCTCACGGCTTTGAGATTGAAAAAGTAGCGGTTTACAAATTGAGTTCATCTGCTGACTGGCACCTCGACTTTGTGCAAGCTCAAACTGTCCAGATCGAGCCGACGCCAAGATCAAATCAGTCGACATTCTGGACGCTAACAGTGTTCGTGCTGCAACTCTGTGACTGGTGCTGACTATGCCCCAGCTGACATAAATACCCTCAATATGCCGGCTGTGTCTATGATATACCAGTTCACCCTGCCATCCTGTGGAGCGCTCTTCTTTCCCAATGCTAGTGGGGTGACTGACGCTGAAGTGCAACAGGCAAATACGCACCGAGGGGTTTTGCGAGATACTCTCAAGAGCTACAAGCGAGCGGCTGTAAAAGATTCGCTGAGCGTCATTCGCGTCTGTCAGGCATACCTGCCACATCTGCACAAAGTACATACGTCGCAACAATATGAGAGCATGCAAGTCAACTGGCGAAGCATGTTTCTGCACCACCGGCTACCAAATAAAGACTTTCCACGGCTGGACTTTCCTGGCTTATCTTATGAAGTACTTTTTGTGCTGCTCACGTATGCGCAAGCTCTCTACAATGATGCCGTGCTGCAGGGAGACAATGCTCATGCGGCAGAACAGCTTTGTCGCGCAGCTGGAATCTTTGAGCATGTCGCAGATCAAATCTGTCCAGTCCTCACCGAACGAGTCTGTCCAGAGACTTATCCAGCACTACCCAGCGCCCTCGCCAAGTTGACAATGGCCGCAGCTCAACTACATGCATTAGCGAGTCTCAATGGGAAGACATCGAATGCCATGCTTTGTCGCATTGCGGTCGGTGCAAGCGACCATGCTTCATCTGCTGTGGGTCTCTTGAGTGCGCACCCGACCAGAAAAGTTCTGCCATCCGACTTGCTTGACCAGTGTAAATGGCTGAAGACTTCGGCGCTGGCGGAAGCGTACGTTTGTCTGGCCCTTGATGCCCAGAAGCAAGGCAACGTTGGGCTTGCTGTTGGCTGTGCTTCGATCGCAGCCAAGCTTGGCCAGGGAAAAACTGATGTTGCCATGTTACATGCTGAATTGCGCGCGGAGAATGATCAAGTCACGTTTCAACCAGTTCCAGATGAAGCTGAAGTACAGCGACAGCTTCCATCCGGCCGCGAATTCTGTAAAGTCAAGGTCTATGTTGCCTTGTCGCAAGATCAGGGCGCCACTAGTGAGGGTCTTTATGCAGGGGAAGGCTCATATTATTGAGCCAGAGGAGTGCTGTCCATCGTATTCCTGTACTGGTCGCCGTTACAAGGGCTTCATTAATGAGGTCACGCGAAGCATGGGCTTCTGGCGATAATCTCGGCATGAACAGAGAGCATTGAGCACGACAGGAAGATGCGTTTCATCTACCGCATATCTTTCACGAGTAGCAATTTGACACAGGTCCTGATACGACAGCATGGAAAGTTGCAAGCAAGGCTGTGTTCGTATGCACTGAAGTCTCGTGTTTTACTACCACGACCCGGTCTCATGGAGCCACGCGGTTTGCAACATTTAGCAAGAGGTCTAGCACCTTGCAGGAAAGGAACGAGAGGCCAATCTTCAAACTTCTCGGCGCTATCGCGATGTACCCCTGAGCAGAGCAGATATTTGATGACAGCCAGCCTCATGTGAACCAAGCGGCTCTGGTCTAGGCACAAAGCACTGGAGGGCGTCGCCACAATTATGGCAATCATGCGCTCTGCACCTTGTAGCATGCTGTCTATCCTATCCTGCCTCATGCTCGGCGCGTTTTTCAATGGTGTACTTCCTTCGCCTCCAGTTGCAGTGTCCATTCATCCGCTCCAGGGATGGTATTGCAAGACAGCTGCTTTCATACTCAAAACAATCATTTACGTTGATGGGGATCGAGATGCTTCGTCAAGCACTCAGCTCTATCCCAGACCATATAAAGAGGTCCTTGACGGATCTGCCTCAAGCTCGAACTGTCCCCTCAATAACGATTCTGCTGAGTCTGGGCCATTAAATCCGAGAAGTTGCAAGATTGCATGCAAGAAGGAAGTGGAGCGACATCGAGATCTCTTGTCGGTCAGACCAGATATTTGTCAAGTTGTCATTACAGACGAAGATTCTCCAGCCTACACACGCCTAGATAACATCCCAAGCACCTATGACTGGGTTTACACAAAGATTCGATGGGAGGATCTCTCATTGTCAACAAGTTGTCTAGCGCCATGCGTCATCGATGCCTTGGCATTCGATACGTACGGGAAGAAACAAAAGAATGCTCGCCTGAGATTTTGTACTGCACCGGACTTTCCTGATCACCATCAATGCATGTGCAGAACTACCCTTTATGTCCGAAGGCTCTTACCTGAAGAATATGAAATTCCCGACTATGGATTTTTCGGCGGAGATGGTAAGGGACTATGTCACGAAGACAATGTCTTCTCCCGACCAGCTTATAATGGTTGGCAGCCTTCTGGCTACCAACTTATTAAGATGGAGCCGTGTCTCCAAAAGGATGATGCTAATTGGGTTCCCAGCGATTTTACGCATATTGTGATACGCTACTACAAGGATCAAGCGTTCAGAGCATCTTCTTCCACTCTGACCTCAGCAGAGTTCATTTTGGGATACAAGCACTATGGCCTCCCGCCTTTCACGTACATGTAGTGCACTCATGATCGATGACCTACAGTGTACTGACTTCACTAAGCAAATGAATGCAGGCGATTATCAAATTCACAAATATGCTTTTAGATGTGCAGACGATTAATACGATAGCTCAATAAGAGTGAGAGCCGGTGCTCTAGACTACCGAGCGCTCTCGCCAAGTCGACAATGGCCGAAGCTCAACTGCGTGCCCTAGCGAGTCTCAATGGACAGACTTCGGATGTCATGCTTCGTGCAAGCGACCTTGCTTCGTCTGCTGCGGGTCTTCTGCGCACCCGACCAGAAAGTCCTTCCAACCGTGAATTTTGTAGTCTTAAAGTCAAGGTTCATGTTGCCTTGTCGCAAGATCAGACACCACTTGTGAGGGTTTCCGTACAGGGAAGGGCTCATATCACTGAGCAAAGGGAGTGCTGTCTGTCATGTTCCTGTGCTTGTCGCCGTTACAAGGGCTCCATCAATAGAATCACGCGAAGTACGGGCTTCTGGCGATCATCTCGGCATGAATAGAGAGCATTGAGCACGACAGGACGATGCGTCTCATCTACCGCATGTCTTCCACGCGTAGCAACTTGACACTGGTCTGCTGATACGACAGCATGGAAAGTTGCAAGCAATGCTGTACTTGCAAGCACCGAAGTCTCGTGGTTCACTACCACGAACTTGTCCCATGGGGCAACGCGAACTGCAGCTGCAACATTGAGCGAAACATCTAGCACACTGCAGTGAAGGGACGATCAGGCCAATCTTTAGTCTTTTCGGCGATATTGCGCAGTACTCCTGAGCAGAGCAGTTACTTAATGACAGCCAGCCTCTTATGAACCAAACGGCTCTGGTCTACAAAATGCTGGAAAGCATCGCACCTACCATGGCAATCTTGCGCTCTTCGGTCCTGTCCTGCCTCATTCTGGGCAAGTTTGTCAATGCTGTAGATCCATTGCCTCTAGCTGCTGCGGCCGAATAGCGACGACATGGTACCAACTCGGTCCAGGAACTGTCTTGCAAGACAGTCGATTTCACACTCAAGACAGTCATTCGCATAAATCGAGATTCTTCGTCAAGCACCCGGCCCAAACCCAGAATATATAAAGAGGTCCTCGAAGGACTTGCCTATAGCTCAAACACAGAGTCCTATAGCGAGGCGACCACAGGATCCGTCTCAAGCTCGAAACTCAGGAACTTTGCAAATGTGGTCAAAGGGTTAGGCACAAGCTCAAGCTCAAGCAGTCCCCTCAACACAAATTCTGCTGAGGCTGGCCCATCCAAATCAACAATTTGCGAGATTGCATGTAAAACGAAAGTGTGGGAGCATCGGAATCGCTTGGCCTCAAGACCAGATATATGTCAAGTTGTCATTTCAAACGATATTACTCCAGCCTACACAACCCCAGGTCGTATGCCAAGCATCTATGATTGGGTGTACACACGGATCGAATGGGAGGATAGCTCACTGATATGTGATTCAGAGATCGCACATATTGCGCAACAAAAGCAAGCTCGCCAGAGGACTTGTGCTGCACCGGACTTTGACGACCATCAATGCACGTGCGAAATTGACCTTTGTGTCCGAAGGCTATTACCTGGAACATTTCAATCTCTGCCAGACGGCCATGCCTCATTCAGTCTATATCAAATCTCGTGTCACGAAAACGATGTCTTCAGCCGACTAGAATACGATGGTTGGCAGCGCCATGGTCACCGACTTGTTGGAAGGAATGAAGCCGTGTTATCAAAAGGATGATGCTGATTGGGTTCCCGACCTGTATCAGCATATTGTGATTTGCTTTTCAACGATCCACAATACAGAGCATCTACTCCCACTATGACCTCATACTTCTCTTTTTGGGGAGTCATGCACTCTGAGTACCCGCCATTCATCTAGCTCGATGATCTACAGTGCCTTCGTACTTTCCTTTGCAAATAAATGCAGGCGACTATAATATTCACAGACATGCTTTTAGATGTGTAATGATTGATTGTTATCACAGCTCAGTGAGAGTGAAAGCCAGTGCTACAAGCCGATGCCTGTTTGCAATTGACGCTCGCGAACCTTTGCAGGTCACTTTCCAGGGGAGTCATCCTTTGATATCTGCAAGTCTCTCAATGTTTCAACCAAAACTTGTCCCCAAAATTCGAGTTCTTGCCGTCATCAAAGCTTTCCAGGGTTAGTGTCAGGACACCGCAGCAGCGCAGCTCGACGACTGCAGCCGATCACATTGCAACAAATAGCCTGCAACTATCCACAACAATGGCAATCGCTCCAATCACAGGTATGATCTGATGTGTGTTCATTGTCTCCATGAGGACTCTTTCTCCGGTGTCACCGCAAGTGCGGCCTTGCTACGGCCGAGAATGCTTGAAGAGCAGCGGCCGTCTGTGTGCAATAGATGTCTCAACCTTCACGAATCAGACCGACTCCTGTCCAGCGTGACTGGGCTTGTAGATGACGGAACAGACGATTCAAGAGACATGGCTCATTTGGTAGTCAATATACTAACACTTTACAGGCAAACTCCGTAAGCAACTCATCGTCGACCTTTCGGTGGCCTTTGGTCTGGGTATTGGCGGTGGCTATGCGTTCTGGTTCGGCTACCACATCCCAGCTGTGCGCAAGCGAGACGCATATTACGCTAAGCTTGAGTCTCAAGGAACTGGTAGGTTGATTCGAATGGGGATCGATGGCGTGCCGGCGAGACTTGCTTGACAGGCTCACACTGTTCGCGTGAACTGTCTTAGCTTGCATCGTCCTGGCCTGCGTCATCCTCCGATGCTATGATTGAGCTAACGACAGGCGGCTATGGTCAACTGTAAAATGGCGTGCGCCTTTCCTGCATAGCCCATCATCATGGTTCTTTCCTTCTCCCTTGCTTCTGTGTTTCCTCGACCTCTCTGCCCATGTGATGATCTCTTCCATGCCTTTCCATACTCTGCTAGCCATTGCCCTTCCTCTGCGCGTCTTGTGTGCGAGAAAACAAATTTGACCGCCACTTGCAAGGACACGCAGACACCAGACACCACACAAGGCCAGGCCCCAAGTCCTGCGCAGTCATGGCACAGTTCCTTGCCTCCATCTACGGAACAGAGCAAGACAAAGTCAACTGCTCCTTCTACTACAAAATCGGCGCTTGCAGACACGGCGACCGCTGCTCGCGAAAGCACGTCAAACCCAATTACTCACAAACGATCCTGTGTCCAAACCTCTACCAGAATCCCGCCCATGATGTCAGTGCACGGATGGATGCGCAGCAGGTGCAACAGCATTTTGACAGTTTCTACGAGGACATGTATTGTGAGCTTGCCAAATTTGGCGAGGTAGAGACGATTGTAGTGTGCGACAATACAGGCGATCACCTTGTTGGCAATGTCTATGCGCGGTACAAGTATGAAGAAGATGCGAGTAAAGCGGTTGCTGATCTTAATGCACGGTGGTATGCGGGCCGTCCTGTGTATGCGGAACTGAGCCCAGTGACGGATTTCAGAGAGGCGTGTTGTCGACAGCATGAACAGACGGAGTGTAATCGTGGTGGCCATTGCAACTTTATGCATCGTCGAAAGGTTAATCCTGCGTTGCATAGAGAGCTGGATATGGCACAGCGAAAACATCTAAAAGCCATTGGCAAGGACAAGAGTCCCTCTCGTTCGCCGAGCCCTGTGGGCAGGCGTCGATAGACTTTCAAAAACAGCTGAGCAGCTAGTTGCTCATCAATCATAACGCAGGCCTTGTATATATTCCCTTTCCCTATTGTGCTGTTTTCGACCAACCTCGTCCCCGTCTGGACCCGCAGGTTCACTCGAGCAACCACGCCGCACAATCACAATGACTTACAAGCTCAGGTGATGCTATCCTGATATCACACATTGTGTGGCTAGCTTCCATCATCTACAGAGTGCATTTAAAAGCTCCTATTGAAGATGGCTCCAAGCTTCCTACAACATGTGCCCGAGATATTACGGCATTGCGGTCTCCTAGGCTTCACTTCCTTTGGTGGACCCTCTGTACACTTCCTCATCCTTCACAAGAAGTTTGTTCAAGAGCTTGCATGGATCGATGAAGCCACCTATCAAGAGCTCTTTGCGCTGGGCTCCGCTTCACCCGGGCCAGCATCGACAACGATGGTCTTTTCCATCGCAAGTCTGCGTGGTGGTCTCTATTGTGGCTTTGTCGCCTTCTTTTTATGGAGCCTTCCAGCAGCCATGGCTATGCTTGGTCTAGCTCTTGGTATTCGTCAAATCAATGACATCTTACCAGAATGGGTCTATCATCTTCTTTCTGGTCTGAATGCCGCTGTCGTTGGACTCATTGCCCAAGCTGGTTATGCACTAGCTAAAAAGGCAGCAACAGACACGACTACTGTTATCATTCTTTCTCTGAGTGCTGCCATTGCCACGTTGTACTCCTCTCAGTGGCTTTATCCAGTCCTGGTCATTTCAGGAGGGCTGGTCAGTTTCATTAGCGATAATGCTAAAGCTTGGTCGGAACCAATGCGCATACGTTTTGGCAGGTCGAGACAGCAAGTACGGCTTCAAGTGGAACAACCAGAGATCGAGTTAGAAAGTCTACGATCGCCCTCCACTGCTCAGCTTCGACGACGGACTGCAAGGGATGTGCCTGATGTCGCATTACCTTCAAGCAAGTCACGACCGCCCACAACAACAGCTGCAGTCAGCCAAGCAGAGAGTCCATTCACTGAGGCGACCACTCAACCTCAAAGACACATGCACCTGAATTCGTTACGCACTGGCTACATTACGCTTGCAGTCTTTGCACTCATCTTTATTCTGACACTGTCCATCACTTCAGCCATCAGGAACCCCGCTCGTGCAATCCTACTCTTCCGAAATATGCTTCTCGGTGGGACTATCATCTTTGGCGGAGGACCCGTCGTTATTCCGCTCCTCTCAACTTATGTCGTTGATCCAGGCTGGGTCTCTGTCCGTGACTTTCTCATTGGTTTAAGTATCATTCAAGCCTTTCCAGGTCCCAACTTCAACTTTGCCGTCTACCTGGGTGCCCTGACCCTCAACAAAAACCCGGTCGGTGGTGCTCTTCTCGCCTGGCTCGGAATCTTCCTGCCAGGTCTCCTGCTTCGTGTGGGTATCCTCCCATTCTGGTCCGTTCTACGTCGCTACCAAGCGACACGACAAATCCTACGTGGCATCACCGCCGCTGCTGTTGGACTCATCTTTGCAGCCATTTATCGATTTTGCAGAACAACCATCATTACGCCACCACCTAGCATCTTGACTGCCATGAATGCTGCAACCACTGCAACGACAGCGACGGGGGAGATGAATGGGAGTCAGAATATCTTGACATTACCGTGGTTCACGGTGGTCGCTGGATTGACGTTTGTTTTGCTTGAGAAACTCAGGTGTCCGCCTGCATTGGCAGTGTTGTTGGGTGCCGTTGCTGGTATTGCTGAGTATGGCGTTGCAAAAGGGTCTCCTATGATCCAATCATTCGGTCAGGTAGAGTAAAAACCATGCTATATACGTGTGTTTTAAAAAGAATGGGAGTCATCAATATCATGCATGCTGCGTCTCATCCACTCATTTCCAGTAGTGCGTCAATTGCGCCACCTACTTTATTCCCCTTTGCTTCAAGCACAAGCTCAATCACAGCGCGGTCAATTTGCTCAAACATGGCAGATAATGTGGCGAGTGTTTCTTGTCGTTCAGCTTCACCGCTAGTTTCAGATCCACCACGCTCCTGAGGGTGAGATTGCCCGGTATTTGTTTCTTCGTCATCCGGTAATGCCACCGTTGACGTCAGTGTATCCTGTTTGAGTCCTGTTGCGGGCAACGTTGAGCGACGCGTTGGCAACATGGGTCGTGCACGCTCCTCCGATCCCTCCTCATCCTCTTCCCCAAACTGTATCAAACCGCGCTGACTTGCACGACGCGGTGATGAGCCGTGCACCACAGCAGCAGCAGCAGAATCGAGATCCGCAGGCGATGGTGCCAAACTCCCACCAAACGCACCACTCTCGATATAACTCCGACTCACCGTTCCCTTACCACCTTGCCGTTTCGCCAACTTCTTCTCTCTGCGTAGTCGCAAAGCGTGTTCTTGAACGGCTTGTTCTTCCTCTGACATCATACTCCGTCGTAATCCTTCTTGTAGTTGTCGATCTTCCGCTGCGTCTTCCGCGGGTGTTGAAGAACCTGTTCCTGCATCTTGTGAGAAGAGTCGACCGATGCTGGATAGACTGGGTTTTGCAATATTCAACAACTCACCGGCCTTCTCAAACACAAGATCCTTTGAGGGGAGTTGAAGACGACCCGGTCCGTTGGAACCACGACGTGCACCGAGACCGAGCGCTGAATCTGGTCGACTGACGGGTGGTGAGTTGAAACCAAAGATAAACGAAGAACTCGGTTGCATGGCGACTCGTGGGGCTGGTGTGATGGGTGACGGTGGGATTGTTGCATCTTCAAATTGAATGCGACGAATGGCCGTTTCTACTTGTTGATCAAAGTCTTCCTCAGAGATGGTGAGGCTTGATTTATCGAGGTCTTCGATGAATGCAATTGCGCCAAGGAGAGAGGAGAGGTAGTATTCAGCTTCGCCGTTGAGTTTATCGGGATGTCTGAAGCGTTGGATGAAATTGACGTGAGAGACCAGATTGGGGACATTGGCATGGAGCAAGGTGAGGATGAGGAATGGAATGAAACGGTCGGCAGAGGCATCACTACCAGCGTGCTTCAAGAGACCAAAAATGACTTTACAGCAATTCAAGATGCAAATAATCTTATCCCTCGGTGCACGATATTGATCGAGTTTGAGAATCTCAATGGCAGCAAGACCAATGAAGCGTTCATGCAGGTTGATGCGTTTGTCGTCTTGGTTCGGTGGTGCTGGGATATCGAGGTGTTTCTCCTTGATCCAACTATATGTGCGTATCTTGCTCGTGAGGATCTTGTCGCGATCGAGGTCTTCGCCGTGGCCGAGTCGGTCTGCTTCGCTTTTACCAATCCTCGCAGCAATGAGGGGTGGGAAGAGTTCGGCATAGAGTCGATTCACAACAAGCTTCTCCATGCCTTCATTGGCATTATTGAATTCTTGCTCAGAGGCACTCTTGAAAGGCTCGTACACCGCCATTTTACCACGGATGAAGTCGAGGAAATCAGCGATAATCTTTTGCTGCTCCGTATTCGTCCATTGTCGCTTCTTGAATTCATTGAGAAAGGAACGCATATACTTGGCAACAGGCTCAGCAGTTTTTGCTTTTAGTTGTTCTTGAAAGCGAGTAAAGTCAAAAGGTACGTCGTTTGCCGGTTCAGGTGTGGGTTTGCGAGAGAAGGAGTAGGACTGTCGTCTGCTTCTGATGGAGGTGGCGCCTGGTGTAGGTGGAAGTTGTTGGGATAAGATGCCTTGGAGTTCTTTTTCTGCAGATGTATCGGAGTCAACAGGCAAGTGCATGTGTGTATCGATGGGTGTCAAGGAGCGTGGTAGGTCGCTTGGTGAATGTCGCCCAGAGGAAGGGACCTGGAGTTCCGTTGCACTCACAACAGCGTCGGCTTTCATTGCAACGGTGTCGAGAACATGACCCGGCGATCTATGCGGCGTTGCCTCTTCCTCTTGCACTTCGACGGACTCCATGGCTACCGGCGCATCAGGCGTGGATGGACGCTCTGGTACCGTTTCATCCTCTAGATTGATGAGATCTGCCTGGTCCTTCCCCTCGCCAGACATGCTTCGCTTGCAGCTTTGTATCCCCGACCCAAGCTCCTCTTTCCTGCCTACTCCGCTGCCTGGGCCCTCGCCTGTACGTATTTTGCTTTTGTGGTGAGTTCGTTGTGGTTGCAGATTGAGTCGAGGACACTTCACCGCAAACTACCAGACTGCTGCTACCAGCTACTACTTGGAACAGCAAGATGTTCAGGAGACAAGCTGCAGCACTGAAAACAACTTCGTCCATCAGGCTCCTCTCTACAGGTGTCAGACTCCCTGACATCCAGCTCAGAAAGGACTCTCCCGGTACGCTGGTGTCTGTGCCGACTCCGAAGAAATCCATCATCATTGGGATCCCTGCTGCCTTCTCCCCTGCCTGCTCCTCGACCCACATTCCGGGCTACTTGAAGCGACTCAAGGAGCTGGCCGGGAAGGGTGTCACTGCACTGACGATGGTGAGTGTGAATGATGCCTTTGTACAAGGTGCATATGGGAAGCAGATGCTACAGGATTACCCAGAGACACATGGCATTACGATTGATTTCTTGGCAGACCAGGATGCGGCGTGGACGAAGGCTGCTGAGCTTGAGTTTGATGCGAGTGCGATCTTGGGGGGACTGCGGTGCCGTCGCTTTGCAGCGGTGCTGGAGGATGGTGTGGTGAGGGATGTGTATGTGGAGGCTGATGGGACTGGGGTGACGACGAGTGCAGCTGAGCATGTCGTCAAGCGGCTGTGATGGGGCTACTCTTTCTACTCTACTTTCTGCTACACTACTCTCTACTATTCTACTCTGCTCTACTACTCTACATTACTCTCTACTCTTTACTACTCTACCACTCTACTACTCTACATTACTCTACTCTCTCTCTCCACTTCCACCCAAAATTCAGTTCGCGACCAAATCACAAAATCACAACGACCACAAAGAACAGAACACGCACAAGAGAAGCGTCACCGCACAGCGAGGCACGGCACAAGAGCAGGCAAGACCACCGTCTGCGCATGCCATCACCTCCCATCCTGCCAGGGAAACACACACTCCGTCCGGCCAAGGCAACTCGCAGGACTTCGCGTCAAATAAACTCATCACACGGGCGAGTGCCACTCAACCAGCCTGCACGCGCTCAACCCAGGCATGAGCACCTCCGTTGTGACGCGACACGACATGTCAGCTCCCAACGCAACCCTCGCACCACAGCAACATGACCCGATCCTCGAGTTCTTCCTCATCCCAGCCCATGCGACACACCTCGAACTAGGCCGCTGTACACGCTGCGGACATATCTTCAAGGGCCAAGATGTCGTGTTGCTCTATCGCACTCAAAGCACTACCGCCGTGACGAAAGTCCATGTGGGCGCTTGTACGCATCCCTATGAAATCGCTTTCCTCGTGCGTCAACCAGGCATGCTCGATGTCTCACACCACCTTGCAGAGAAAGTCAAAGTGGATGGGAGTCCGTGGATGTGGCCGCGTGATCCCGATGCTCGACCATCGGCACAGACTCTCAAAACCTTGGCTGCATTGATTGCCTTTTTCAAGGATTACATCCAACTACGTGTAAGTCATTTCCATCCAATATGTTTCGTTCTTGTGCTAATTACTTGCAGACGGGCGTGCCTGGACTAGCAGCGAAACCCATAGAAGAGCCGAGACCAATCGCAGGTCCCTCCGGAGCAGGTACATCTACAGCTGCAGCAGCTACATTGGTAACAGCAGCAGCAACAACAGTCAGTGCCGTGACAGACGCCGTCACGGCACAAGTCCGCTCATCCAGGCAATACAATGACTTTTTAGCAGCACTCAAGGGACAGCCAACTTCTGCCCAAAATGACGTACAAGATCCAACCATGCCATCCCTTGTACCACTCAACAACGGTCCAGAACGACCCATTGTACGACGATTCGAACTCATCACAAGTCCACCGTCATCACCACGTCAAGAAAATCCGCGACATCGGTCATCCACAGGCGCACGGAATTCTCCAATTCACACCAATGCGGCTACCTTTCGACGACGCTCCAATGGCCGGAGATTGTCGGTTGTGGATAAAGCGGCGTTTGCCGATGCTATTGAGATTTTGAGTAGCGATGATGAAGCTGTGACTGGAGCTCAAGACACAGGCGGTGCTACTGCGGCGAAGTCTGTTGCTGCTGGGAGACCAATAGTGCAAGCGACTGCGATAAATGGGTCTGCTGCGGTACAAGCGATTACTCCTACCCCTGCTGCAACGACGAATCTGGTAAAACCTGCAGCTGTGAAACCTGCTCCTGCACGAGCGAATGCTGCTGCAACAGAGACTACCTCAACACCAGCTAGTATTGCAACTGCTCAAACACCTGCTGCGTCAGGCAAGACTGTAGCAACCTCAGCGACACTACCGAGCCCAGCAACCCCAGCAACCAAGCAAAATGGCACACCTGCACATACGCTACCTGCTGGACCGTCAAAATTTGCTCCACCCACTGCTGCAGTCACACAGACGACCACTGCGGCAGGCAAAAAGACTTTGGTCCCTGGCACACCTGGTCAAAGTAGTCAATTACAACCAACACAACCGACCCCGCAAAGACCCCTTACAGCAATGCAAAGACAGGTCGTGGCCATGGGCGTTGTACCAGGGACACCGAGTGTAAGTAGTCAACAACCATACACTCAACCGTCAACGCAAAACCCTGTACCTGCTGTACAGCCTGCTGCTGTTGCTACTCAATGCAACAAGTTGATTGTTCACCCTCAACCGCAATTCTCAATGGCGAGTACAGCAGAGAGAACCGCGAGTAGGATCGCAGCAGCCATTGCATTGTCTGCTACGTCAACGAGTCGAAAGCCGGCCCAACAAGCCATCTTGCAAACAACAAGCAAAACGACATCCACGCCTGCGTCGAAGAATCTTCAGAATCCCTCTGCGAAGAATACACCCGTTGTAGCAACGCCACGACCTGTAAACAAAGCAACAGTCGCTTCGAGTGACGTTCAGGAAAAGGCGCCGACCTCTCAATCTCAACCACCTGCAAGTGCTGATCGGGATAAGGCGCGGCCTTCTACAAGCCAGACACCTGCAGCAAGTGCTGTAGGACCCTCAAGTACCGCTACGCAGGACAAGGCTCTATCCGCTCGGGTCCAGACGCCTGTCGCCAAGACTGTGGTTGCTCCGAGCGATACGCAGAAGAAGACGCCCTCATCGAGCAATCGGACATCCGCTGCAACGAGCGTCTTTGCGCAAGACAAAGCACGATCGTCTCAAGCTCAAACACCAGTCAACCAAACTGCAGTTGATTCGCGTGCCACACAAGCGAAAGCAGCTTCTTCAAGACCCCAATCTGCCTCTCAGAAACCTGTGGCCAAAACACACGATACACTTGTACCAGCCGGTACCGCAGCAGTGCTCACTGGACTCATTGATAAACTTGGACATGAACCCAGGACAGCGTCCCCGAGACCTTCAGCAGCAGCGACTGTGGCGCCTAGACCATTGCGAACAGCACCGAAATCGCCGACGATGCATCCAGTCGTTTCCGAACAACCCGTCAAAAGGTTCATGGCTATGCCTAGCTCAAGCGCCAGTAAATCGAAGAGCCACCATGTCGAGCGATCGCTTGTTTCAAGTGAGGCGCAGGCTAGTCTATCTACGGTAGCTATGTCGGCAGCAAAGTCACACATTCGGTCAAGAAACGGACCAAGCAATCAACCACCCGGTGAACCTGTCAATTCTTCAGAAAAGGTAGGATCTAATTCAGCAGCTTCAACGAAGGATGATGCGCCCTTGTTTCTTCCAGATGAACCAGATACACCGGTCCGTGAGCAGGTTGGTGGAAGTCGATCTACCACAGCGACACAACCTGTTCAAACGAATGGATCCAAGATACCCGGTGTGACGACTACCAAGCCCACAACAAATGGTCACGCTCCTGCAGCAACAAAGACATCGGCCCGCAAGACACATCCTGCATCCCCTCGACCGCCACTTAAAGTAGTTGCTCAACCAACAACAAAGATGACACCACCCGTTCGTCAGTCTCCATCTCAACAACCAAATGGTGAGTCAAAGAATGTATTGACTGCGTCTCAACGTGCGCGATCAGCAGCGATTACGTCCTTGACGCAGCTAGGATCAGGCCTTCGCGCACCAACGCTTGAGGATGTTCAACCACGCACAACACCCTCACATTCCGTCAAGAATCATCCACGACCACCGAGTGTTGTCAGTAGTGCTGGCAGTACGCATGGATCTTCACAACAACCGTTACGGCCGAAATTCAGTGCTGCTTCATTAACGGCGCCGTCGTCCGTCGTACGTTTACCTTCAGCCACTGCTGCAGTAGCTGTCGATGCGGAAAGTAGTGATGAAGAAGATCAAGTAAGGCCGGATGCAGCGAGCATTGAGAAGGATTATCGAGCAAGTCTAGCAGCTGCATTATTGGAAACAACGGTACAGCATCAAGGTGGTGTTGCAGCGACAAGTACGCCGGTCGGTTCATTTTCAGCAGACTCACCGGGGAATGGTCTCAAACGACCTGCGGAGACACCCCTTGTGCAAAAGTTGGATCGAGCGAATGGTCAGATTGCGAAGCAGAATAGTTCGCCTGCCGTACCGCGCGTTGTGGCAAAACCTGGACAAGGTGGTTTGTCAATGAAACGCAATACAGCGATGGAGAGCTTGCAAAAGTTGAAATTAGCTGCTCAATCGGCTGGCTTGACGGGAACGTCTGCGTCGCAGCAGCAGCAGCAGCAGAAACAAGGGAAATCGATTCAAGTTCGGATACCAGAGATGGGACCTTCACGTACCTTGTCGCATTTTGCAAGCTTGACGTGTGCTGCGCAACGTGCATTTCTGGAGCAAATTGGATTGAGGCCTATACCGAGACGTGAGGAGTGGTTCATGGATGATGTGTGTCAATTACTCAAGCATGTACAAAAGACGGAGACACGGCTGGATCAGTTGGCAGAGATGATTCAGTCTTGTGATACGGTGGAAGCGGCGAGGGCGTTGTTGCAAGCGCGACCTTTTACCCAGCAACTCAATCGCTTTGCGAAATCTGTGCGTAAGGAACGGGATGAGTCTGCGATTGCTGCACTATTGGCGCCACGGAACGCCTCTGTTGAGACGATGCTGGATGAATTATCGTTCTTGGCGCCTGGAGAGCTCGTTACGTTCTTTATGATTCGTGGGCTCGGCAAGCATGATATGCAGACAGAGGACTTGTCAGGTACTGCATGGCTGCTCAAGTTGCAAAAAGCAATGAAGCTACCACAACTTCAGCAGCTGGAACAATCGCCGAATCAAGCAAACAAGACTGCACAGCGACGAATCAAGCGGACTTCACGACTCGTTGACAGTGAGGATGAGCAGACCTCACCGAAACGGCGGCGGATTGGCGGGTCGCAGCGGATACGGGAGCGGAGTGAGTCTATGTCGAGTCTGGGTGTGCAGAGTGAGGCTTCTGATGACGAGGATTATCGTGCTACGCAGCAGTAGGAGCAGTAGAGTAGTAGCAGTATAGTAGGAGCAGTAGAGTAGGAGCATAACTGTCTCCATCTGGGAGGATTCTTGTTTCCTGTGACTGCTTCTCGAGTCAACAGCGAAATTTCAGCAGCGACACACAACTCAACACCCAAAGCACCTTCACTCTCTGCAGGAACACGACTCTCATACAGCCATGTCCGGAAACAAGTTCCGCATGACCCTCGGTCTCCCCGTTGGAGCCGTCATGAACTGCTGCGACAACTCAGGTGCAAAGAACCTCTACATCATCTCCGTCAAGGGCATCGGAGCCAGACTCAACAGGCTCCCTGCAGCCGGTGTCGGCGACATGGTCATGGCTACTGTCAAGAAGGGAAAGCCAGAGCTCCGTAAGAAGGTCATGCCTGCTATTGTCGTCAGGCAGCGCAAGCCTTGGCGTCGTCGAGACGGTGTCTTCCTCTACTTTGAGGACAACGCAGGTGTTATTGTCAACCCCAAGGGCGAGATGAAGGGATCAGCCATCACTGGACCAGTCGGTAAGGAGGCCTCAGATATTTGGCCCCGTATCGCGTCAAACTCTGGCGTCGTGTGCTAGATTTTGCATTTCGCAGCCACTTTTTCAGCATCTGCACAGCACTCATGCAGAGCTTTACGACAACATCAGCCATGATTCTCTCCTCATCACTGAGGATCTGGCTGGTGCGCGCACATCCTCGTGGACTGGGTCTGATTTTCCGACATCGTCTACAGAATTGTTTCTATTCTCGTACTAGAAGCATTTCAATACAATCACTTTGCATACAAACCTTGTCTTCTTGCTTTCTTGTGCCCTTCATGTCCTGCTTTGGCCCAGAGTCATCACAATGCTCATGCTAATCCTCATAGGTTCTCTTCTGCGTGCTTCATCTGAGACATGACAATCACCCACCCCGCCATCGACTCGCTCCGGGCATCGCTATTTGGCGAAAAGCAATCCGTATGTTGGTTCGTCGAGTCTCATCTGATTGGCTCTTTGGCCATCTGTCTGCCGGAAAGCTAAGACCAGATGATTTTCATTGTGTTGATCAAATCTTGCTCCTACAGTGGTCAAGCTGTATTGTCCTGCCAAACAAACCAGAGGCTAAGCACAGAATTGCTGTTTACAAACAGGTCGTCTCGCTTTGCTCGATCAATCGACTCGTTGTCAAGTTCATTGTGTTCGCAACTTGCTTCCTATGAACACGTCAGTCAGTTAGCGTGTCCCTATTGAGGAGTAGCCCCTGACCACACGTGTCAGCAGTCACAGCTCCAGCATCCCCTGATGTTTTTGAAATTACACAACCCCTGAATCTCGCCCTGCGAACATATAAGAGATGTCAAGACAAGCATCCGCTCATGAGAAGCAAGGCTTCAGTCAACCAACTTTGCACAGACTGCGAGCCATGCACTATCTGATTCGATGCAGCCTGGTGGTGCTTGCCACGTTCTTCGTCTCTATCTATGCTCAGATGCACGGCTTTGATCTCTCTTCTCTAGAAGACGTAATGAAGGATGGCTGGAGCTTCCAAGACATCAATGGTGCGGCCATGCCCCTGGAACAGATTCTTGTCAATCACGGTATGGATTTGGTTCGTCTCAGGTGAGTTATTATCGTTTCCTTTCCTCCTCTTCAATCTATGCTCACATGGAACAGGATCTTTACCACACCAGGTCACTTGGAACAGCAACTCAATCTCGCAAAGAAGATCGCCAAGATCAAGCCAGATACCAAGTTTTTGGTCAACCTCCATTTGAGCGACTCTTGGGCCAACCCAGGCAGGCAGAACAAGCCAGCTGCCTGGAAGGATCGACACGGCCTAGATCTCCAAAGGGTCTTACGGACATATGTCAAGAGCACACTGCTGGCCTTTTGGCAAGCCAAGATCACTGTCGATGTTGTCTCTCTCGGCAATGAGAACAACATGGGATTCCTCTTCCCCGATGGCCAAGTCACGCAGAACAAGGATTATTCCTGGTCATTTGACAACTTCAACAAGCTGTGGCTCGCTGGTCGTGCCGGGGTTGATGACTTCAAGGCCATCTTAAAGCAAAGGGCTACACCAAGAGTGATGCTGCACATCAGTAACGGCTGGAAGGAATGGCCTGTGACCTTTGTCGATGGGATGGTCAATGCTAAAGTCCGTGTTCCAAAAGAGGCAATCGACGTTGTTGGTCTGTCAATCTACCCGATCTTTTGGGCCAAGAACGTGACGCTCCAAGGAATCGAAAACACCATTCTAGGTCTGGCAAGTAGACACATTACACCAATGATCGTCGAGACGGCCTGGCCAACGAGTTGCACCAAACTCCAAGATCCAGAAGCTTTCAAAAAGAAATGGCCGACCTTGCCACTTTCCCCTGTTGGTCAGGTCGGCTGGGTTCATCTGCTGTTGAACGTATTCAAGAAGGTCTCCGAGGAGTTGCGACCTCACACCGCGGTGATCTGGTTTGAGCCAGCGTTCATGACCACTCGATGGCTCGGTACCCAATGTGAGGATATGTTACTGTTTCAGGACGTGGGACCGAAGGTGGCAAGGGCTCGGTCTTCTGTCCAGATCTTTGAGAAGCTGTGATTCTACCATGGCACATATGGAATCGGCAATGTGGACATTTGACCCTGGCGGTCGAGATGCAGCAGGACCATTCAGATCAGATCTATGATAGATTCAGAGAGTGATAGACATTATTCAAATTCTTTCTTTACCTCTGATCATCTAGCCAGTCATGACGACTATGCTAAAAGCTCGTTAGCCGTATATGATATACGTGCCATCTGATAGTACATTAACCTTGGACCCAGTTGGGGACATCGAGGCTCCTCTTCATCAGTACTGAATTTACACAGCTTTGTCATGCTTACACTGTTCTTCTCGTTGTTGCTTCTTTGTTCTACTATAGCTAGTCGTGCTGAATCAAACGATCAACGCTCATTCTCGACTGATCAATGGGACTTCGATTGGTCCTTCTCCGGCATAGAGACATTTGCTCATCTGCCGCATGTCAAATGCTTAACCCATCCGAATGAAGCCTTCGACATCGCCATTATTGGTGCTCCGTTGTAGGTCTTTCAACAATACAGGACTGAGTGCTCATTGTAGTGACACAGCCGTGACTTTCCGTCCAGGAGCGCGGTTTGGCCCGCGTGCGATCCGTCACATGTCACAGCGTCAGACAACGCTACGTGGCTTCAATGCCGCGACTGGCATCAATCCTTACAAGAACTGGGCCAAGATTATTGATTGTGGCGATATTCCTGTGCGTGAATACTGTCACTGCCGGCATATGCTAATATTCACATCAGATCACTCCATTTGATAATGCAGTCGCATTGAAGCAGATGACCATCGCCTTTGAACAACTTATACACGGTCCTACAGCTGCATCCAACCTGCAAGCAGGCACCGGTCGACGTATCGCTAAAGACGGCAGTCTTCTCCCACGACTCTTGACTCTTGGTGGTGACCACTCCATTGCCCTGCCCACATTGGCAGCGTTGTTCAAGGCCTATGGGCCGGTCTCAGTGCTTCATTTCGACAGTCACTTGGACACCTGGTCTCCTGCTGCCTATCCTCAACAATGGGCATCAGAAACAACAGACTTCACGCATGGCACTATGTTCCATCTTGCTGCACAGCGAGGATATATCGCTAATGGCACAAGTGTGCATGCGGGTCTACGCACTCGACTCTCTGGTGCCGACTTTGATGACTACATGCACGATCAAGAGGTAGGCTTCAAGCTCATTGAAGCGCGTGAAATGGATTCGATTGGCGCTGATGGTATTGCTGCAAATATTATGAACATCCTGGGCAAAGACAGACCCGTCTACTTGTCCATCGATATCGATGTTTTGGACCCTTCTGTTGCTCCAGGCACGGGAACGCCTGAGTCTGGAGGCTGGACAACACGGGAGATGTTACGCGTCTTGCAAGCTTTGCAAGGTCTCAATATTGTCGGAGCAGATATCGTCGAGGTCAGTCCGGCGCATGACAATCAGGGCGAAACAACCGCATTGGCTGCAGCAGACTTGGCATTCGAGATTCTTGGCATGATGGTGCAAGAGCCTGGCTTTCAGGTGGATGGCTATATTGCTCCAAAGCAATTCCTCGGTCGAAAGGCAATCAGGGGTGAGAAGAAGTCATGCCTTGGATGCGGCGGTGAGCAATATGCGTGCAAGGAAGGCAAGAAGGCATGTTGTGAGGGCAAAGCAAGCAAATTGGAGCTTTGATATCTTTCATTGGGTCTTCACAAGAACGGACTACCCTCTAGCAAGCCCACTACGTTGTAGCGATAGCCGAAGAAGGTCTCCCAGTCCACCAGTGTCTGAATTTGCTCCGGCGTCAGATCGTCCAACTTGCCTTCGAGATCGCCTTCGACGTCTTTGCGTTCTAAGCTCGTCAAAGCAAGCGCACGGCTTGCCTCGCTCCCACAAAAGATATTGTAGCCCTTGCCTGGCCCATACGCATCTTGATTTCTTGTGACATCAAAGACTTTGCCGCGAATAGCTATCAGCAGACGATTGCCTTGTTGGCTGCCTTCCGCGCCGTTACATTGCGCCAGGAATTCTCGAGAGATAGGTGTCGACTGCGGCGGATCAAGCTCGATGGGCTCCTTGGGTGCGAATCGCGGCCGTGTACGCTCTGGCTTCTGTGCGTCTGACATGCGTGTATATGTGGTCAGCAATACGGTGCGCGACGCTTCCCCGCGACGACATTCAGCTCCGAATTGAAGTTCACGGCCGGAACATACCTTATTGTTCGATAGCACCATATATACACAATGGTATAGCTCAAAGTGACAGACCGACAGTATAATATACACAGCTCACATTGGAAAACTATGTCCACATACGCACAGTGCCATCTGCACCTGCACTAAATAACCAAGGCTGCTTGGTGTGCCAGCAAATCTCCAAAACACCCAGGCTCTGCTCTACAGCATGTCCCTTGAGAATCTTGAGTGGTACAATGAGTGCATTCTTGCTCAAATCACTGTGTACCTGTCCATGGAAACATTGAATCGTGCCGTCATCTGCACTGCTGGCAAACAGCGGGTATCTGTCGTGATACTGTACCGCTCGCACAGCCTTCGTGTGGTATTTGAGGGTCTTGTAAGGTCTCGGTGAGAGATCCAAGTCAAACCAGGCAAGCTTCTTGTCATACGAGCCAATTATCAAATTGTCGCCACCGGGATGTATGCTCATGCAACTGATCCAGCGCACACCGGATTGTAATGTGCGTTGCAGTGCTTGCTTTTGCAGGTCATAAACGCGAATGTATCGCTGTGAAGCAACAAACAAGACTGGCTTCGTCGGATGGAATAGAACCGATTGGATGGCGCCCTTGGTCTTTGCAAAAGGAGCTTGAGATGCGTGCTTTGACATCTGATGAATCAAGATACCCGAGGCACTGCCATCAGGGCATACTGTTGAAAAGTAGTCACCGCGGCGGTGCCAATCCACTTGCTTAATCTGCTTGCGAACAGCCAAGACGAGCAAAAATCCTTGATCTTGCTGTGAGTCTGTGGGTTTGAGCCACTTACATGGCGGTTCCTTTTTGGCTGCCGTTTGGGTTTGTTGTGCTTGGTAGGCGTAGCCCGTTTGAATTGCTTGCTTTGTTTCCATCTCAATTTCATCAGAGAAGAGAAGCGGTGGCGTCATCAAGTAGACATACTCGCCGGCACTGACCAGCAAAAGTCCTACTTTGGCGTTTGGACTCCAACGTACAGCGAGAACGGGCTCCTTTTCTGGCATCGGCACACTCGACAGGCATCGGCCCGTCAGCACCTCCCAAAACTTGACAGTCCCATCATCTGAACCAGTCGCCAGGAAATTGCCATCTGGTGACGCATGCAAGCAACGGACACGGCCCGTGTGACCGCGCATGATATGCGAACACTTGGTCGGGAAGGGTCTCAGATCTTGTGGAGAGGGAAGTTTGGGCACGAGTGACTCTGGGTCGATATTGAGCTTATTGCGACGGACACGCGGCGCCAGGTAGAGATCCAGGCAGCGCTCGAAGCGTTCTTTGAGGAGGTCGCTGTAGCCAGGGACAACACGCAAGCTAGCAAACTTCTTAGGCATAAAGTCACGTTCGCGGTCTTCAGGATCTGCAGCAAGCCATGCTTCTTCTTCCTCCTTCGAGGGCAAATACTCAGCGGGTGGGTTGTAAGATTCTGCATGGCCGGGCAGGGACATTTTTGGTGCAGGGATGTTCATAATGTGGTCAGGCACAGCTACCTCATTCTCCCACACATCGTAGTGCTGCAGGCGCTTGTTGTCTGACTGTGTCGACACCGGCTTGTTAGGGACAATGCGTCCTTCTCGAATAGCGCGCACAATGCGAACGACACGCTTTTGCTCGTGCTTGGATGGCACAAAGCGACTCTTCGGTTCTGTTGCACCAGAGAGCGCAGACTGCTCCACGACACCTGAAAAGTAATCGACGTAGTCCTCGTACGCATTGTAGTCGGCATCTGGCATCTCTGCACGTTTGATGCGCTTGATAATGTCAAGCTCGGATTCGGAGAGTTTGACATCGAGACCAGTATTGCGGTCTGTGATGCCAGTGTAGCCCTCGCTGCCTTCCATTGTTTCCAGAAGTGCATCGAGCGCCTTACCAACGGCTGGGCGCACGATGCGCTTTCCATTGATGTCGTAACCCAAGTGAGGAAGAGCGTCGTAGAGAGCAAGGTCAATGTTGCCCACAGTGTTGCCTGCTTCCTCTGTAGATGAATCACTTTCATAACCGGCCTTGATCTCTGGTCGCATCTTTCTCGGCTCGCCATCGGCACCTGTCACTGTAAAGAGGGAATCGCCATCTTCAGAGTCGTCAGAGTCAGTGAAGACGAGCTCATCGACATCAGGGTCCTCCTCTGATGGATCTTCACTGCCAGCTTTGCTCGCGTCATCCGCCTCCTTAGCCTCCTGCTCGGAACCAACGTCTTCCTCGTCAGACAACGGAACAAGCTCATCGCTGTCCAATTCCTCATCTTCAAGAATCTCGCCACGCATTGCGGCCTCTATCGCGCGCTTGATGTCTTCCTCTGGAAGATCAGATCCATTCTCACTACCTTCATCCGCTGACTCGTCATTGATTTCAAAGTCGTCAGACAGTAAATCATCCTGCGCTTCAGCAACGGATGCAGCCTTTGCGGCAGCTTTCGCCTGAGTGCGAGTACGCTTCGGCATAACGCGTAGATAGATGAGCCCTTTGACCTTGCGCTGGTCGTCTCTGCGCTCAACTTTTTAGGCAAAACTTCGCACGACAAACTCAGATGGGTAGTACACAAGCTCAATCATTTAACAATCATCTAAATATGTGTAAAGAAGCAAGAAATGGCACAGGAGACACCCTGCACAAAAGTCACGTCTCTATAAAAGGCGGCTCAGACATCCAATTGGCAGGTCCAAAGCAAAAGTCACGCCCAAAAGAAGAAATTAGCCAGTCACACAGCTTCGCTGGTCATGTAGCATAGCTCTGGACTTGCGATTGTGGAGCCTTCTCAGCTGATCCATACTTCTCCAATTCGTCAGAGCCTTCATCAACAGCGTCAATGTAGTCATGCACCTCGGATGGCCATTTATCGCCACACGCTGGAATGGGTGAGAGCTTGCAGAGACCGGTATAGATGGCCATGGACAAGCCAAGGCCAAGGAAGAAGTTGAGGGTATACATCTTGACCACGCCATTTGGAATACCCTTGACGCCAACAGCATCTGCAAACCCACCAATGTTGATGGCTACACCACAGACATAGGCCACTGCAGCACGCCAGTTGATGCCATTCCAAAAGTAGTACGCACCTCGGTGATCGCCCGAGTAGAGGTCATCAACCTTGAGGTATCCCTTGCGTACAACGTAGTAGTCTGCAAAGATGACACCCGCAATAGACGATAGAAATGTCGAGTAGGCAGAGAGGTATGTTGTAAAGGTGGAACTGTCAGAAACCAGGATCCATGGCTTGATGAGAAGACCAACGATAGCGCAGATGTAGCCAGATCGACGGATATTGAGGAATCTGGGCAACACTGCCGTCAAGTCTGAGCCTGCACTCACGGAATTGGCTGCAATGTTGACACCAAGCTGAGCAAGAGCAAACGCCAAAGCAATGAACCAAACACCGGCGCGGGTCGCTGAGGATGGATTTTTATCGAGCATACGCGATAGCAAGTCCAGCGGGTTCCAGAGTTTTTCACCGTAGATGTTTTCTGATGCTGACCCAACAATGACACCGACAAAGCAAGTGATTGCAAAACCGCATGGGATAGTAATGAGCTGGGGATAAAAGGCTGAACTGGGTTTCCTGGCAAATCGTGTGAAATCAGGGTTGTTGACGATGAGGGTGGCAAAGTTGCTCACGCATGCCATGATGGAGGTGACCCATGCCCAACCTCTTGTTGAGCCAGTCAACGTGCCTTTCTGGTGTACGACTGGGCCAATACCACCTGCCTTGACAAGAGCCCAGACCATGAACAGGAGGCCAGCAATCGGCACAACGATGGCCTTCACCGTGAAGAGATGTCTGATCTTGTGCACCGGTGGGTAGATAAAGATGAGAGACACGAGCCAAAAGAGAAAGAAGCCAATAAAGTCTCTCGTGCCGAGTCTGCCAGAATCGAGATTCTTGGTGCCGATATCGTTATACGAAAGTGCCATAGACCGGAACATCAAGACGAAGCATTGTCCGCCCAACCAGGCCTGTACTCCGTACCAGACACATGCCATAGCGCCACGGTTGAAGATGGGCCAGAGTGCGAACCAGATACCCCAACTTGCCCGGGAAGCAACAGGGAAGGAGATGTGGTAAGTAGCTCCAATTCGGCCAGAGATACAGATAAATACAGCAACAATAGAGTATCCAATCCAAGTGGCAACCCAAGCTTCCCACCAAGACAAGCCAGCGGTCACAGATGACCCGATGATCATCCAGGTATTGAGGTTAATGCTGTCTGCAAGCCAAAACGCAACAAAGTTGCGCTTCGACCAAAGTCTTCGCGCAGGCTCGACTGGTTTCAAGTCGGCATTCTGGAGCATGGCTTCTTTGCCGCTTCGCTCTCGGGCAAGCTCATCTGAATAGAGCCAGCCAGGAACTTGGACCATGACTGTGATAAAGTGTGGCCTGTGCCCTCAGAATGTTCAACGAAGACGAAGAGTCTGGGATACTAGCAATGGTCGTGTGCGCATCAAGGACATTTGTACTGGCGAGCTCGCGAGATAACAGTTCATTTCGGTTGTTGCGTGCGATAAGCGTAATATGCGAGACGGCGAAATGGTTCCGGCCACTCATCGAATCAGGGGTTCGGCGCGCAAGCCTCGAGCCGTGATCAGCTGCAGCCACTCGTCAAATGTGACAGCTGGTGCGCTCATCTAAGTGACAGCAGGCCCTGAGCAGTGAGCAAGCTGCGGGCAGCTAATCCACTTTGTCTATCTCCGAAATGAAGCGATGCCTCGTCTATGTCGTCTTGCCAGACCAGCTTAGCTCCAGCACATGACAGGACCACCTCATATTACTGCCATACGACCATTGACTGTACCAGTACATGTACACGAAATGACTGCCTAAATACCTCCTAGAAGTAGCGCCAAGGACTATCAACACTTTTGCTGGCCTTGAAGCGACCATACCAACGACAAACGAACCACATCCAAGCAACCAAAACGAGGTATAACGCCCAAAATCCCCAGCCATTACCGATACCAGGGCCAGTGTATCCTGGACCCAATTCCTCGGGTGTCTTGGTCAAGTTTAATGCCTGCAATACAACGCCCATGAGCTTGAGAGAGTACATGTGTACAAAGTAGAAAACGAACGGACTGGTGCCGATATCGAGCAAGACTTGGTTGGTCCCTGCGATGGTCCGGCCTGCCACGGTCACTTGTCCCGGGAAATCGCCGGGAAGGAGACTGAACAAGGTGATGAAGAGATGAATGATGGCGCTGAACAAGGTGATGTACGGTAGATCTGGCGGGTACTTGTCGGTCCAAAGAAACTCGCGGACACCTTTGCGAAACCACGAAGGCTTGACGGGTGTCAGGTTGCCCCAAGAACCAGGAACCCGCACTGAAAGGAACAGGAGCAGCATGACCATTGCCAAGATGAAGTTGAAACTAGATGTACGTCTGGCTGGTAGGAGCTTGCTGACTCGAGCAAAGAAGGCTCCGTACAGAACAAGCGGGAGCCAAGAAAGTGGAGGGAAGCGAGAAAGGAGGTACCCATTGTCGCTGGGGCCTGTCATCCAGAGAATCTTAACAGCGGAGCTGGCCTTCTGTCCTGGCATCGGTGCGACCCAAATAGTTGTGCACGCGCCAAGGACAGCAAGAATCAGCAAAGAGAAGGTTAGTGCATGACTGACCCAGCGCTTCTGCACGCGCTGCTCGATGCCAGCAAACAAAACGACCAGCCCACCACAGATAACAAAATCGATTCCGAGCGTGGCGATGATATCGATGAGAACCCAGACCTTCATGGCGCGCGCCCAAGGTAAGGTCGCCACGAAACCAACCAACAAAAAGAGCAAACCGCGAATGACTATGTTGCGAAAGGTTTTTGCGAGTGTCCATTGTGCCTTTCTGATGCGTGCTTCAACAAAGTAGACAAGACCGAGACCCATGAGCAGACTGAAGCCTGGCGCGCATGTGTGTGTAACAAATCGCAGACCATAATGATACCAGCTGCTGAGGTAAAGATGCGTCCCGTCCGGGTGCACTTCATACGATTCTGTTGGATGTTCCTTGCCCGAAATGAAGAATGTATGGTCAATGGCCATCAGCAAACAGATGAGGCCGCGAGTTAGATCGAAGGCCAAGATTCGGCCTGGCCGCGCATGCTCGGGCTGTTTGCCCGGCGGAACCAGGGACTCTGGTTCAACACCCCGGGTCGGCTCGCTCAGGAGCCTCGTTCTCTCGCTGGCCATGATATTTGTATACAAGTTATTGATGCGTTGTGTGCTAGGTTACACAAAGACAGAGATGCTGTCATTTTTGTACGATCGCTGACAAACGCAAAACAGATCTGATCTGAGATGCATCTGAAGAGCGCAACCTTAATCACCCTCGAGCTCGAAGATGCAACGATAGCCGTGTCACTGTCTGGCCTTAGTCGTCAAGCATGTAGTCTTTTGAGTGACCAGTGGAAAGACCCTTGAATGGAATCAGTACCGATGCTGCAGTCTTAGCATCATGGCAAGTACCTTCAGTTAGCAATAAGATACGATTTTAGGTCTCGGCACAAGATACCGGCTGGTCAGGTAGGTGGTGCACACTTGACTGATCTCTAGGCGGACTCAGCTTCCAGTTCCTGGTCAGTCTAGGGGAACACCGGCCAAGGACAGCATGTTGAGTTCATAAGTCTAGTTGTAGAATTGACTGCTCTGTGCCTCTAATCTGATAAATGGCTGCTGCGCTTTCGATTGGTTCGCCTTTGCCTCCCCTGCAAGATCAGGCGCGGGTCACAATGAGTTCACACAAAAATCTTGGTGAATAGATCTGAAGTCTTCTACTCAAGAACAACACTTCCTTCTCCTGTTCCTTGTATAGCTTGCATTGCATTCTCATTGAGACAGCATGGAGGCACGCACCCATAGCAGCAGCGACTTGGTGGTCGACATGGAGAAACCAACACCATCGTCCAACAAGCTCCAACGAACAAAGCTGAAGAGACGGCGAGGGACACCAAATTACTTTCTATTCACTCGATATCTCGGCCCTGAAGAGAAGCTGCTATATGGGCTCGGTATCACATGTGCTTGTCTAGCCGGTCTATGCTTTCCGTAAGCCCTCATATGCCAGTGGCTCCGCTGATTCTCTAGATCCCTGGACATCTTGTACGGAACTTTTACATCGGCAAACACAAATGTCGCCGCCACTGGATCCCTCACTGGCCAAGCTGCAGAGACAGCAAAGTCACAAGCGCGCGTTGTCGCCTTCGGAATGCTCGGTGTTGGATTTGGCGCCGCGATCTTCAACGCTGGCTTCCTCATCTGCTTCACATTAGCTGGTGAGCGTGTTGGCAACAAAATAAAACAAGCCTACTTGGAAGCCGTTCTAAGCCAAGACATTGTCTTTTTCGATAAAGTCGGCGCCGGAGAAGTCGCGTCACGGACGACGAAAGACATTGCGGCCATCCAGGCAGGCATTGGTGAAAAGGTTTCCTTCTTGGTCTGGTCATTCGCAACACTTTTAATTGGTTTGATCGTTGCATTCATCAAAGGCCCAGTCATGGCAAGTGCGTTGCTTGCACTCTTTCCCTTTGTAGGGATTTGCTACACCATCAATGTATACTTCAACAATAAATTCACCGGGGAAGAATTGGCTGCAGATGGTCATGCTGGCAGTTTCCTCGATGGTGTTCTGGGAAGCGTGAGGGTTGTTCAAGCCTTCTCTATGCAGCTGCCGCTTGTCGAGCGGTTTGACCAACACCTTCTCAAGTTGCAGCATATTGGCTTCAAGAAGTCTATCATTCGAGGTGCTGAGATTGCCGTGCTCTTCTTTAGCGTCATTGCATCTCTTGCCTATGGAGCTTGGTTTGGATCCCGATTGCTCGTCAACGGTCAGATTGGAATTGGTCCATTCGCCACTGTTCTATTCAGTTTCTTGTCGGGTATTTTCTCCCTGGCCGGCATCATTCCACAAATTACGACCATCACTGAAGCGAGTCAAGTTCAAGCAACCATCTTTGCGGACATTGACCGTGTCCCCACTATCCGCTCGACGGAGGAGGGTCGGCGCGACGACTTTGAAAATGGTGTCGAAGTACGGCATGTGTCCTTCAGCTACCCGACACGTCCAACTGAGCAATCACTTGATGACGTGTCTGTTTCCATTGAAGCCAACAAGACAACTGCCATCGTTGGATTCTCTGGGTCTGGCAAATCAACAATTGCCTCACTCTTGATGCGTTTCTATGAGGCACTTGAAGGACAAGTCCTTGTTGGTGGTATCGATGTCCGTGACATCAATGTGACGCACCTGCGACAACATGTCGCCATGTGTTCACAAAATCCAACCATGTTTAACGTCAGCATTTACGAAAATATCGCATATGGGCTTACTGGCACCCAATACCAAGATTGCGACGAGGAAAAGAAACGCGAGCTTGTCAGGAAAGCAGCCATCGCTGCGGATGCGCTTCCATTCATTGAAAAGATGCCCAAGGGATTCAACACTGTTGTTGGTGCGTCTGGTGGTTTCATGAGTGGTGGCCAGCGCCAACGCATTGCAATTGCGCGTGCCATCATTCGCAAACCAAAGGTCTTGATCTTGGATGAGAGTACCTCTGCTTTGGATGCATCTTCCGAGAGACGCGTGTACGCTGCCCTACAGGAAGATGCCATCAAGCATCCCAAGACCATCATCATCATTGCTCACCGCATTTCTTCCATTCGAGAGGCCAGCAAGATCATTGTGATGGGCTCCGGACGCATCTTGGAGATTGGAACACATGATGGGTTGTATGCAAAGGGCGGAGACTACACCAATTTGGTCGATCTGTCAACGAGCAACAACAACTACATGTTTGAATCTATTGATGTGGGGGGCAAGCTTCCTACAGAAGAGACTTCCAGGCAAAGTACCTATCAGGGCCCCATTTCAGCTCATCAGAATGCCGCAGAATCCGCCAATACCCATGGAGCACTCATGCGACGACGACCAACTTATACGCAAAAAGACTCATCAACACGGCAAGAGCTAGCGCCACAACCCAACCTTCTCAAAGTCCCAACTCTCATTGTCGCCAACCCCAATGACCTTCAAGAACCAAGTGGCGTTGCCGACAGGAAGTACTCGCTTGGCTACCTCCTGGGTCGTTTTGGTGCCTTTTCACGACCCCAGCGTTGGACAATGATCCTTGGTTGTCTCATGGCGTTGCCAGTGGGTGGAGCCTTTCCGGCCACATCGTATATCTTTGGCTTGATCATTGATGCCATGTCGCTGACAGGCGAGCCTGCTAAGCTCCGTCGAGACGTGGATAGGTACTCGCTATTTATGTTTGTGATTGGCCTCATCTGTGTTGTTACTGGTGGCAGTGCAGGTTTTCTACTCACATCGGCTAGTAAGCGGCTCGTTCGACAGTTGAAGCGCTCACTCTCTGCGCATTTCGTCTTGCAAGAAATTTCCTTCTTTGACGACCCAGTGAATGCCCTTGGTGGCCTGACGTCAGGTCTTTCGTCACATCCAAACAATGTTGCCTCAGCAACAGGAACTGTTCTCGTCTCCATCCTCATCTCTTGCGCCAACTTGCTCGGCAGTGTTGTTCTTGGATTCATTCTCTCCTGGCGTCTGGCTGTTGTGTGCTTTGCACCACTCTTCCTCTTCTTTCTTACAGGCTATGCCAATGTCCTCATTATGGAATCCTATGAAGATCAGGGACAAGACGCATCGGATCAAGCAGCGAGCTTTGCATCCGACAACATTAATGCGATTCGCGAAGTGCAGGCCTTGACACGTGAAGAACATGTACGTGCAGAGTATGACGCCATGCTCAGCAAACTGTCTACACCAAAGCGTCGAAGAACACTATACCTTGGCAGTGCAGCCTTTGGTTTGACGCAGGCACTTGTCTTTTGGGTGTCTGCCTTGACGTTCTGGTGGGGCTCTGAGCTCTTGACATCCAATCGACTGAGTGTCAGCGCTTTCTTTGCATCCTTTGAGGCTGTCATTATTGCCTCGTTCTCAACAGCACGAGCGTCTTCCTTTGTGCCGGATATATCACGAGCATTCCACAGCTTGAAAGTGCTGTGTCGGTACTTTGATCGACAACCGCAACATCAGCATCTGATTCCAGTCAGCGAAGAAGATGCCAAAGCAACTCCTGGCGCTGAAATTGTCTTCAAGGGCGTCAAACTCGTCTATCCATCTAGACCGGATGTTGTTGTGCTCAAGGACTTCAACCTCAGGATCCAGGCCGGTCAGCGCGTTGCCTTTTGTGGCCATTCAGGTGGTGGCAAGAGTTCTACGTTGTCTTTGCTTGAGCGATACTACGACCCACAAGCAGGTTCTATAACGTTTGATGGTCAGGATATTCGCAAAGTACCACTCGATGTGCATCGTGCACGCATGTCACTCGTTAGTCAAGATGCAATCTTGTATGAAGGAACTGTCCGTTGGAACATCTCCTTGGGTGCAGCGGAACCCGATAAGGTCACACAAGCTGATCTCGAACGTGCATGTGAGGATGCCAATATCCTCGACTTTGTACAGTCATTGCCCGATGGCTTTGATCAAAATATCGGCATGAAAGGGTCTCAACTGAGTGGTGGACAAAAGCAGAGGTTGTGCATTGCTCGAGCACTGATTCGAGATCCACCCATTTTGCTCTTGGATGAAGCGACGAGTGCACTGGACAATAAGGCAGAGAAGGCAGTACAGGAGGCTCTCAATCGTGCGGCACAGGGTCGAACGGTTATCACCATTGCTCACCGTTTATCTACGATTGCATCGGCAGATGTCATTTATGTTGTCGAGGGTGGCGAGATTGTGGAAGGTGGTACGCATCTTGAGCTGTTGGACCGTCGCGGAAAGTACTTTGAGCTTGTACAGGCACAGCTATGATTTAAAAAAATACTTATAGATAGCAATGGATGAAGTCACGTCTTGTTATCTTCAATGACCAGTTTTTGTATCTGCAAACATAGATATTGGAGGCTATGGTCCCGGCTGCAGAGACGCGTATGTATGTATAATTCAAAATTCAAAGACGCGACTGGATTCCAGAACAAAATTCAAAGTTCGTGTCGTCTTGGTGTCAATTCTCAATGACCAGTGTCGTATACGACTCTGTGTCGCCGGAAGCTCGGCTCCGTAGGTAGCTTGCGCTGGATTCAGGTGTTCGGCAGCTAGCAACAGGTCAGTGCTCCTCCTGGAGCTACGCTAGACTATAGCAGTTGTATGCTTGAATGATGCATCTTGTGTCACTTGCTCTCTACATCAGTTCAGCAGAACTTGACGAGCTTGATAAGCTCTAGATTCTCCGCCGTGACTCACAACAATCTACGGCCCTTCAGGGGGTACCGGCTCGGTCTGGCCTGCACCTGACTGAAGCTCAGCTGTGGAGCCGGCAATTTGCTTTTTGACAAGAGCGACAAGGACTGTATAGAGTATAGTGCGACCAGTATATGTCGATGAATATCCCCGAGAGCGGCAAGCGGCGCACCAGCGGTGCTAGCCGCGCTTCTCATCACTCACAGCCGTCCTCTTATATCGATGGACTTGCCTCCTCGCTACGGCGCGCAAGCGGGTTTGAGGCGGTCGATACGCGACAGCGAAGAAACTCTTCACGCGCTTCTGGCTCCCCCGGAGACAATCTCGAGACAAACGGGCGGTCAGATGCGGCTGCTTCAAGGCCGTATATTTACAAGCACTTGGATCGGCAGCCTAGTGCGATTGATGAAGAAGCACTGGTGGTCGTCGACGAAACATCTGCACTATTGCCTTCAACTGGCTTTGATGAGCGGCATCCTTCAAGAGCACTGACTGATATATATGATCAGGATGTAATGGATCTTGTGCTTGAAGCTAAGTCTACCCTTGCGCAGACAATCTTCAATATAATCAATCTCCTGATTGGCATTGGCCTATTGAGCTTGCCTTTAGCCATCAAGCATGCCGGTTGGGTTTTGGGTGTCCTCTTCCTCATGATTGGTGCAGTCATTACGGCCTATACAGCAATCTTGCTTGCACGTTCACTCGAGACGAGCGATACTGCGTATGCTTACAGCGATATTGCTGCCCTTGCTTATGGACCAGCGGCGACTGTAGCTACTGCCATTATCTTCATGCTCGAGCTACTTGCTGCTGGCTCTGCGCTCGTCATCCTTTTTGGGGACAATTTTAACGCAGTCGTTCCACAAGTGTCTTCGTTGCTGTTCAAGATTATGTGCTTCATCATCTTGCTGCCAGCAGCCTTGTTGCCGCTCCGGATTTTGAGCTATACGTCTGCTATTGGCATTCTATCGACCCTCATTCTCATTGGCGTCATCTTTTTTGATGGGTTGTACAAGACTAAGCATCCAGGATCGCTTCGAGACCCTATGCCAACAGAGATCTTGCCAAATCCATCGTGGCCCTTGGCGATAGGCTTGCTCATGTCTGGATTTGGCGGACACGGCATTATGCCTCAGATTTACAGGGATATGCAAAATCGCAGAGACTTTCCCAAAGCTGTCATCATCGCATACTTGTTCTCATGCGCCATCTGCTTGTTTGTGGCAGTTATTGGCTACCTCATGTTTGGCGAAGATATTCAAGCCGAGGTGACGGTCAACCTCTTGCGCATCAAGCGGTATCCTCGCGTCCTCAACCAAATTGCTGTTCTGATGACTGCCATCACATCTGTCACAAAAGCGCCTTTGGCAATCAAGAGTATCTCTGCCAACATTGACATCTTCTTCGGCCTCAAAACTTTGCGAGAAGAGCGTACACGCGGTCCTGGTCGTGTCACGCTCTATGTCGCCATTCGGTCTGGCGTCAATTTTCTGACTTGCATGCTCGCCATTCTCGTGCCGAGTTTTGATCGGATTATGTCAGTGCTTGGTTCTGCCTTTGTCTTCCTCATTAGCGTCATCTTGCCGGTCGTCTTCTATATGCGCATCATGCAGTCCAAGTTGACCATTTGCAACAGATTTTGGCTTTGGGGCTTGGTTGCGATATCGACAGTCTTGGCCTTGATTGGTACAGTATGGGCTTTCCTGCCGATACAGAACGCTATGCCATGACATATAGCTTCTACCATGTAAATGTATACTGGGTTCACGCTTCCCCTGATTCTTGCTGCAGGTGGCCGTGAGAAAAGTAACTTTTTCTGGGCGAGCGAGCACAAGCACAAAGACAGAAGCGAGTATATACCCTCCCTCCGATAGCTAACGCAAAGGGAGTCATGGCCAAGGCACGTACGAAGAAACGCACTCACAAGGCGATTCAAGTAGATGAAAATGTTCCGCGATCTATGGTCATACAAACAAGTGCTGCCACTTCCGGCAAAGCACTCTCACAACTTGTTCGCGATACTCGATTGTTGATGGCACCGCATACAGCAGCACGGCTCAGAGAGCGTAAGAATAACAAGTTGCGTGATTACACAACAATGGCGGGTCCATTGGGCGTCACGCACCTCCTGTTGTTCAATCAATCGACATCGGGACCGACGTTGCGTGTTGCGCGTACACCGCGTGGTCCGACTTGTTTCTTCAGGGTTCGCGAGTATTCGCTTGCCAAGGATATCAGTAAGATTCTTCGAAACCCTAAATCACCGGGCCCAGAGTTTGCGCATGCCCCATTGCTTGTGATGAACAACTTTGCAGTAGGGTCAAGTAAAGAACATCCTGAGGAGGAACTCCTTAGAACGACCTTTGCAAATGTGTTCCCAAATTTGAATACAGCGACTGCCAGCTTGGCGAGTATGAAGCGGGTTGTCTTGCTACACCGAACGAGTAATGAGCCTGGGGCTGATATTGAGTTGCGACACTATGCCATCAACACGCGTAGTCTGGGTGCGGACAAAAAGTTGCGCAAGATTCGTGCAGGCGAGAAGCGAGTCAAGCGCGATAAAGTGCCTGATCTGAGTAAGCTTGAGGATGTCTCTGACTTCATTCTTGGTGCGGCGAACTATGACTCTGCCTCTGAATCAGAGGTGGATGATGATAGCAAAATCAGCGTGCCAAGCAGAGAAGTGCGCAAAATCAAAGTCAAGCGAGAGGAGGAGGAGCCCGTTGAGCAGCGTGGTGTCAAATTGGTGGAGCTTGGACCGCGCATGACCTTGTCACTGTACAAAATCACCGCTGGTATCAGCGGCGGACAAGTACTGCACCATCGTGATATCCACTTGACAATGCAGGAGATTGAAAAGCAAAATAAGCTACATGAGCGACTTGCCAAGGAGAAGCAAGCGAGGAAGGCACAACAGGCTGAAAACTTGAAGCGCAAGCGGACAGAGAAGGAGGAGAGTGGCTCAAGATCGAAGCGTGGCAAACTGCGAGCGCTGGAAAAGGAGAAGAAGGAAGGCGATGCTGAAGAAGAGGAAGACGCTGAGAGCAGTATGAGCGAAGGAGAGCTCGAGGAAGAAGGATTTGGACTTGATGCTGAGAGCGAAAGCGAGGAGGAGCAAGTGGAGGATGACTTGGACGAGTAGGCTGCATAGACTTCAGCGTCCATCTGAACTCGTTGACCTGACGTGGCACAGCCAAGCTTGTAACTGCATTGACCAACCCATCCAAGAGCCCAATGGCACTGGAGGATGAAGCGAGAGCTGCTCAAGCTATCGATGCAGCTCTGAAAAGATCATTCTATGAGAATCATACCGGTTCAAGTGTCAAAGAGATCAATCAAATCACGCTCGTCATTCTTGCTGCACACGCTCTGTTCTCCAGCTTGAAGACTGCAGGATTCTTGGAAACTGCAGCTGATGAGATAGCTTGGGGATTCGTCTGCTATATACTGAATATTGTGCTTGCTGTCACGCTCTACAACGGTCGTGGACACTTCCAGCTCCTCCTTATGTACGGCGGTGGAGCGATGCTTGTTACTCTATGGGCAGCATTCAGTGGCTCATCAGCACGACGTGGCAATCAAGACAAGTCTGCCAAAAAGAGACTAGGTTTTCTAAGCGCCTATCGGGCAACGATGATGCTGCTCACGGTGGTAGCCATCTTTGCTGTGGACACTGCGCAATTCCCTCGTCGATATGCAAAAGTCGAGACATGGGGCACATCGCTCATGGATCTTGGCGTTGGCTCGTTCGTATTTTCTTCGGGCCTCATCTCTGCACGTTTGCCACAGTCATATACCTTCTTGCAAGGTTTCCAACAGACCGGTATCTTGGGATTGATGGGCATCGTTCGAGCACTTTTGGTCAAAGGTAGTGGATATCACGAGCACACATCCGAGTACGGCGTGCACTGGAACTTCTTCCTCACACTTGCACTGCTCCCGCCTTTGCTGCCTCTCTCTCGTTTGGTCTGGCGGCGCATCCCATCGTTTTTGGTTCAAGGCATTCTTGTGGCAATCCTTTACGAAATGGCATTACAGTTGACAGGATTGCAGAATTGGGTCTTGCTTGCACAAAGAGACACACTCATCTCGGCCAACAAAGAAGGTCTAGCCTCTTTTGGCGGCTACATTGCCATCTTCCTTATGGGCCTCGATGCAGGCGCCCTCGTCCTCAAACCTTTAGGCCAGAATCGAAGGGCCAGCACAGTTTTGCTTCTCACAGCCTTGCTCTTCTGGTTTGCATACAGCGTCATGACCACGTTACCCATACCAGAGAGCCTCAGGCGCCAAGGGAAGTTTCAGATTGGCGCGACTGGGCCGTGGCAGGCGAGCAGACGACTTGCGAATGCCCCGTATATCTTTTGGGTCGCAGCCCACAACTATGGCTTCCTACTGGCGTTGATGCTCATTGAGCACGGCTTCACTTGGGTAGGAACCAAGTTCAGCAAGCCGGACAGTGCAAAGGAGCGTCGAAAGCAATTGGTACAGAAAAAGACTGGCAATTTCGTGGCAAATGAGGCTGCCCAAACAAGCAGAGCGACGGACATCAATGAGTCCCTGCTCTTGAATCTTGTCAATAAGCATTCACTCAAGGTCTTCCTCTTTGCAAATTTGCTGACGGGAGTTCTCAACCTCAGTCTAGGCACAAAGCTGATGAAGTTGAGTGACATGCAGGGTGTGGGTATTATCCTTGCATATAGCCTCGTCACATGTGCAGTGGCATTCATTCTCGACAGGGTCAATTTGCCTTTTTGATATATCGTCAGATGCAGCTCCCTCACATGGTTGTCATTTCTACACATGCTAGCTAGTTCGTTTAGCAAGACTCGCTACAATGTGGCGACGACAAATCGAATGAATCGCTCTTGCTTCACGTCGACACGCGGCTAGATGGAGCTCCTGGCCAGTTCTGATTATCAGACTGGTCCATTTTAGTATCGATGAAAGTAATGCAAACGAGGCGCACGTAGGCAATCTTCAGCGCTGGGACATCAATTGCTTTTGGAAATCTATCAATAATCAAGCTGCCCTTTCTAGGTATTTCATTCAACATACTATGCTCGTGTCAAGCTCAAGCCCAGAGAATCGGATGATGTTTTGCTTCGCCGCCGACCAGTCTTTTGATAAAACTTGCTTTGCTGTGGTGCTTCCGGCTCAACGCGTTTTGCATGTTCGTGTGCCGTCGTATATGTGCCGCCCTGCATCATGACATGCAATGAGGATCCTCCTGGTGTAATCAAGCCTGGCTTTGGCTGTGCATGTTGCGAATGGATCGGCATGTCTGGTAATTGCAAGCTAGCCCGTCGCTTCGGTCGCGGCTCAGTTGACATCTTCTTCATTGCACTTTTCGGCTGATGATCCGTCGTGCCAGATGTCAATGGTCGTCCGTGATGCCTGTTGTCGTCATAGCTGTAGCCATACGCAGCCAGGCCCACCCCGGAGATGTCAAGCCCCCGCTGTTCCTCGAATCGAAGCGCTTCAAAGCCTTCCTTGAGAGTCATTTCAATCAGACAACGCACACGCAAGCACGCCATGGCTGGCCAAGTCGCACGCTCACCTTTCGTACGCCAATATCGTAAAGCATCATTTGTAGGACTCATGAGAAGTCTTGAAAAATCGCCCGCTGTAAGTTCAGGCACGAGTGTGAGTTCAGATTGTTGTGTATCGACCGCATCATGGATACTTGGGTTTGCCCAAAGCACAGAAAGTGGAATGAGTCCCGCGTTTGCTAGCTGCTTTGTGCGGTGCGAAAGCTCCAGGGCAAGGACACTGATGACCTTGAGATAGAGACCGCGTCGTGCGTGTCTATGTAGAGGCGATGAAAGAAATGGCGCCAGATATGGCCGAGCTTGTGAGGTGATGAAGTTGTTGACGTTGAAAAGCTCACTGATGCGATTGTAGGGTGTGCCTGTCGTGGCGTGTATGTGGAATTTGGTCTCGTTAAACGGCTGCCAAGGAACGACCCGTCCAGTCTCGTCCTTGCAGAGCAATGAGACCGGTTCAAAGAGGCCTGGAAGAGAATTGCTTGCAAGTGCAGCTGTCCAGATGAGCACATGTGGCGTTGTCAAGTAATTTAATAATGCTGGCGTTCGACTCTTTGCAGTCGAGCTCACTGTAATGTTGAGCACTCTGTTTGTCCTCTGAAAGGCTTCCTCAAAAGTCAGTTCCCCAAGATTATCGCGACAGAGCTGGGCGAGGACTTCTGTGTCCAAGAGGTAGCCTTCATGCCAGAAACGCTTGATGCGTCGCAAGAAGGAGCCACTTCCTTCGACTCGCGTTTCGTAGGCTGAGAAATCAATGTAGTCCTCATACAGCAGCTTTGGCAGTTGATAATCAGGTGTCATGCATACAATAGCTGCAACCAAAGCCCCGACACCAGTCCCACAAAGCACGCTTGGCAAGATTTCTTGCTCCCAGAGCGCCTTGACGACACCAAGATGAAACATGCCAAAGGTTACGCCGCCTTGTAGGATCAGCGCAGACTGACCATAAGACTGCCGTGTATCGCGAAAGAATTGTAGCTTCTTTTCTGTTGTCAAAATTTCTGAGGCCTGCTGTTGGCGCACATATTCGAGACATTGCATGACCTCGGATGTGTATTCTTGTATGAGTAGCTTGGTACCGAGATACGAGCGGTTGTAGAGCTTCTTTTCGCCGATATTAGCCAAGTTCCGTAACAAGCCAGAGCGAAGCATATACAGCAGCGCCGGCAAGTCATTCTCGCTGCGTGCTCGTCGCAATTTTGTGATGCGACTAGTAATGACTCGGTGATCGTACTTGCGACTGATTGGATTACGCCGCCATACATCGTTGCCAACTTCGTAGTCTAGTCTCTCCGCTACGTCTTCATACTGTGCAAAGTTGGGTGCCCGGTCGAGCGCTTGCTTCAGGTATGCTCGAGGCCGTATCGTTCGAAACAACTTGCGCTTGTAGTGGTGGAACACATCAGCAAGGAGGGATACCACTTGCGACAGAAGCGCTAGGACCTCCATCCGCAGTGCAAGCCTTGTAGCCGTTCAAGCTTGAGCTCAAAGCGGCTCTTGTGGAGTGTGTAGATGTTGAGTAGATCTGGCACATGTCAAACTCTCCCCGCGATCGACTTCCGGCGGCAACGAACGTATTGCACCTACAGCGATACTTACAGAGCGTCGAAGGAGTGTTCTATCTTCTACAAAAGACTCTGCAGACCAAGCAATGGCTGGACTTGCCGGCAAGTGGTTCGTCAACTATAGAGTGGTTCGATATCAAGGATTGCAGCGATGTCCAGAATGCTCTGGAATAGTGTGATGTCCACAAGCCTCTGTCCACGGGACGTCTCGACCTCGCCTTCTATCCCACCAAGCACGAGGCCCACGATATTCCGCCCCCACACCACGGCTGCCCCTGAGTCGCCCTTCTCTGTGAACGCTGAATGACGTTCCTCACTCCAGGCAGCGAATGCCCAGAAACATTCAGCGATGCCAAACGGCGTTTTCATTGAAGCCGCAAACCTGTAGCCATTGACAATTGCCGAGGTAGAACAAGTGCTTCTGCCAAATTTGGTAACAGACTGCGTCCCTTCGAGAAGCGCGGGATCCATGAACCTGTCGCAGAAGTCTTCGTCTTGCCCGATTGTATTCAACGCCGTCGAAACGCTCCCCGGATCAGCAACTTCAATCAACGCACAGTCAATGTATGTCATTTCCGTGGCCGTGGGAAAGCGCAGATGGCCAGCGCACACCTTTCCCATGAGTCTCTGAACGCCATACTTGTCAATCTTGGCTTCATTCACGGCGATAGCTTGCGCCCGATCGGCAGCTCTACGCTGTCCAGCGGGATTTGCGGAGTAGATTGCATGCCAATGTTGGTCATCAGCTATCCTTGCTTCTAAAGCCTTGATGATTGGCGCCATGTCGCCCTCAGCTGGACAGACGATGTCGCAGGCATCGAACTCTGCAGGTTTGCGCGTGATTGTGCCCAAGTCGGCAGGAGCCTCTTGCGCTACGTGGTAGCATGTCAAGGCGCAGACGACCTTGCTCTGCTTACGTTGGACGTAGGGACCCAAGGTGCCAGCGTAATGCGAGCCTGCAGGAGATAGACTGGCACCCATCTTGCGTTGCAAGCTTCTCTCCGCAGTATCTCGATGAGCACTAGCATGAGTTGATATGGAACCTCTGAGGACCTGCACTTGAACGGAGCCATACGTCTGCTCCAACTGGCCTACAAGGCGCTCTGGCTGTGAGGTGATGACCAGAATGGCTGGATGGCCTTTGAACTCTACGAGTCCAACGGCATAGGTCATCTGCTCCTCCGATCCCAGCTGCCGCAAGATAGGCAAATTGCTGGAAGTGATTGCCAGTTCCGCCTGATCAAAGGCTTCATTGCGTTCAAGTGTGCGCAGGATGATTTCGACGGGCGGGAATGTGCTGACTGGTGATTGAGGGGCCGATGAAGTCGGTAGCGAGGATGGAGAGGCCACAGGAGCTGAGCGTGCAGCAATACAGGCGTCTGCAACGGCAGTACTGGGCCTCTGCCGGTTTGCAGATTGTAAAGAGCCGTACCGTTTTCCTGAGATCGTCGCCGCAGTCTCAGTACGCGAGATTTTTTGCATGGTTGGTTGTGTGCTATCGCTAGCTAGCAAGACGCGTGGTAGAAAGGGTAGACGAGCGTTGTGTTGTATACAAGAGAAGTCAACCATGACTTGTTTCATGAGATCCTCCAGGGGTGACTCATGATGACTTCCTTGAGTGCTACGCACCCAACGTTGTCTATAAGATCTGCAATGTGCGCCGAATGACTTCGTACAAGACAGATCATGTTTATACCCATCAAACTCACGTTTTCGGGTTTCTTCGGCGCAAAGCTTCTTCAATATACGTCGTGTATTGTCCTTAACGGCGCGACAGGTGCCGCTTGCATGGTCTTAGATACATGGGTCGGGACCGGCATTCTGCGTAGAACGGGCCCCTAAGGGCGCATCAATACGCTAATGCCGCACTGATAGGCATTCCTGCTGGAGTTGCTTGGTATAATGCAACCCAGGCGGTCGAAGCTGTGATCCCGGAACTTGGCGAGAAGCCGACATCGCAGACCGGAGGTTTGCTGAAGTCTTTGGCGCAGTGTCTCCTGAGTACAGGCCTAGCCACACTGGTTGGCTTTGTGGCGGCAAGAGCAGCTGAGCATCGCGGTGATGACCACTATCTGTCGGCAAGTCATGGCGCAGCTGCCTCGGCGACAGGTGAGGCGGTCGTGGCGGCTATCTGGCTGGTAGTTCTGTACATTATCGTTGGCTGCTGCGCAGGCTGCATCACATCAGCTCAACCTCGTCGTCGCGAAGCTTTCACTATGGTCTAGTCAGCTCGCTCCGGGCGTAGCTGTGACCTACACGTCGAGTAACGTCTAACGAGGTGAACTGCGACCATACAACTTGGAGCCTCCCTGATCAGATGACACGTCATCAAGTACGTGCTGTGCTGGCAACTCCTTTGTATACTCTCTGCTTCCCTTTTCCATACTTCATGCTCTTCCGCAGTTATGACTCACGCATCATACAAAGATATAGCTGCTTGAATGATGGCAGTGAAGAAGCAAAAATCCTTCGGCCTTACAGTGATGCTGCTTGAGCCTGGTCTGCGGAGTTACGGTGTACGCAATGCTCAGGTTTCGTTGAATGTGACACAACGTAAGTGATCACTTAAGCGCTGCACAATACTGAACCAATTTCATGCTTCTGTGCCTTTGTACCTACGCTTCCAAACTATTCACTGACCCGTAATCACTATTGGAGAAACCTTCCAGCAGTCCTTGCTCTGCACCAGGCATGTCCGCTTGATCCTCTGCATCGCGCGACAAGTGACCATAGAAGGAGATGAAACCAACTGAGAGTCCATGAACCATGATAGACCCAAAGACAACAAAGGACACAACTGGATTCACCAATTGGATGGCTTCCCTCATGGCATGTCTTTTACCAGTCTCTTTGTAGTCGGCGCCTAATTCTCGTGTAATGGAGGCGGCCAAGAAGATAGCACCAACGCCCATAGGACCCATGTGGCCAACAAACAGCGCTTCCCTGAGGCTTCTGATCTCTGGTACCCACTTGTAAGCAAGGAGCATACCCGGGATACGCCTGAGAACGAGAATGAGGATGAGCAGCACAACCAGCTTCACAACTGTGAGACCATGGTCGTCAAACGCGTGCCAGGGAATGATGGCACCAAAGTAGAGGAAGAAGCTCGAATTAAGAACAAGGTCGATGACCGTTGGCAAGTGAGATTGCTCCGTGTGCTTCTTGAAGAATTCATCAAAGGAGAAGCCAATACCTGCGCCGAAAGCACAGAGGAAATCGTCCATGCCGAGCATCGTGCCTGCTCCAGTTGAGAAGAGAGCGAGTAGCAATGAGTAGCTGAGAAATGCTTCCGGGCGCATCAATTCTCTCTCAAGACAACAGCGTAAGAGCCTATTACTGCCCAAGCCAATGATGCCACCTACAAGCAGGCCAAGTCCGCACTTGTAGAGAATTGTGACGAGAATCCATTCTTTGACCGCTTGTCCCGCTGTGGCCTTCAGAAGCAACAAGGCGGGCAAGTATAGAAATGGATAAGAGACACCATCATTCGCGCCACTTTCTGCACCAAGCAAGTCCTTGATGTGCTGCGGTACGCGTTTGCTGAAATGCGAGTTGCCAAGCACTGAAGCGGCCAAGACTGGATCTGTTGGTGCAAGACACGCGCCAATGATAAACGCCGTCTCGAATGTTGTGCCGAGCACAAAATAAACCAAAAGCGCTGTCGTAGCATAAGAACACAGCATGACAGGCCCGAGCATCATGAAGAGGCTCTTGGAATTTCGCCCAAACCAATGATTTGGAAGCTCGATACCGACATTGAACACTTGTAAGCCAACAACAATCCGCGCAAGCTCTTCACTCAAGTCGTCGACATCAAACCAGTGCTTTGGATCAATTGCATGCAGGCATCGAGGCCCTGTCAAGATACCCCATAGCGTAGCAAGTGGCGGCTCGGCCAAGTGCAATCGATCTCGGATGAAGTTGGAGAAGAGTGCAAATGTAAGCAGAAAGCTGGTCAGTACAATAAAAGCACGATCACTATGATTCCAATTGATCGGGTTCCATCGTATTGACACGCTCATCAACCTGAGCTGTAGGTGTATATATTCTCGTTATGACATCTCAAGGAAGTTCACCTGAAGAATAGAGTCAGATTTCAGATGGACAATTGACACAGCGGGGGACTCTCCAGGTCGCTGCACTCTGCTGCAGTTTGAAACCGTACAACCGGTTCTCGCAAATAGACCCATAGTCATTTTTGTACATCTTTGAACTTCTAATGTTTCAAATACTGAATCTGCCTGATAATGTATTATACATTCTCAGAAGCCCTCCAAAGCATCCCAGGAATCTTTTCTATAACCTTGTCGCCGTCTTGTATCTTCATCAGACAGCCAGTGTCCCTAAATCCAACTTTAAGGTAGATAGGGTATCCAGCTGGCGTTGATTCCAGCCATACAGGCACATTCTCTTGCCTTGCATGCTGAAAAACAACACCAAGCAGTTTCTTGCCCACACCCTTCCCTTGATGGCTTGGGTCAATGGTCAAGATGGACAAGTCAATAAAGTCAAAGATCCCTTGGTCCATGAGAGCCGTTTGCTTACCCCAGCTTAATGTACTGTACAAAATGGCAAGTCGACGGTTGTGCTCTTTTGCACCTTGACGATCCTGCAGATGGTGAATCCAGTCATGTGCATACGTATGCAGCTTGAAGGACTGTGCTTCGATCCATTGCAGGTAGCTGGTACTATGCTCGTAGAGCTTCGTAGAATCTTGTGACTCACGTGAGAATATGACGAGGCCTACAAGCTTGCCATCATGGACATTCTGTTGCTTCGTGTTGCAAGCTGTGGGGTCCACTGCGATGAAGTGTTTCTTGTGGCCTTCGAGAATTGAGTCACGCTGTGTACGTGCCAGTGCAGTCACGCTTCGACCGAGCCACTCCATGAGCGGTGTACCGGCAAAAGCGGCCAGGCGTACTTCAGCCATGATGCCACTTTCGGCCGGTAGCGCTCCTCGAACGATAATATTGCTCATTGCAAGCTGTAAAAGAAGCGTAGATGACTAGATATGCCTAATGCAGATGAATACAGATGCAGACTAGATATAGATGTGTGTTGTTTGCGTACCTGCAGGCTTGGACAAATTCAAACTTTGTCGGATGGCCCGAGAGCTGGATCACAAGCGGAACACGAACCAATGCAGTTCGTTTCGCGATATGGAGAAGCTATAACCTACTGTTGCGATTGTTATCGAAGCAGCCATCTCAAGAGCTTCTCCAAAATATTACAATGGAGCCTAACAGTGTAGGCTAAGTCGATGGACCAGATGCGCTAAATGTCCAAGCGAGGAAAGCTCGGTTCCTGGCAGCGGACAGACTTTGAATGCCAGTAGCAGTTCTGTATAGACGCATATCAACGATGCCATTCAGTGGATTAGTCGAACAAGGCCTAGTAGGCCCTGACTTGCTACTCAAACAATCCTTTGATCCTGGCAAGTTGTCCAAGCACTCCCGCGGGATTTTCATCGGATAGTCACTGACTTCCTACGAGTATTGCCAAAATCAAAGCTTTTATCAACTGCTTGCACGGCACCAGATGCGCTATTTACGGGAGAACTGCCTCCGCAAAGCATGACATGTCTACGCCGATTATATCACCAGCTTTGATCTATAGATCATAACTAGGAAGACGAAGCGGCTGCCGCGGTTCTCATTCTGCATTAGAGTTCTACGATGAGATCTGGGTGCCCATCTGAAGTCGATGATACTCCCCGTGGACGTCATCTTCGCCTTCAAGCTTAAGCTAATAAACAACTCCATCTACTCGACAGCATGGCAATTGGCGACTATCTGCCTGTGGTTCAAGCAGCAGTTGGTCTTCTTGGTCTCTATGGCCTCTTCCTCTCGAGTCATGCAATCCTCAATCTATCCAAATACCTCTCCACCTCGCAAAAACTAGCAAAAGTATCCAGCACAGCGCAAGACCAGCTACAGCAGACGCGCAATACACAAGCTATGGCTCTGTTCAGCGTGGTATATAGTCTCGGGTCTCTTGTTTTTCTGAGATATCTCGGTCTTGCTGGTAAGGGCATCACCTTGGGTTCATGGATCTCTCTTGCCAATACGGTCGTTTCTGTTTGGTGTTATCGAACCATTAGCAAGTTTTGGACGGATAATGGAGAGGGCCTTGAGAAGCTCTACAAAGGCGAATCAAGCGGGACGAGCAAAATTGCGGCAAAGCTGAGTAAAGCAGCAACAAGCACCTTGGCAAAAAGTACACCAGGTGCAGGTGAATATGCGAATGCATGGGACAAGACAAAGCGACTGAATCTGGTCATTCTACTCACCGGAGGGTTATGGACGGCGACGTGTTTGATGTACAGTACATTGGGCTAAAGGAGTTCACACATGTCTCTTTGAGCACACTCAATTTTCCATATCAAAGAGCAAGAACTCAGCGCGTTGCTCGCCAGTACTCTCAATCTCCAGCAATGCCTCACCCTCACCTGCTTTCCGGTCGATGTATAGGCCGTCTCCCTCGTTGAGCACTTGACCATTGACTTTTAGCTGAGAAGTACCGGTCTTGGGCGTCTTGAAGCCAGAAGACATGATGTGATGAATGTACCCAAAAGTGCGTTTCTGCACATGAGAAACTGTCTTTCCGGGATCAAGAAGCGATGCATACATGCTCAGGTTCGCATGAATCGGTACTGCATCCGAGTCTCCGCCTTGCATGGCATCTGCAGACGCAACAACGCGTTTCAAGACATTGCGTTTTGTGGCATCTGAGAAATCACCTGTTGCATAGCGTGGCGTGAGGCCTGCTTTATTGGGTTTCACCCAAATTTGACAGATATGACCTTCTTGGTCTTGACTACCATTATACTCGGCATGCTGAATACCCGTTCCCGCTGAAGTCATTTGGATTTCACCGCGCTTGACGAGTTCGCTATTGCCCATGGAATCATCATGTTGAATCACACCATCAATGACATAGGTGAAGATTTCAAATTCTCGGTGTGGGTGTTTCCCAAAACCTGTGCCCTTTTCAATGAAATCTTCATTGATGACACGGAGAGGTCCGTGTTGGCTGTGTGCAGGGTCGTAGTAGTTGGCAAAGGAGAATGTATGTGCAGATTTGAGCCATCCGTGGTCGGCGATTCCACGGTCAAGCGACTTGCGCAGGGTGAGCTTGAGAGGCGATACTGCTGCTGCTGCTGCTGCTGCTGCTGAAGTGGTCATGTGTTTAGCGGCGATGGATCTAATAGATTGCAGTGTTGGTCTGAAGAGGGCCAGGATGAGGATGAAGAATGCAAGGATGAAGTACTTATACTTCTTGGGCATCCACCTCGAACCTTCTCTGGCGCTGAGTAATGCGTCAAGATTGATATGACGAGGTTGCGTCTTCCATTCGCGCGCTCACACACAAAAACACAAAACAAAATGAATCTGAGATCTGGCAGCACGGGGGAATCGGGGCCAGTGCGAGATAATGCACGTGACATGTACATCAAAGTCGGTCATCAAGCTCGTCAGGGTCACTCTTCTTCGTGAAATCATAAAGACAGGCTATGGCTAAGCACTAGGTGATCCAGAAACAGGCCGAAGACTCAGTCCCTGCTGCCCCTCAGACGATCCAGTGACACTCGTCATAAGCGGAATCAGCTGACAGCTCAAATCCTGCACACGGTCTTTGTAGCGCTCCTTGAGCAATACCCAGCACCGTTCTACGAGTTCCTTGACTTTTGTGAATGCAGGGATACCCAATTCCAAGGACATCATGTCGCAGTGTTGAAGGAATGCCAACCGCTGTACAGGGTCTTGTAGGTATGCCCCAATCAGTGAGAAATGCTTGCCCCTGGATATTTGCTTGTTGTGTGACATGCCAAGGAGAATGCCCATCGCATTGCGTGTGGTATGATTCAACAAATCTTCTTCGAGATGCGGCGCCATCATGAGCAAGAAGAGGTGTGTTGCACAAAAGGGCATAGTGAGATTTTCATCCACAAAGACAATAGTCGGGGAGAAGGGTGAGTTTGTCACTGACTGAACACACTCTGAGCCAGGAATCGCCAGAATCTCATCACGATGTGCTTGCAAGCGATTCAAGACTGCATTGAGCTCCAGAGCATAGGCATCAAAAGACGGGTTATCTGGACGCAGTCTGAATGGGAATTTGCGACGAAAGGCATTCATCATGATGAAGCATTCGCCGCCATGGCCAAGGAGTGTTCCAACCGGCTGATTGGGTAGGTCGAAGCAGGTAGGAATTTCGGCCACTTGTTCTGGTAGCTGCATGCTTTTGATGCTGCAAACAGCCATGTTGCCGATGAGATATTCATAATTGCGACTCAACTCAGGGTTGAGGTCCTTGTTCCGCGCACTTTGACGAAGTCGCTTTGCCAACAGTTTATACAACTGTAGCGCTCCACGAATATGCAGCGTAATGGCATCAAATTGTCCAATCAAGCCTTCCACCTCAGACAGCACATACGTCGTACACCACATCTCGAGCAACTCCGCAATGGATAATTGCGTACTCTGCTGTAGGGCAATTAGATTTTGCCGTAGGGATTGGACAGACTGTTGGTAATACGCAACAGCGAGATCTGGAACGCCCATGCGATGGGCCGCATAGCAGCAGATTGCATTTGAGAGGGCTTCGCTCCCTTGAGCAAGGCGAGGTAGATAGGATGTTGCCCATGAGCTGCGCACTATGCTCTTTCCTTGTGCATCGACAATAGGTATACACCAGGCTGTCATTAGCATATGAGTCTTGTTAAACGAATGACCTCACTATTCATATATTCAGCCATGTTGGCAAATTGATGTAGAAAGATACCCATGGAATCGCGTTGTCTCGTATCGCTTGGTCTGTAGAGGACCACTTCTATTGGAGGCGACGAGCCACTCGAGTTTGGTGAGCCCTCGCTGCTTGTCGAGTGCATGTTGCATTGCTTTGACTGACTCGCTCTCGCCGATGCAGTCGATTGCCGTACCTTGTTGATGTGATGGCCGTCTTTACTGCGAAGTGGCTCAGCATACACACAGGAACTGTTGAACTTGACGCAGCGCATACAGCGCGGTCGTTCTTCCGTGCATTTATGATGAAGCTAACACATCACGTCAGCGCGTTATTCAGTATATCGTCAGTGCCGGTTCAACTTACCTGCTTGCATCGCGCGCATCCTGTGCGAGTGCGTGACTTCTTGGGCGCTGTGAGTGATACGATACGGCCTTCGTTGCGCTGCATCATGGTCATGTCCGTCTGCACTGGCGCGTTGTTTGAGGCCCGGTACTGGAACATGGCAGGCGCCGCGATGTGCTTACTCACCCCGCCTAAAAAGTATATGTCGTTGCGCTGTGTGCTCTGTACGACCTTAGCACATATCTCCTAGTCTAGATAAGGCGTCGGGAATAGCGATGATGTAGTGGATGACAGGCGGATGGCAGCTGCAGGTTGGCGCAGCGCGCAGTGGTGAGCTCGAGATCGAGGAATAAGTCGGCGGCGTCGGGTCGCTTGCGGTGGGAATCTAGGCCCAGGAGAGCCGATGGCCAACACTGCCTTGTCACGATGAATACATGGAGCCTTGGTGACAGTGCTGTGGAGGCGTAGGGATGTTGATGTCACTGGGGGCATGGAGTACTTGCTAAGACTGCTAAGCTTGGCTATGCTCTAGAAGGCTAATACTGGTCTATTGGACAATCCTTTGATGCGGCAATTGGACCGTCCACAGAGACCGGCGACGACAGCGGAAACTGGATTGCAAGACCAAAATTGCCAATATCAAAGGATTAGAACTACCAAAGACAATAGCTTCGAGATTCGCAAAACTGAGAAGACAAGGTGGGTGCTTGGACTGGACACCATGGCATCCTGTACTCCTGATGGACAGGGGAACCGATCTCATACTAATTTGCATAGTTGACCATGGAGCCTTTCCCAAAAGGAAGCCCAGATATCCGCATAGTGCGGCGCCTGTGAAGCCATAGCACAAAGCTCGAGCACAGCGTTCTTGCCGGCTATGAATAAGCCTCGTATCCAATGCTCCACTCATTCATAACAAGTCAAGTCAAGCCAGGTCCAGTACTTATTCATGCTCTAGAATAGCCAAGATCACTGCTCGGCTTTCCGTTTTGCGTCCATGATGCGTACAGCATCAGTACTACTGCCTCGAGTCTCCAGATTCCTATAATCACTGCCACTCTGTCCATACGTAACAACATCAATGCCCAGCTTGTCGACTGTATCTTCTGCCTCTTGTCGCTCAAGAATGGTGCGTTCCACTTTATCGGTGACGTACAGACCGGCGCATGAGACTGCTATGAGCGAAGCAGATATGATGATCCGTTGTCGAGGGGGCAATCGCAAGAAGGTCGCAAGCAACGAGTTCTTGGGCGGCGGCGTCGCTGACATTATTTGATCCTTGGAAGTGTCTGCCGCCCAGGAACGTCGTGTCGCGATCGAGCCGTGCAAGCAGCTGATAAAAGCTTTGATTTTAGCAAACTTCGCAGATGCACATTACTCTTCGGTGAAAATCCCGGGGGAGTGCTTGGACAACTTGCCAGGATCAAAGGATTGTCTGAAAGTCAAGCCAGACCTTGTTCGACGACTCCGCTCAATGGCATCCTTGATTGGCGTCTATGGAGCATCGCTACTGGCATCCGGAGTATATCAGCTGCTTATACCCGATATTTTCCCATGTGTACTCTCGAGCCTCCGCTTAGCTATATAGGCGAGTCGCCCGCAGGTCCTCGCTTGCCAGAGGTGTTCGCCAGCTGCAATGTTCAAGACTGCTGCCAAACTGGGAGGCCTAGCTGGCACAGTATGAACAATGCGAGCGCTCATGGCTCCCAGGGAGACTTGGCACGGTGTCCCGTCAATACTTGCCCTTGCTCCCTGCCCACCACAACAGCATCTTCAAGTCGAATGCCAAACTCCCCAATGACATAAATTCCCGGCTCATTGGTCGCCACTTCGTTCATGAGCAGCAATTCCTCCATGTTGGCGCCGTTCAAGTACGGATGTTCGTGCATCTCGAGGCCTAGTCCATGACCAAGTCTGTGAGTGAAGGCATCGCCGAGTCCCGCAGCGTCAATGACAGCCCGTGCAGCCTTGTCTACAGCCGCACAAGGCGTGCCCTCGACCATTTTTTCGAGCGCCGCGCCTTGTGCAGCATGAACGAGATGCCAAGCATCCATCAAACGATGACTGACTTTTCCCTTCTTTGGTAGAATGGTGCGCGTCACATCAGAGCCATAGCCATGTAGGCTGCTGCCAATATCAATCAAGATGAACTCACCCTCTTTCAGCACACGACCTGCACCATCATGATTACCATGAGGAGACGCTGCTTCGTCACCAAAGAGCACAATGGACCAAAACCCTGCACCGACGCCTGCAGCAGAAAAGAGGCCCTCGGCTGCTTCTGTGACGTGTCCTTGGGTCATGCCCACCTCGATGCATTGTTGTACAGATCGGACAAGCTCCAGTGTGAAGCGATTAATGCCTTTCAGAATTGCGAGTTCGGCGTCTGATTTGACTGCTCGTAGGGAATTGATTTGGGTGGTGGCGGGAAATACGTCGATGCCGGCATTCATTAAACCCGCTGCAATCATGAAACGTGCGTGCTCATCGAGCATGATGCTGTCATACGGCACTTGCTCTTGAAATACTTTGTAAGGTGACTCTTCTTCCGGCCAGGCATAGACGTGCACATTCTCAGCGACTAACGGTAGACGCTCGATGCGACCTAGCTCAAATTTGGGCGCGAGATAAGAAACTTGCGCGTCCCGGCTAATCATCAACAGATATGGCCGCTCAGAGAGCTCGTAGCTTGCTGAGATGTTGAAGTAATAAGCTGTTGACGCGCTTGGCTCTGCAATGAATGCATCGACACCAGCTTCATCCAGCGCTGCTGCCAATCGTGTTTGACGAGCGAGGAATTCACTGCGCGAGATTGCAGGGACATCCAGCAGACTCGTGTGATGCGACAGGGTTGCCCATGCGCAGCTTTGCAAGGATTCAGCTGAGCTATTCTGTGAACCTGGCAGATTCTTTGCCGGCGGTAGCGAGCGCGGTAGAAGCAAATAGACAGCAAGCATGATGAGCAGTGCACATGCAGTAGGCCTGCGCCATCTGGCCGGTACGGGGGTGCTTTGCGTGCGACTTTCCTGCAGCTGCTGTGTATCCTGCTCTAGTTTCACAGCTCGCATTCTATACAGCTAGCACTAGCGAGTATTTCTGTGCTATTGACCCAGATACTGGCAGCCGGACTGTTGATTGCCGTGTAGTTGCTGCTCACGTGCGAATGACGAATTTCGCTTCTTCTTGCCCTGCCCGCGCTACGTAATGCTGCTCAATGCACGATCCCGCCCTCGAACGTCAACCGTGAATCAGTCCCGAGACGCGGGTTCTATGCCTGCCGGTTTGACTCATGCCAGAATGATCGGTCAGCCGGCTCTCATCCTTCCTTGGCAATTGTACCATTGAGCGAAAATCTTTGTAAATGCCCTGTCATGACGTTGACACACACAAGCTCATCTACGGAACGACACAAGTAGTTCTAGACACAGTTTGTAGCACTTCTACAACTCGCGATGCCTGGACTTGCAAGGTTCATCAACCTGCCCATCCCAGGCCGCGAGCATCAGCAAACTTCCAACAGCCGGCCGACCTCTCGCAAAGCACTCAAGGAACGACGCCCGCGAAATATTCGCGATAACTTCATCAAGTCGCTGCCGACACCCTCGGGTCCATATGATGTCGGCAGTATCGACCTGGAAATCCCTGTAGACTACGAAGACTTTGGTATACGTCGCGGTGGCAAACAAGCGCTTGTGCTGGAGACTGTGCTCTTCACAATCTTCTACCCAATCAAGCTTGGCACGCCCAACGAGAAGGCCCCAGACGGCAGGTCGAAATGGTCGCGCCAGACGTGGCTACCGCGGTCTCGCGGCACTGCTGCGCGCGGTTACGGCGACTTTGCGGGGGTCAACAAGGCCTTTTGTCAGGCATTCTTTTGCGGTACGGTTGGATTGACCAAATTGCCAGCTTGGCGCAATGCACCACTTGCCAATCATTGGCCGGCTGAGGGAAATGCTCGTGATGCGGGTGTTGACATCAAGGACAGAGCTGCTGAGGAGTCCATTGATCATAACCCAGTGTTCCCACTTATGTTATTCAGTCATGGTCTTGGTGGGAACAGGAGTACTTACAGTGCGTTGTGCAGTGAGTATGCGAGCTATGGTTATATCTGTGTGGCAGTGGAGCACCGGGACGGCTCTGGACCCCGGACATTCGTCAATCATCCCCTAGGAGATCCTGCTCGCGGGGTCAATTACATCCGGCCTTGGCAAGATCCAGAAGGGCCTCTCAGTGGGCCATCCAAGAATGATACGTCCAATGAGATTTCAACAGATCATGAGCTCAGAAATGCGCAAATACGTATGCGCAAGAGAGAACTCCATCATGCACGGGAGATCATGTGCAGGATCAATGCAGGCGAAGGCGCTGCGGTCGCTGCTCTCAATCGACGCAATAAACAGCATACCCAAGGCAAGGAAAAGCTTGTCGGTGCCACGTCCCGTGGTACAATCGGTATCGACTGGGAGAGGTGGCGTGGTGCAGTGAGTACCGACGATGTCACCCTCTGTGGCCACTCTTTTGGTGGTGCAACCTGCATTTCAGCACTGAGATCTCCTGATATGCTCAAGTACGTGAGTTATGGCATCCTCCTTGATGTTTGGGGTCAAGGTCTCCCACCAAAGCCAAATGAAGAGGAAGGAGAACTTGCCACTATACAGCGCCCGACCATTGCTCTGGGCTCCGAGTCATTTCTCTACTGGGAAGAAAACAACAAGATCATGTTTGATCTCGCACGCAACACTCTCGAGACTGAGGTGCCCTTCTGGCTGCTGACTATTCGTGGATCCTTTCACATGTCCTTCAGTGACTTTGGGTTGCTCTGGCCACGACTATTCAAGTTCATGTTCAAGGCATCTGTTGATTCTCAGCGTGCCGTCGACATCATCATCAACGCCTCAATGGAATTCCTTCGCATTATGATGCCGCAGGATAAATCACGCTGGAATCGTGCAACAAATGAAGGTCTCCTCGATGTGCAAATCAGCGACAAGTGGCGAAATATCAAGGGCAAACGCAATGACTGGATGCGGAAGATGAAAGTGCACGGCGGAGATGATTGTGAAGTGTGGATGCATGTGACTCCAACATCCGGCTATGCTGGTATTGAGGGGCATGTTCATGGTGCCACCGATGCGACTGCTTCGCCTCACCATGTGTCGACTTCTCGAACCAACGACAATACACAGCACAACAAGGATCACTCTGAGGCACACAAAGAGCCTTGAGTTCACTTGCTTGCTTGTTGAGACTTTTCGAGTTGCATTTGAGCTTCGAAAATCTCGCGCCACTCTTGCGTTAGTCTTGTCATATGTAAGAATACTTGTACCACTTGGGATGGGCGCTTTTGAGTGATTGTCAAAGTCGTACAGGACGAGTGTCTCCACGCAGCTGAGGGCAATATCTTGTTCGCTCAAGACTTCTGGCTCAGGTAAAACCTGGCTAAATGCATCTCGAGCGCTTTGCTCCAACACCATGATTGCTTCCATCGATAGCGAAGTAAAACCAATTTTGGTGAGTTTGTGTTGTACCGCAACCTATCGTCAGCAGGATAACCAAACACTTGACCCACAATATCGTTTCGTACGAGCTGACGCCGCCATTCGACATTCGCTTGTCGGAAAACGGGACATATCCCTTTTGGCGCCAAGAAGAATGGTGGAAATCCCGGGTGCCGTTGCGCAAGCACATCAAAGTAGTGTATGCGTGACGACTCAATGACACTGAGGTACTGAGCATTGTTCAAGTGGCCCAAGCTGTCCAGGTGACCCCACGGGATCCGGTGAAGCAGGCAGCTGTCTCCATCCGGGTAGTAACCGCGTTGTTTGAAGAAGGCCCTGGTCGCATCATTTGGCGAGGTGAAGTGCTTGAAGGAGTTGCTCTGTGTAGAATATGATGCTGTTCTATGCAGGAAACCCATGGACGCAGGCAGCGAGCCGGTGACACGACGTAACAGCTTGTTGTCAAAAGCAATGCTCTTTTATTGACGTGAAGCGAACCCCGCAATTTGCCATCTGAACAGGCTTGCCCGCCAGAACTGAGATGAGAACCATGAGATGTGAGCCTTATGTACTTGTTTATAAGACTTAGACGAGGGCCTGCGTTCAATCAGCCAAACGAACGTATTACTAGAGTTCTAAAAGACGACCAGTATTAATTACAATGATATCCTGTACTGAAGAACGATGTAGCCATGGTAACACAAAACTCACGCCAGCTCTGGGAAGAGCGCAGCACAGCCAGTGTTGTATGCAATAGAACTGTTGAATGTCACAGTGCTCTGATTATTTTTGCCGAGCTGAATCAGGGTAGTACCATTCTTGACATATGAAGGCCAGCCATAGTTGATGAGGCCCTTTTGTGGGTCACGAGCAAAGGCTGCCCAACCGCCTTGGATGACCCTGGAAGTGGCAACTTGCTCTGAAGTCGCATTGAGGGAGCCCGGCAAGGTGCGGTTGTAGTTGCCGAAGACCACTGGAATCTCACTCGAGTGGAAGACTCCGAATGCCGGGAATGGGTTGAGGTTCGGCCACATGGCCAGGTAACGGTACTGCCAAGCTGGCACTGACGCATTGGCACGAGAGTTGGCGATCAATGCAGATGGACAAGTAAAGCCGAACTGACCGAGCTCATAAGGCTGAACACCAGGACTCAGAGCCGTCAAGATGGTACCTTCGTCGTTGTTGTTGCCCACCAAGACAGGAAGTTTGGCAAAGTCACCTGCTCGGCGTCTGCGAGAGTACTCGGCCTGAGAGAAGACGGTGCGATTATCGATTTGAGGTTGGAAGCCGCCTGTAACACTAGCAGAGGCGTTGCTGATGGCGTCTTGAAGAGTCTTGAAAGGAAGATTCTGTAAACATTCGAACTGTGCCTTCTTTGTGGAATTCAAAGGGCAGCCACTCGAGTTGGCAATAGTATTCCACCTGCTGCCTGCAACTGACTGGTTTCCGGGAGCCAATGATCCGAAGAGAGTCTCTGTTCCAGATTGCATAATGAGACCCTTCACGATAGGGTCCCATTCGTAGGCGTATGGCCAGGCTGCCACAGAGGATGCACCGGCAGATTCGCCAAAGATGGTGATGCGCTCAGGGTCACAGCCGAAGGCACGACAATTGTTGTAGACCCATTCAACAGCCATACGCTGGTCGTACAGACCAGGGTTAGTGTCTTGCGCAGACACAGAGTCACCAGCACCGGCAGGGAAGCCAAACATGGAGACTCTGTAGTTCAACGTCACGACAATCAGATCATCATTGGCTTTGACAAAGTTTGTGGCGTTGTAGTCAGGAACCGCGCCTGAGCCAAAGGTATAGGCCCCACCGAAAATCCAAACAAGTACTGCAGCACCGGAGCTAGTCTTGTTCAATCGCTCAACGGATGGTGCCCAGATGTTGAGATTCAAGCAATCGTCGCCCTCAGAGAAGTTACCATTGCCTCCAGCGGTGACCAGATCGAATCCTTGATAATTTGAGCCTTTGTTTTGAGGACAGCTCAAGCCGTAAGATGTAGCATTGAAGATTGTTCCTCGTGGAAGGATTGACGCACGCTGGGGCGGTCGGAATCGGCGTGATCCATTCGTGCTCTTACCAAATGGAATGCCCAGGAAAGCCCTCACGCCGGCGGTTGTGTTGATGCCCCGGAATGTGCCGACATTGGTCTCAACGACGAGAGGCGACGTATAGTTGACCTGAGCTGCTGCGGTAGAGACTGCTGAGAGTATGCTCGCGGCAAGTGAGAGAAACTGCATCCTTGCTAGCTAAAGATGTGGTTGCAAGGTAGTGTAGTGAGTGCCCCATGCGAAATCTGGGGCACTTGGGACTTGTTGAATCAATATTGATGTTCAACCGTGAGAAATGACAAGCCAAGGGCAAAGTGAAGTTCGAAAGGGTTATATTGCCAGGGTTGTCAGACTGCCTCAGGCAATCGATTCATTGGCTGACAGAGCGGAGCGCGCCGAATGGGGACTCGTAAAGTAAAGGCGAGCACTGCATATAAGCTCAAACTCGAACTCTGCTTCGTCATGCTAGGCTCGTAACAGATATAACAGCATAAGCGTGCATTAGCTAGCGCTTCACACAAAGGCAAGGACAGGCAAGAGTTGCATGATCGGTGGAATTGTGCGAGGTCTCTGCGCTCGAATTCCGTTTGCTGCCTGTCTGGAGCTTGCAAGGGCCGCGCACATGCATGCTTTCAGGCCGACTTGGCTACTGCGTGAACACGCGCTGAGTTGTTGACCACCAAGTGTATAGTACTGTTTGTACGGTAGCTGAAACTACCGGTACGATCATTGCATCTGCCATGTTGCGCGATGCCCTGCAGGCAATGTGACGTCTGTGTTCATCGATTATTCGAAGCTTACGTGTATAAAGCTGCGAATGACCAATGACCGATTTCAAAAAGCATGACCTGTTCTCTGAACACTTCAAGACTTCAGAGTCGAACTGCAGCTACCGAGGTAGAAAGATATACTGGCGACCGAGACACGATCTTCATAATAAATGTTGTCGTGTCTCAGTTGCTTAGTTGAGACGCGTGGGACTTTCTTCTGAGCCGAAATGCAGTAAGACTAGTGTCGCGTCTTCAATGCAACACTTCCATCATCTTGACCTCATCGATAGCAGACTGATTCGTTTATGCAGATCTTGAGCAGATAAGGTTTCTTGTCCGGCTATAGTGAGCTAAGGTCAGTAGCAACAGCAAGAACTCTAGACGTATACCTTGCCCGATCACAGCTGGCTTACTCTACTGACTGCGACAGATACACTGACATATGCAGGTTGCCATCGGTATTGTGCGATGAACGTCTCTTACTACTGGCATTCTGTCAGCTACAGTGATAATGCACAGTGCAAATGCGATATCGCTGAATTATGGGCGGCTTGTCTCATAGCAACCTGTGCAAGTGAAACGACTCTGTCGACTCGATAGCACGCTGCATACGCTCATGTCCTTCTCTACATGCATGATCTGCAGGCAACTAGACCGTATGTTTATATGGCACTTTGAGTCAAACAATTATGACTCCAGACACACGGCACTCCCTAATGTATTGAGAGGTTGCTGGTCCTTGACAAAGCATATGCTGGCCTAAGAGCCAATTAGACTGTATCCGTCGCCATCGAGAAGCTTGCGAAACGCACGAGTCTGTGCTTGAGACTTTTTCATACGTTTGTTACCAATACAAACCTGAACCCATGCATCTACAACCGCGTCCGTGCCACAACGAGGGGAAATAGGGAGATCTAGTTGTTGCCAATCTCGCAGACGCCCTCCCGCGTTGCGGCCCGCACTCCACGATCAGAGAAAGGACTGTAGTGCTGGCACACACACACAATTCATCAATACTGTGCGGGGCGTATTTTGGCAATGTCTGCCCAAGTACGAGTCCTATTACTGAGTTCTCTGCAGCAAGATCCACTTCACATTAGAATGCTGTGTCTGGTCCAAAGCAATCGTTATCCCATAGGCGTAATCTGCATTGCGGATAGAGAGGTACGTGAGGTATCATGTATCACCAAGGTCAGGGTGGCCAATGTAAGCATGTTGAAAACTTGGCAGTCATGGCAATGAGCACTGGGCAGCGCTAGAGCCAGGTTGCCAGGGCCTCCGCTGTCGTGCGCACGGGGCCAGGCAATGCGGTAGCTTGCCTTGTGGAGTCGTCAATAAGTCGCCAGGAGGGGACGACGCAACATACACATCGCTAGTGCTTTGCGAACGACCATCATGGACACACACAGTAGTGTCCCAAAACAATCATATGTCCAGCTGAAAATAGACTGCTTGGGCGTAGAATTGATTATGTAGAAACTACGCGTAGGTCGCTGGCTAAGCATGAATTGCAGCATAATGCATTTGGCCAGTCAGGCGGACTCAAGCCCAGTCTGCGGATCACTGCGGCGTCTGTGCCGAATTGACGGCCAGAAAAATTTTCCCCCGATATGAAAAGCCGTGCAGGCGTTGCGCTGCCGTTGCTGCACCTTTGCATGTATTCGCTCATTTTGCTTGGCCACCGCGTAAACGGTCGTCGTCAGAACTGAGAAGGACTGCAGCATCTAAATGAAGCGCGCAATGTCCCGGATTATGTTCGTCTGTCGAAAAGGTTAGAGCGTATCGTCAATCACAATCGGTGATTCGAGGTCTAGATACTAGGCTGCTAGACGCTCACGAATTCAGAATGGCGAAACCCTATGTTCTGGCTGTGTTCATGCACAAGAACGGGACGGCCGCACGCGTAGCTGGCCAATGTCCAAGCTCCCGTTCAGAGGCGCATTGCGGATATTATTTGCCTGTAGCCGGTAGGGCCAGCAGCTGCTGGTAAATGTGCCTCATACAGCTGCTGTCATACTGCGCGTCACTGATTCTCCCACTGATGTTCAGTTGCTCTATGACGTGAGGCGGCACATGGTATCACCGCTGTCTTGTCCACTTGAGCAGTGTGTTTCGGTGCCACGGAGTTGCCTTTGTCAGACTGTCACTTGACATTATGAAGGCTGGTAGTTTGTGGCAGAATGTCTCATCAAGTTGCATCTGAGACATCGGTATTTCCTAGGCAATTTGGCGAGTAGGGCGTTGTCAGCTCGGGACTACCTGGGTAGTGGGCGTAGACGGACCCAAGACGGAACGGGACGTTGCTCTGGCCGTGTCTAGCCCTGTGGTTACAGCAGTCTTTTTGTGGCCTGCGGAAGAGCTTGTCGCGCATGCACGTAGAACGTCATGCTCCACCATTGGACGCGCGGGCGCGCCAGATCTCTCTGGGTAGGACGGCAGTGAGACAATTGTTTAACGGTCCAGATGAGGGATCTCCCGTCAATTGATACGCGCAGTGACAGGCGTCAGAGCCTGAGACCCGACTCGGGGAGTCGGACCCCAGGTAGCGAGCTGTGCAAAAAGCCACAAAGCTGAGATGGCTCGGCCTCTCGGCCTACCCAACAGGGCCACCACAGACAAAGATGGTGACCCTGCGAGAAACTGTCTGATCGGCTTGAGGTGCTCCACGCGTAACGCTCTGGCTCTTGCTTTACTTAGCTGTCTCACTTCAGAGACAATCTGACTCGTCAACACCAAAAGTACTTAGCTGGGACGACGTCCGAAACTTCCATCCACCGAGGACTCCCCTCTTTTCAACATCGTACCAAAGGTCCTCGCTGGCTGAGGATTGAAGCATTCTGCCTTTTACCAAGCACTTGACATATACTGGCAGTCATGGCTTCGCTTTACAATAACATTGGCCTGGGTATCTCGTTCGACCAACAGCCGCAAGGTTTTACTCAGGGGACAGCACCGCGCAGACCTGAAGTGCGGCGACGACGCAGCTCTGGAAGCTTCGAGCGTCCTCCTACCTCATACCAGGAGGCCTTGCGAAGACTTCCGAACACGACACATATTCCTCAGATGCCCTTCGAAGCGCCATATATGCACCTAGCTCAGCAGCAACAGCCGCATCAAGCAGCTATACCAGCATACGTTACCAATGCGCCGCAATACGCAATGCCTCGCTCTGCTGGGCCACCACAGATGCCCTTCACATCACCGCCAAGGCGGACAATGGAACACAGTGTGCACAGCACTCATTCAGCACCCAACACACCTTACGCAGATAGGCGGCATCGTGCGACTAGATCCCTTCACCATTTGGGCCCTTACCCTCAGCGATCATCCGGCGGCTACAGAACTCCTGACTACAACTCGCAAGTCACATCCTCCGCCGAGGAGGTGCGCAATGTGAGGATATCGGACCCTCAATCGTCTTACATGTACCAGACGCCGGTGATGGCGAGCCCGTATTCCGACTATGGTCACTTCACTCATGTTGACAGTTACCAGGGCTCCCCTGTGCTTATGGACTCGCCAGTGTTTGGCAAGGACGGCGATGACAGGATTGCCTACTTTGATCATCTCGAGACTGGTATGCCTGACGAGCCTTACGTTCCACCCATGGAGACCAACTTCCCGCCTCGCCCATTGTACAAGCGTACCGCCACTGAGACGACGTTTGCTTCCATGGACACTGCCTACAACATGGGGCCTAACGAATCGCCTGTGTCTTCGCCAGACCCAGAACCACTTGCAATCCCCTCAGTGCGTCGCAAAAAGACAAACACCTACTCTCGCTGGTCCGAGGAGGAGGATGTTTTGCTTCGTCAAGCCATCAGTGAGCATGGCGAGACAAAGTGGGCCCTTGTCGCTACGATGGTCCCTGGTCGTACACCTATGCAATGCTCCACACGCTGGCAAGGTGCACTCAACACGAGCATACATAAGGGCAAGTGGTTGCCAGAGGAGGACGCCATCTTGATTAAGGCTGTTGCTGAGTGGCAAGCTTGGCACACGAGCGAAGACCGTGGTGTGTCAACGCCCGATCAGCTTCAGGAGGAGCTCGTCAAGTGTATCCCATGGGCCAACATTGCCGCTACATTGCCAAGGTCGCGTACAGGTGTGCAAGCGCTTGCGCGTTGGTCAGAAGCACTTGATCCTCGCATCAAGAAGGGGAAGTGGACAGCTGAGGAGGATGCTAGCTTGATGTATGGTATTCAGCAGCACGGCAAGACTTGGATCAAGGTCGCTGATGCAGTTCGCGGGCGAACTCAGCGACAGTGCCGAACACGCTTTATGCAGATTTCGGAGAAGAAGGTCAAGGAGAAGCAACTTGCCCTTGCACCACAGATGAGAGTGTCTGGTGGTTGGAGTGAATAGAGCCTTTGATGGTGCTGGCACTGTTCCCACTTCCAACCACAGACGATGATGAACTTATATGCCGGAATGATAATTTGTGTTCAGTTCACGTAGTACAGCAAGCTCTGTTCAATTGCAATGGATCTTCAGACTTGGTTTTGTTCATCTTGAAAATTTGGCAATGCCCCAATACCAAGGCCATACTGGTCATTACCAGGTCATAAGTACTCAAGGAGAGTCAATCCGAGAGACAAGTATATACGGCCTGATGCAAGTGGCCGTCGATCCGAGTACCAGGTAGCGACCGGTTGTGTTCAATTACCTCAATTTGCTTGTTGTAGCTCGCGTCCGACTCGTCTTGATGGAGCCTGGCTGGGTGATTCAGGTACGCGTGCGTGTGGGTGCATATTACCTCATTGGGTGAAATTTGTAAATGCAGCACAGACGGAAAGATGCGAGATCAGCCCCTGTTGCCTGTGTACAGTCAGCTAGCGGGCGGCGGCTCACTACTGTAACCAGTCACTCCTAGGGAGAGTCTAGTGTGACTCAGGAGCGTCTTTCCGATGAGCTGCCTGTTCATCATGAGATCTGGGCTGTGACTTCCGCGACTTTACCGTACGATGGCTATCTTCTGGACTCTACCCAGATTCTACTGGCATTTATATGATAATCATCAGCTGGGAGCCCGGGAGAGCGATTCAATTGCGGGATGTCGCTTGTACAAGCCGAAGTCTGTACGCTGTAGAACGTCCGCAGCAGAGACTGCATACACCCTAACCCTGTCAACGTGCGCGTCCCGTCGGCCACCTACACCGTAGACTACATGCACCTTCACGCATCTCCGTGTCTTGCTGAACTGGGCATGCCACTCTACCTAAACTAGCTTGAAATCTTATCTCAATGGTGGATCCTGTGGCAAGTGCTTTACTCACCCTGGATGCTTACACTCGGGCTATCAACGACCTACCTGTCGAGCAAGTTTATGCTGAACTGACAAGGCTCGATAAGTCTGAGCATCGACTTAGAGATACAAACGCTCAGCTACGCTTGGAAGAGCCTTGTCTTGAATTTCAAGAAGCCATCATTGAAAATGAAGTCTTGCTAGAAGCCTATATTGGGCGACGGCGAGCGATTCACGATGATTTGAGGACCCGAGGAGCAATGATTCCACCTGTTCAGACTACAGGCGTCCGTGGGGCGCAGCCTGTTCAAGTGCAAACAAGTGACAGATCCAACGACCAGTCTCAAGGACAAGGAGTGTTTCTGTGAGCGATTACAGGGGATCGAGAAGAATCCTGCATGCGAATTGTCGTCCTGTCTGAGACGACAGGATAGGCGTGCATCAAACAGTTCAATACAAGCACAAAACTGGCCTGCAAAAGTCTATTCCTGGTGACTTTCGAATCAGGAGCATTGTTTCATGGCGAGCACAGACCTTGCTGGACGCTCCTGACAGGCTTTGGCGACAGTCCGGCAGATTCAGGATTCGCGTCATCATGTTTCGTCACCCGCGCACAAAGCGCGTTTCTACCAGTTGTTGAGAGACGATATAAAGCGATCGTCCTCTGCCTCTGTGAACCTCATCACTTCGACAGCCTCATCCGCCGACTAATCCAATCAATATGCAACAAGCTTTCCTCGCCCTCTTCATGCTCGCTAGCACTATCATTGCTGCTCCTGTTCCCCAGGCAGCTTCGACTACGGCTGCAGCTCCCGTCGCCACAGGCGCACCTGCAGCTGCGGCTGCTGTTAAAGCTGCAACACCTGATGGTGAGGCCAAACTTGCTGCTGCTGGTATCAACACGGAGCAGAAGACTCTTTTCCGCGGCTGTGGCGGCTATTATGGCGGTGGTCTCGGTGGTATTGGGTACGGCGGTGGTATTGGATACGGAGGTATTGGCGGAATCGGTGGCATTGGTGGAATCGGTGGCATTGGAGGCATTGGTGGCATTGGTGGCATTGGTGGCATCGGTGGAGTTGGTGGTGGAATCGGTGGAGGCATCAGTGGTCAAGTCAGCGGTGGCATCAGTGTCAGTGGAGGCATTCGTGGTGGACTGGGTGGCTTTGTGCTTGCCAAGGATCAGGACAAGGACAAGAAGGACAAACGTCAACTGCTTGTGGGCGATGTGCCTGAACTTGAGCTCGAGGGCGATGAGGATGCCTTGGAGATCTCCTCGGAGGACCCTGCTGTCCTTGTAGACGCAGATGACTCTGACCTGCTCGATTCTGACTTGGTTGATGCTGGCCTTCTGGCTTGATACCAATTGTCTCTCTGTGTACAAGTAGCTGCTCTCTAGACTAACTAATTCTTGAATCTTGATCTCTTCCCATCTGATTTCTGCCTGAAAATCGAAACTGCAGCAGACTTCAGCAAACACACAACAAGCTGTTCAACAGGCTCATCTGGAGCTCTTATAATACGGCAATCCATGGCCCAGGCAGCCCCGCAGCATCTCACAAGCTACCCAGCGCGTCTACAACAAGGGTCCACCTCACTCCTTACTCCAAATCTCGCGAGTCTCAAGCATGTTGAACAGCCCGTCCCGCAACTCACCGAGCAGCGCGTCACAGGCAGACCACGACCGAGCTATCGCGATCCAAGTCTCAGTCCGCCACCGAGTAGAGACTCTCCTAGGCACGCATCGCCTGCTGTCTTTCGAGATGGGACAAGGCAGGATATGGAAGTGGATGAGCGTGGTCTTGTTACTGGACCGGCGAATGGACCGTTGCCGGCTTTGCAACGACGTATGGCGAGCTGGATTCGTGTGAGAAGTGATTATATTGCTCAACAAGCTGCCGCGGTAGAGGAAAACCTCATTCCAATACGACTTGACTTGGAGCTCGGCAATGATTACCGCCTAAAAGATGTCTTTCTATGGAATTTGAATGAAGAGCTCATCACGCCCACAGAGTTTGCCGTCAACCTCGTCACGGATTTGCAATTGTCTCAGGGATACGTCAATGAAATCGCCAGGGAGATTCGCAAGCAACTCGAGGAGTACGCGCCTGTTGCCAACCTTGCCGTGCCAGGCCAGGAAGCGCCTGTGATTGTTGAATTGGAAGTGCATCTATCGCGTCACCTCATCACAGACAAATTTGAGTGGGACTTACAAAGTACAGCGGCGGTGGAAGCCTTTACGCGTCAAACATGCCAGGATCTTGGTCTATTTGGTGAATTCAACGTTGCCATGTCCTGTGCCATTCGCGAACAACTCATGAAGCTCAAAAAGGAACTCGTTGAGAGTCCACCGGGTCGCACGGCCGAGGGACATGTTGAGATTGAGAATGAATGTGCCTTTGACAGACCGATGGGATTGCGCGTGAGTCCTGATACCCTGGGTCTTGACTGGGTTCCTAGGATTGAGATCTTATCGCGCGAGGAGATTGAGAAGCGCGATGGCGAGCGTGATCGGGTGGTGCGTCGCTTACGTCGCGAGACGGCCAAGTTTGGCAGATCGACGGGACATATCCCAGCAACCACCATGCAACTCACTGCAACAGGACGTAAGCGTGCGCGTACACAGTTTGATGATTTGACGGAAGCAATGCCGGAGCATGAACGGGGTCGTTGGCGGTGTGCATGGTGTCGTGTCTCTGGACAGGATACGTGGGAGATTGGCGGTGCAAAGAAGGAGTATTGTCGATTCTGCATGCCAAGTGCTGTTCCTACTGCAACGAATGGTACGTCCAACGACACCACCTCGATGACTGCACCGCAGCAAGTTCCAGGCATTGCAGATGGTAAAGGATGGCGACGTGGCTTGTACAGTTCTCGCAATCCCATCAACACGCCTGTTGTTCAGGCTTCTTATATTGGCGCACGGTAATTAAAGCAATTGCAAAAATCCTTTTCCTCTCACTGCAGAATGAAACTAGGCTACGACGCTAAGAGGCAATAATGTCTGTTTGCTTTATTTCGATTACAGCAACATGACCATGCCTGCCAAGCCTGCAACGCCCAGAGACACAGCAATGGCTTCAGCACTACTCTTCTTGGCGGATGGCAAGGCTGTGGGGTCTGGCAGAGTGGATGGCATGGCAACCATAGAGTCACTCAGGTCTGGTGTGGCAGAACTGTCATCTGCTGAGGTGCTTGTCATGGCACCGCCTGTGGTAGGTGTCATAGTGGGCATAGACATACTTGCCACTGCTGCTGAAGATGCAGCTGGAGTTGTTGTCGTCTGACGCTTGTTCTGCTATTAGTCATTGATGCATGGTCGTGATGGTTGGCATACCAATGCTGCACTGGCTGATGCCGATGCGAGAAGGGATGCGGTGAGGACTTTTGAGAAGTGCATGATGACCTTGTTCGATGGGAAGAGACAAGAGGATGCTATGTGGCCCTTTATACCTGGGGATTGCTAAGGGGTATCCATGGGACCATGTCAAATTCATTTTATATGACCTTTTGTTGACAGCAAGCACGCCTCCTGAGTCCTGAGTCTCTCAGCCTCTGTGCATGTTTGCTTGCCAGACTATGAGGAGGAGTCAACTAAGCACGAAGTTGGACCACTAGCAGTGACTAGGCCGACCATGAGTTTAGGCTATTCACTAGGCAAACAACTCATTTAGCGCTTGGCCGAGCTCAAGCATGGGACTTGTTGATCAACACACGTCAAGTTCGCAATCTCGGACATGCTTGCGGATGAATTGCAGCCATAATCCTCATCAACAAGTACCTTCTCGCAAACTCTCGCTGACTTCAGGGGCTCGACACATTTGCAAGGTCAATTTTTGCCCATCTGAATGTGCTGTTCCCAGACTTCACGAATCCTGACTGTGAATCCTGACTGTCTGCTGCTGCTGCTGTCCGGATTCGCACTGCAACTCTTATCTCAGACCAAGACGAACGCCTCAGTAGATAGGGGCAATCTGCAATCAATGGGCCAGGCTGATATGCATTCTCAATGCTGGATGGGCTCCCTCGGAAACAGACCGGGCTTGCGTCTGGGATGGCCCTGGTCCCTCCCTCACATCACAATGCTCTGCTTCCCCGTCTTTTAGACTTCTTGACTATCAATCTTCTTGCACACTGTTGAGCATGACTCCATTAATAGACCTACAACATGCACAAGTCTCAAGACACAAGGACTCTGCATCGACTGTTATGTATCCCTTTCCCATGCCAAGGCCACACACATTGCCCACAAAAGTGGCAGAGGTCGATTTGAAGACCAACGACAAGCATGTCTGTCGCGATGAGCGTATGATTCGATTGACTGGCAATCATCCCTTCAACAGCGAAGCACCGTTATCAACGCTCTTCGATGAAGGATTCTTGACGCCGCCTGAGCTGTTTTATGTCCGCAACCACGGCGCATGCCCAGCATATACCGACCAGGAATGTCTCGACTGGGAGATTGAAGTCTCGGGGCTCGTCGACAACCCGTTCACGCTCTCCCTCAAATCCGTCATGGAGGACTATGAGCAAATCACCTTGCCTGTCACCATGGTCTGTGCCGGTAATCGCAGAAAGGAGCAAAACATGGTTCGTAAGGGATCTGGCTTCAATTGGGGTGCTGCGGGTGTCTCGACGTCCCTCTGGACAGGACCTCTCCTACGAGACATCATTGCAAGAGCCAGACCACAACGAGCAGGCAAGTTCGTGTGCTTTCGAGGCGATGATGATTTGCCCAATGGCAATTATGAGACGTGTGTTCGCATGTCATGGGCTAAATCCTTCGACAGAGCAATTCAACTGGCCTATCTACAAAACGGCGAACCCTTGACACCAGATCACGGTCGTCCCATTCGTGTGGTCATTCCTGGTGCGATTGGTGGTCGTTCTGTCAAGTGGCTCTCAAAGATCATCATTCAAGCAGAGCCATCGAATGGATGGTATCACATCAATGACAATCGCGTTTTGCCTACTCAAGTTGATCCAGCTATGGCGAAGGCAGAGTCGAAATGGTGGCAAGACGAGCGCTATGCCATTTATGATCTCAATGTTCAAAGTGCAATCGTCTATCCTGCGCATGATGAAGTCATTCAAGCGGAGGAGAACAAGGATTACACTATTCGTGGGTATGCTTACAATGGTGGCGGTGTACGTGTTGGCCGTGTTGAAATCTCTATTGACTCTGGACGGACTTGGCAGTTGGCAGAGATTGAATACCCTGAAGACCAATACCGCGACTTTACTGGTTCCTTGTATGGTGGCAAGATTGACATGGCCGATCGCGAAGCATGCTGGTGTTGGTGTTTCTACGCATTGAAAGTACCGACTACTGCGCTAGCACAATGTACGGGTATCGTCGTGCGTGCCATGGATGAAAATATGAACTTGCAGCCACGAGACATGTACTGGAGTGTTATGAGTATGATGAACAATTGCTGGTTTCGAGTAGCTGTACACAAGACGCAACATGAAAGCTCAACTACGCTACGCTTTGAACATCCCACACAGCCTGCATTGATGCCTGGTGGATGGATGCCGCGTGTCAAGGACGCTGGTGGGGATTTGCAAGCTCATGGCTGGGGGGAATTGGTTGATCCGGGAGTACCTGCGAAGACTGTGGTCAAGCAAAGCATCAGAATGACCAAAGATGGTCTGCACAATATCATCAAACTGGATGAGGTGGAGAAGCACAAAGATGCAGAGTCATGCTGGTTCATCAACGATGGCGAGGTATATGATGCGACGCCTTTCCTCAAAGAACATCCGGGTGGCATTGAATCCATTACTGGTGTCGGTGGCGAAGACTCAACAGAAGACTTTATGGCTATTCACAGCGAGACTGCAAAGCAGATGCTGGTGGACTACCACATCGGCACACTGGAGAAAGCTCCACTCACGCCACCCAAGACGCCTGCAGAATCTGCTCACGGTGACGACGATGAAGTGCCGCGCGCTCAATTTCTGGAAGCAAAGAAGTGGCACCCAGTACAGCTTGTCGAACGGCAGGAGATCTCCTCAGATGCGCGTATTTTACGCTTCAAGCTCGACCACGACGATCAACTGCTCGGTCTTCCATGCGGTAAACATCTCTTCATCAAGACACAATGCCCGACCACAAACGACATTGTTATGCGCGCGTATACGCCTGTATCTGAGCAACTTGCCAAAGGCTTCCTGGACATTCTCGTCAAGGTCTACTTTGCATCAACTGATTGGCCTACTGGTGGCAAGATGACGCTGGCGCTCGAGTCCTTGCGTCTAGGCGACACAATCCAAGTCAAGGGCCCGACTGGGCACATTGAGTATCTTGGTCGAGGCAAGCTTCTACAACACGGCCAAGAACGGACAATCAAGCGCTTTTTGATGGTGTCCGGCGGTAGCGGCATCACCCCTGTCTACCAGATTCTGCGAGCAATTCATGCTGATGAGGCTGATGCAACACCTTGTGTCTTGCTAGACTCGAATCGACATGAGCAGGATATCTTGTGCAGGGAGGATCTTGACATGTATGGCGAAAAGGAGACGATTGATATCTACCACACATTGTCAGGGAAGGATGTGCCAGCAGATTGGCAACACGGCAGGGGTCGCGTCACGGAAGCTCTCATGGAGAGCAAGTTTGGGGATGTGGATGTGAGTGGTGGTACTATGCTTCTGTTGTGTGGTCCACCTGCGCTCGAAGCACTTGCCATGCAGTGGGCATTGGGTAAGGGTATGAGCCAGGAAGATATTGTCGTATTTTGAGTGTCCGTGGGCAGTCCGTAGATATACTGCAATTTTGCTGGACTGTTCCGGGAGATTGTCGAATTGCCGGACTGGAACTGATTGTTATCTCTTGCGCAGTCAAAGCGTATCTCTTATCTGCTCACCGACGACCTCTGACAGCCGCCAATCGTTCGCTGGTCGCTGTTATTCGCTGCTGCTGCCATCTAGACAATCGCGTATCATGCGGGTACCTCTATCTGCACGGCAAGTCTAGACCGCTGTGATTACACTCTGTGTCCCCCGCGTTGCCGTATCTCTACGGCAGCCAGGAGGAAGCTTGTGATGGTCAGCTCGTCTGACTATGTCTGATTAGTCTGAGTCTATCCAGTGACCACGCTCACCATTCCCCTCTTGTCATATCTGCGACTCTTCAACGCAGACTAAACACAGTGCGTCTCAGCGATGGCTCCGCTTGTTGGACGTGAGTACGCTGCCGAGACACCAGCAACGGAATTCCAAGTCGCACAAAGCATGGTCGAGGGCGAGAGACCCTCAACGCCGCCAGAGACACGACCTGTCTCGCCGACAGATCCACAGAAGCGCACACGCATCGTGGTTGTTGGCCTCGGCATGGTCGGTATCTCCTTTATCGAAAAGCTGCTTGAGCGCGATGCCAAGCAGAAGCAGTACTCGGTCATTGTGCTCGGTGAGGAGAAGCATGTAGCCTACAACCGCGTTGGCCTGACCTCGTTCTTTGGTACACTCCACTCTATCTGCAAGCAACACTCTCTAACTTGCAGAACACCGCTCGATCCCAGACCTGTACCTCAATCCAGAAGATTGGTACACGCAACTTGATACACAGACTTTCACCTACAAGACTTCCTCTCCAGTCACTGCCATTGACAGATCGGCAAAGAAGGTCATTACGAACGACGGAGCTTATCCGTATGATTTGTGTGTCATGGCGACAGGGTCTGAAGCTGTACGTCCCAAACAAACACCGAATTACGATGCAAAAGGAGTCTTTGTGTATCGTACCATCGGAGACCTTGAAGAAATGATTGAATATGCTGAGACTGTGAGAGTGGCTGAAGGCAAGCAGAAGAAGGCGATTGTCGTTGGCGGTGGTCTCTTGGGTCTTGAAGCAGCACATGCAGTCAAAGATATGAAGAAGTTTGATCACATGACGGTGGTGCATCGATCCAAATGGCTCCTCTCGCAGCAGCTCGATCAGCAGGGCGGTGATTTGCTCACTGCAAAGGTTCGCGAGATGGACGTTGAGGTTCTGCTTGAAAAGCAAATTCAGCGCATCAATGTCGACAACGATGGCGCTGTGGTCTCTGTCACTTATCTCTCTGGCGAAACCGAGGATTGTCAGCTCATCTGCTTCGCTATCGGTATCCGAGCTCGTGACAATCTTGCCGTTGACTGCGGTCTTAATACACATTCTCGTGGTGGAGTCGTTGTTGACGATAATCTCTGCTCCTCCGACAAGAACATCTACGCTGTCGGAGAATGCGGCAACTGGAAGGGCAACACGTTCGGCCTCATAGGTCCTGGTATCGAGATGGCGGATATCGTAACCTGGAACCTGACTCAAGCCAAGCTGCATGCTCCACGAGCATTCACCACGCCAGACCTGTCGACAAAGCTCAAGCTCATGGGCGTTGATGTCGGCTCATTTGGAGACTTCTTCGCTGATCGATATGGTCCACGCTCTATTCCCAAAACACGCAAACCAAAGTCTGGCTTCACGCCAGATGATGTCCGTGTATTGAAGTATCATGACCCGTTCGAGGGAATCTACAAGAAGCTCATCTTCTCAAAGGACGGCAAGTACCTGCTTGGTGGGATCTTGGTCGGTAACACCAGCGAGTTTGTCAAACTCAATTCCATTGTCAAAGGTGGCAAGGAGTTGGCAAAGCCACCATCAGAGTTTATTCTTGGTGCCAAAGCATCTGGCGAGGATGACGGTGCTGACCTTGACGACGACGCTCAAGTTTGTTCCTGCCACAATGTTACGAAAGGTGATATCGCAGAAAAGGTGTCGAGCGGCACATGCTCATCTATGGGCGAAATCAAGAGCTGCACGAAAGCCGTCACTGGCTGTGGTGGCTGCGAACCACTCGTCAAAGCCATCTTCACATCAGAGATGAAGAAGCTCGGCAATGAGGTTAGCAACAACATTTGTCCGCACTTCAACTACTCGCGAGCTGATCTTTTCAATGTTGTTCGTGTCAAGAAGCTCGAGTCGTTTGATGCCATAATGCGAGCATATGGCAAACGTCCGGATGCACTTGGCTGTGAGATTTGCAAGCCTTGCATCGCCAGTATTCTGTCGTCCCTCTTCAATCCACTCATCCGCAACCATGATGTCAACCATCTACAAGATACCAATGATCGCTTTTTGGCCAATATTCAACGGAATGGAACATTCAGTGTTGTGCCGAGGATGAGTGCCGGTGAGGTGACGCCTGCTCGATTGATTGTCCTTGGTCAGGTGGCAAAGAAGTACAACCTCTACACAAAGATTACCGGTGGTCAGCGTATCGATCTGTTTGGTGCGCAACGCCATGATTTGCCAGACATCTGGGAAGAACTTGTCAATGCCGGTTTCGAGTCAGGACACGCCTATGGCAAGTCGCTCCGTACAGTCAAATCGTGCGTTGGATCGTCCTGGTGCCGTTACGGTATTGGCGACTCGGTCGGTCTTGCAGTGCGTCTCGAAGAACGTTACAAATCCATCAGATCACCGCATAAATTCAAGGGAGGTATCTCTGGCTGTGTTCGCGAGTGTGCAGAGGCGCAGGGTAAGGATTTTGGATGCATCGCAACAGACAAGGGTTTCAATGTCTATGTGTGCGGCAATGGAGGTGCATCCCCAAAGCACGCCGAATTGCTACAAGCAGATGTTCTACCGGATCAAGTGGTGCCTCTCTTGGATCGTTTCATCATGTTTTACATTCGCACTGCAGACAGGCTGCAGCGCACTGCCCGCTGGCTCGAGCAGATGGAAGGCGGTATCGAGTACTTGCGACAAGTCATCATCTCAGACAAGCTTGGCATTTGCGAAGAGCTTGAAGCGCAGATGCAAGAGCTCGTTGGCAAGTTTGAGTGCGAATGGACAGCTGTTGTGCAAGATCCGGCGAAGCGTGCTGAATTCAAGCAATTCGTCAATACCGACAAGATCGCACCGAGCAACGTTGAGCAGATCCAGGAGCGTGGACAAGTCCGCCCTGCCAATTGGCCAAAGAAGTCAGACACCACAGATTTCAAGAACACCAAGTGGTCTTCGCTCAGTTGGGAGCCGGTATGTTCTGTCGAGGCGCTCAAGTCGACTCCTGCTGGCGCGTCGGCCACTGTGCTCAGAGGCGAGACACAATTGGCCATCTTTCACGTTCAAGGGAAAGGCTACTTTGCCTCGCAAGCAATGTGTCCCCATCGTAAAGCCTTTGTACTTACGCAGGGCCTTATTGGAGACGATGAGAATGGCGAAGTACATGTCTCTTGTCCAATGCACAAGCGTAATTACGTGCTTGACTCACAGGACCACACGCGTCTTGGCGGATGCAAGAACGATGAAGACGTTTCTGTTGCTACTTTTCCTTGCAAAGTACGCGACAATGAGATCTATCTCAAGTTGCCTCCAGTGGCTGAATTGGATGAGGTGCTTGGCACAAGCAAGCACTTGATCAAACAGGCTGATCATCAAGACGAGGGCATGAAAGCGCTTGACCGACGCTTCAAAACATTTGGCAGTATGGCAAAAGTTTTGCCAGAGCCTGTTCTTTCATGGTAGTCATTGGTCCATATATTCTCTACGTACTTCATCCTTAAACATTGCTGTTTTGAATGGGATTGCCTTCATCGTTGCATTCACCTTCTCCCTTGCGAGTCAGGTACTTGGTGAGCCCATCCTCCATATCGACCACTCGCTTGCTATAATACATATGGTGCTTTGCCTTCCAAGCGGCAGGTATCTCTTTGCGCCCAGTCTTGCTCTCATGGGACTCTCCTGCATCGTCCTCAGAAGCAGAACTGCCGGTATGCGTCGACGGTTGCGGAGCGCGTGGGAAGTCAACATACACTGGGAGCATCAACATCATGTTACGTCCTTCATCCATGAGCGGTGCATGACACTTATTGCAGGATACTTTGCATGGCAATGTGCGATCTTGGACATCATAAGTCATCTGCTTTGATGGCGAATAATACCAACTTAGATGCTGGAGTGAGTCAGGCCGGAACTGTAGAGCGTCCTTGGGCAATACAGCAGCCCATTGAAATGGACACCCGTGTAGAGTTTGACAAGTCTCACAGTGACAGTACATGCTATCGAGGCAGTCTTGTGAAATCTCGAATTGTACAGCTTTGCAGTAGCATGAGCCATTGTATTTCACCTTGAAGTCTTGGCGATACGCAAACGGGTCCTCCAATTCAGCTGTCGACTCTTCGTTCATCGGAGCAGTCTGATTGATCTTGTAGCTGGTACGAGTAGGAGCACAGGAGATCTGCTGAGCCATGTTTGAAGTGGGCCCCGGGTGGCCGGGTCAAGATTGAGATCATGCCGTACGTCATTCGGCTCTACTTTCAAGAACACGACTCGCTGCGAGCTGCACTTGGCACGAGAAAGCTGTCGACCGCTTGGGTTGCGAAGAAGATTTGTATCTCAACGTCTTATCCTACAGAGTGATTCATGAGCGTATGGTATCAGGATGTGCTTGCTCTTCAGTGACGACACTCGGATCTTGCGACGCTAGGCATCGAGAGTTCTCTGTCACAATATTTCTGATAAAGCGAGCCGTCAGGTACAACTGAAAAACGTATGATGTGCTTGAACAATGCTATTACTTGAATACGCACCGATCTTCAACTGAGATGGTAGCACGACGGGCGAGACATGTGATTGCATTTTCTGGTTTCATCTCAATGTCCTGTATGCATTTGCATTCTAACAAGTGAGATATTTGTCTGCCTACTATGCGCTCCTCTGCGGATATGAGTTTCAATCTAAACTGCTCGATTGTCTCCTGAACCAGCTCTCCTGACCTACTCTGCAGACGACGCAGCTGCTTGCTTGCAAGACATGCGCAACAACCACGTTAGCTTTCTTGACCACTCTTAAGTATGAAGCTCAAGGACGCGTGGATATCTATGAAGCTACGCTCAAAGCTAGTTTGCTTTACTTTCATCGCCCTGCTCCTCTATCTCATGTTGTCGGGTTTTCAGACTCTGACGAGCTCCGCCCCAAGCACTGTATCGCATGGTAGCAACCGAGGCGGAAATGAGCCTTCGGCGCATCATCTCAAGGCCAAACCTACACCTGTCTCTGTCTTCATTGGCATCTTCTCGACAGAAGAACGCAGCGATCGACGTCAGCTCTTGCGAAACGTCTATGACCGAGTAAGACGAACAGGCTTGTCTCACTCTCAAGACACCCTCGTCTTCAAGCACATCATTGCTAGACCTGACTCCAACGTGTCATCGGACGCCTTGGCCGCGGAGCAAGCAGAACACAACGATTTGCTCTTTCTCGAAGGCAAAGAAGGTGTGGAGGCAGGCAAGACCTGGCACTATTTTGCCACGCTGGGAAAGAGATCGCATATCGCTGACCACGTTGAAGGATACGATGACCCCGAGGCCAAGTTTGACTTTGTCATGAAGCTAGATGACGACACGTACCTCAATCTGCCACGATTTTTGGACGCCATCAGACACTTCCAGGGGACGCCAGAAGTATACTTTGGGCGGATTTGCAACCTCCCCATCATGCCATCTGGATTCCATCAATTCCCTTATCATTGTGGCCTGGGCTATGCCCTGTCGTCTGATTTGTGTCAATGGCTGTCTGAGACGTACAATGAACCGCCTCCCATCAAATATCTGGCTGCTGAGGATGTTGAGACTGCAGGTTGGCTGAGAGATGGTGGAAAGCTGTTCGGATTTGCTGCTATACCTCAATCGCAAATGTACTCCTTCTGGGATCGGATGCCAGCCCACCTTCGCCATAAGGATTGGTATCAAAAGATGACGCCTGAAAATATGCAGTACACAGTTGATCATCTCAACAAAGGGGACATTGCTATCCACGGCTTGAAGGATGAAGAATTTATGATTGCAGTTGCTGATTGGTTTCATCAACTTGAAAGACAGATGCACTGAAATGAACACCGACTTGTAGTCTTAAGCTAGTCGTGATGATCTTGCAGCTTGCTAATCTTCTCCCAGCTGAGATTCCGATGTGCTGGCTACAGATGAATGTCTTCCATGACCGCCGTATGCTCAGCAAGATCAATTTCAGATGACAAGACAGTTTTGACGGCGACCGCTATCCTTTTGCCTCTGCAGCAGACGTCTCTCAACAGCTTCACTTGCTCTGTGCACTTCGCTCACAATTGTTCTGCTACTCGACGAAGAAGCACAATATGGCTAGCCGGAAACACCTGTTGACACTATTCACAAATCAGCAATGCTCCCTTTGTGCCAAAGCTAAAAGTATGCCTCTCATTCTCATTCACCTGCTTGTATCAAGATGAGTGATGAGTGGTGATCTTCCACATCTCAGCTGCTGATGAATAGATGCTTTGATAGAAGCTCGTGCTGTCAACCCTGCACGCTTCCAATGGTCCGAAGTAGACATTGACAAGGCTGAGAACAAGGACTGGTTTGATAAGTATTGCTTCGATGTATGTATTCCTTGAAGGCAGAAGACGGCCTTCGTGTCGAAGTGAAAGACAGACAACAGCTGACAGACAGGTACCTATCATACATTTTGACGCGTTAGGCAAGCACAAGATCATGCACCACATCAAGAAGGAGGATATACTCACGAAGCTGGCTGAAATTGATGGTTCTTGATGTGCTCCTGCACCTTCCATAGTCTAATGTAGAAAAAGAATAATGTGACTGCGCTTTTCCCAAGTGACGCCAGCAGGACGCCGCCAGAGTGAAGCAGCAAGTACACGTCGCCTGATACAGACAGCAACGCACAAGGCCTCTCTCGCCCTCTTGCAGTGACAGCAGGCTCTCTATCTGCAATCAGCAAAGCCCTTTTTCGCATTAAGAAAAGAGGCAAGAGATCAAGCATCCAGCATGTCCTACAATAGGAATGTCGGCTACGGCGGCCCCAACATCAACCCGCCGACTGCCAACGGCGCGTCTGTGGACTCTCCCTTGGATACAGTCAAGCAAATGTCTAGCAAAGTGGAAGATCTTCTAGACACAACCTTTGAGCCTGTCAAGCCGTACGGACAACAATCAACCTGCACATCTACGGCCGGCTAACCAGCAGATATCTGCCTGCATTGGGTCGTTTCCTCATCTGCGTGACCTTTATTGAAGATGGTCTGCGCATTGTGACGCAATGGAGTGACCAGCTGTACTACCTGCAGACCTATCGACACTTTTGGTGGGGCTTCTCACACCTCTTCCTCCTCCTCAATGTGGCCACCATGTTTAGCTGTTCCTTCTGCGTCATCAGCCGACGCTATACGGAGTATGCCATCGGTGGACTCTTGGGTGTTGTCGTGTCTCAAGCATTGGGCTATGGATTGTTGTTTGATCTCAACTTTTTCTTCCGCAATTTGAGTGTTGTGGGTGGCTTACTCATGGTGCTCTCTGACTCGATGGCACAGCGTAAGCAAATCTTTGCAGGCCTGCCCAGTATCTCAGAGACCGACAGGCGCAAGTACTTCCAGCTCGCTGGCCGTGTCTTGCTCATCTTCCTGTTTATTGGATTTGTCCTACACGGCCAGTGGACCATCCTTCGTGCCCTCTTCTCCCTCGTTGGCTTCATTGCTTGCGTCATGGTCGTTGTTGGATTCAAGGCTCGTTTGTCGGCGACTTTCCTGGTGATGGTCTTGTCCCTGATGAACCTTGTCATCAACAACTTTTGGTCCTTGCACCATACCTCCCCCGCACGCGACTTTGCTCGCTACGACTTCTTTTCGACCTTGTCAATCATGGGTGGTCTTGTGCTGCTGGTATCGTCTGGACCAGGTGCACTTGCAGTGGATAAGAAGAAGGTATACTAAGTGTAGCTTTTGTTAAGCCTCTGCAGGATTTACCATTTATGTGCTATGCTGTGACGTGTAAAATGCTGATTTGACCAAGAACATCGCCAACGAGCAGCTTTGTGATGCCTTGTTGCTCGATGCTTGTGATGCAATTGATTTTGGGTGGATGTGTTGCAGCAGCACCCGGCAGCGAGAAGGTTGCAGTTTGATGGCCACTCAGCTGGCCTTGCTCATCTTGGCAGACACGCCAGAGCTTGACTGAACAGTCGCTAGAGCCTGATACGATGCTGAATTCTATGCTTTCTGGATCCGCATCTTCGATGATGCAGACGGCACCAACTGGTAATGTATGGTCTGTGAGTCGTAATGTCGTCCATGTATGCCGCATGACGCGTTTGTTGAGTTGTTTGTTCTTGTGCTTGCTTCGGACAAGCGCGTGTCAAGCTACAAGGAGAGAACCATCTCCTAGACCTGCAGCGTAGATTGGGAGACGGCTGTGGCTTGCGAGTGCTTGTACGTAGGGAGGATTGAAGAGCTGCGGTGCATTGGGGTCTTGATGTTCAGCTGCATTCAGGCTAGAGACGAGCTGCAATGGAGGCAGATCTGCGTCTGCGTCGTCTGTTTCTACGGGCACAGCCAGTTCCCATTGCTTGATGAGACTGTCCATGCCACCAGATAGGATGTGTAAGGTTGTCACTTGTTCGCTCATCAAGGCAAAGGGTGCAAGACTGGTACAGATGTGGGCGTGATTTAGGCCTTGTCCAACTGTTTCGCACCGTCCAGTCTTGAGATGCAAGAGGGAGACGTCCCCCGAGTCGTCTCCCAGAACGGCCATTCCTGAGTCTGACAGATGAAGGAAGCTGTTGATTTCTTCACTGGCAACATCTGGCCATGCGGAGGTTGCTTCCTTGACAAACAGCGACGCGTCAGTCGGCTTGTGTAGCTGAAAGAGCGACGTGCCTGCAGACACAAGCAGAGCCGCACCCTGCCATCGAATGCAAGTGACAGCCTCTCCATGGAAGCAGCTTGGGAGGAAAGCATGTTTGACTTTGAAAGTAGCCAAGTCCCATAAACGGACACAGCCGTCTTCAGCAGAGGAGGCGAGCTGCTGCCCGGTAGCATCTACAGCGATGCATATGACTGGCTTTGAGGCTGCCTTGAGTGTTTTCCTGAGCGTGAGTGTCATCTGAGTCTGCGCATCTGCTGCGTCGCGTTGATTCTCTGCTGCAGGAATGGGTTGCGCCCAATTTGCCTCCCAGAGTTCACTTTTGGCACCACAAAACATCGAAAATCTGTTCAGTAGCACACTCTCTCTCGCCAGACCTCCCATCCATAATGCGTCTCTCCCTTCTTCTCTCTTCATCTGCATTGCTAGCAACTGCAGCAGCAAGCGGCACAGGCGCCCTCATGTTCTGTCTCGGCGTCAAAAAGGCAGACGGCTCCTGCAAATTCCAGGCTGACTACGCATTGGACTTCGCGGCATTGGGCCCCTACAGCAAAGCAGTCCGCATCTACTCCACCTCAGACTGCAACACCATGCAGGAAATCATGCCTGCCGCCAAAGCTGCTGGTTTCAAGGTTCTCCTAGGAATCTGGGCCACGGATGCCGACCATTTCGCCTTGGAGAAGACTACCGTCCAAAAATTCCTTCCATTGTACAGGGACCAGGTCTCTGCTATGACTGTTGGTAGCGAACATCTATACCGCGGAGACTTGACTGGCACGCAGCTCGCTGCCCAAATCACCGAGGTTCGAAACCTTGTCAAGGGTCTCGGATACACAGACATCCCTATCGGTACTGCAGACTCCTGGAACAAGTACAAGGACGGTACAGCAGATCCAGTCATTGCAGTGTCTGATATCCTCCTGACAAACTCCTTCCCCTTTTGGGAAGGTCAGAGCAAAGCCGACATGGCCACTAGATTCTTCAACAATATTGGTCAAGCATTGGCCAAGATTGAAGCCATCAAGGGCACCAGCGACTTTACCTTTTACGTTGGCGAGTATGTCCATTCCATCTTGTAATGTCACAAAGCTAACAATGTAGGACTGGCTGGCCCACGAGCGGCAGTGCCTACGACCAAGCCGTGCCCGACCTGGCCACCGCCGAGTCGCACTGGCAGACCGCCATCTGTGGTCTCCGACACTGGGGTATCAATGTGAGTGTCTTTGAGGCATTTGACGAGTCATGGAAGCCCGCTGCAACAGGAGACAATGGTGTTGCACTGCCAGAGACATCCTGGGGTGTCTTTACCTCTGACAGGAAGCTCAAGTACAAGTCACTTTCTTGCTAGATGCTTTTCAGGTTGACACTCTAGCTTTATAATCTCCTTTCATACCCTCTCGATACTGGTAATCGACACTTTGTCTATGCAGAAGAGTTCTTGTGTCTCATTGTAAGCCTGCACCACTACGCAAAAGAACAAATCCTTTGATATTGACAAGAATGGACTATGAAAGAAGCCAATTCCCCTTTGATTCCCCCTTCGTTCTCCATTCGTACTCTACTTTCTCGAATTCTTGCCAATATCAAAGGATTTCTCGATTCTGCTCCATGCTCCAGAGCGAGGACTCTCCTACTCGTCTCGATCATAGGAAGGCGTTGTGCTTGATTATTTGGAGTCGGCAAATCTAAGAAACATCTTGAGGTATCACAGCTCGCCGAGTGTAGTATGTTTTACAAGTACAAGCAGAGGCAGGACGCTCCCGTTGGCGACGATTCGGTGACTTCAAGAACACTTGGCTACAATGACTGTTTAGAGCATGACAGACTGCTCTATTTGCTCTGTGTATTGGCATAATATAACACTACACAACCATCAGGTCTCTGCAGTCACCCGACGCGCGAGTCAGGGACTGTCGACAGATGGAGCACGATAGCCACTCCCTCCCTGCCGCTTCGCAAGCATCTGAAGATGACTTTGGTAACGTCCTAGAGCCAGTCATTGCCTCCTTCGACTACAAGGACAAGAAGCTAGGCATTGCCTTCTACGCTCGTGAACAAGCAACGCTCTTCATTGCTCAAGACATCCAGCATGAAGCACCACCGTGCTTCGACGCCATGAAGCGTGCACGTTTCCAGATCGAACCAGATGTCATCTTACTCTCATCACGCGCAGACGATGCCTTTCACAGCACAGAGGTAAACGAGCTAGTCTTGTCGGATGCAGATGAGACTCGCAAACAAGTCAGACCGAGTCCAGAGTTCTCCAGCATCAGTGCCATGGGACGATTGTGCGAGCTACAAGCCACCAAGGACTCTATACAAGCTCATATCGCACCACGCATCACGTTCGGTACCAGTTTGACTGACAGCGAGTCTCATCATCGACTTGCAGGTATCAAGCTTGGTGGACGTATTGACGACAGCGCCATACTCTCACTTGGCTGTGCAAACGCTGTCTTGTGCTACATTGAGAAGCACTGTGCTACTTTGCATAGCTACGAAGAGTTGTCGACCTATGTCCAGCGAGTGACGATGTATGTCCCAAAGAACCATCTTACCATCAGTCCAGACTCCTTGTTCGCGCTCGGCATCTTTGGCGATGAAGCACACCCTAATGTCCATGCAAATGGAAGCAAAGAATCTCTGACACTGTTTGGCGTACTCAATACTTGTCGAACCGCACAGGGCAAGATCTTGCTGAGGAGCTGGTTTGCACAGCCTGCTATGGATCTGGTGACCTTGAATGAACGTCATGATGCAGTGGCGTGTCTCCTGATGCCTGCAAATCAGCACCTCCTGGGTTCTATTGCATCTTGCCTGCGATCTTGTGCAGATATGCGCAAAGTGCTTGCTCTACTGCGTCAAGGACGTTTCCATCACGGTCTCTCAAGCAGTATGCGTGTAGCAACGGAATGGCAGCGTATCCTCCAATTCAGCTTCAATCTCTGCAAGATTCGTTCGCATCTGAAGGACCTATTGAGTGGTCAACATGCAGTCCTATTGGACCAGATTGTTGCTGCTTGTCGTATCGCAGATCTCAATGCCGTCGGCTCGCTCATCAACGATGTGGTTGATTTTGATGCTTCCCAGACTGAGCAACGTGTCGTTGTTCAGCGTGGTATCGATGATGAGCTCGATCGACTTAAGGAGACGTATGATTCGCTCGACGGCATTCTGAATCAAGAGCGTCAGCGTCTCAGCGTCGCAGTCCCGCAAGCGTATAGCGCCAGCGTACAGTGTGTCTACCTTCCACAAATTGGCTTCTTGACAGCAATGCCAGCATCTGGCGCGCCTACAACGAGCGGCAAGAATAGCATCACCTCGACAATGCGCTTGGAAGCTCCCATTGTTCCTGTTTGGCAGGACGATAACTGGATCATGTCCTTTAGCACTGCCGAGAATGTCTACTTCAAGACACAACGCATGACGGAGCTGGATGAGTACTACGGCGATGTACACACACTGGTTGCTGATCGAGAGATTGAGCTACTCTTCCAGCTATCGGTGCGTGTCTTGAAGCACAGCGAACTTTTGGTGACGCTCTCTGATCTGGTCGCATCGCTTGATTGTCTCGTTGCCTTTGCAGAAGCAGCAAAAAAGCACAAGTACTGTCGGCCTGAAATGGTTGAAGCAAGTGTCTTGGACGTCAAGGGTGGTCGTCATCCTCTGCATGAGATTATCCTGGCGACCTTTGTCGAAAACGACACACTGCTCAGGGGCGGCCCATCAGATGATCAGATGGATGCGATTAATGCAATATTGCTGACTGGAGCGAATTACTCTGGCAAGTCAGTCTATCTCAAGCAAACTGCGCTCATTGTCTACATGGCACATATCGGATGCTTCGTTCCAGCAAGTTCGGCAGTCATTGGTCTGACAGACAAGATCCTCACACGTATCAGCACTCGCGAAACGGTTGCAAAACCATCGAGCGCCTTCCTACTTGACCTGCAACAAGTCGCACTCATGACTTCAACCATGACCTCACGCTCACTGCTCGTCATTGATGAATTTGGCAAAGGTACAGAGAGTACAGATGGAGCGGCATTGTTTGGGGCACTTGTTGAGCTATTGACTGGTCAACTCGCAGATCACCTAGATACACGACCTCGCACACTCATCGCTACACATTTTCATGAAGTGATTGAATCGGGACTCATGAAGCAACCTCCAAATCTCAAACTCCAGCATATGCAGATCCTCATACCCAATGCAGGAGACGGCGTGCAGTATGCCGGTGAGGCCAACATGAACACAAAATTGACTTACTTGTATCGTCTCGCTGATGGCCCGTCGCATGGGAGTTTTGGTCTCAACTGCGCCATGATTGGCGGCGTGCAACCTGATGTCCTCGCTCGAGCGGCTCAGCTGCTTGCAGTGACGAGTCGAGGAGAATCGCTCGTTCATGCAATGACAGAGCTGACTGAAGATGAAAAGAAAGACTTGCGCCGCGCAGAGAAGCTCGCAAGGGCATTCTTGAGTTGGGACTTGACAGCAGAGCCGGTTGAGGGCATCAAGGGCAGATTACAGTCTTTGCTTGCGCTGACCTGAATCAGCGCTTCTTGTTCATACCGCCATCCAGCTTGGTACTCTTGATGACTCTGGAGATACCGCTCGTCTCACCACCATACGAACCGGTAGGCTGCTTGAAGATTGCCTTTTGCGAAGCCAGCTTCTTCTTCGCAGCATCGTACTTGACTCGCTTCTTGACACGCGCATTTCTGTTTTGCTTATTGGGACCCTTGGCGCCCTCGCGCGTTCCCTTGTTTGCAAGAATATCGCGCGTGACTCCGCGCTTATCGCCATTGACTGCATCCTCCGCAAGCGTATACCCTGCTCTCTCTGCACGAAGCGCCTTGAGAGCGCCATCGTGCGCCTGTTTCTTTTCCTGCTTCTCTTGCTTTGCAGCCTTAGCAATCAAATCGTAATACTCTTCGTCTGAATGAGCATCTTTCTCAGCCACCGGCTCTTCGTTGTCCAGATCAGCACCGATCGTACCTCCCTTGCGACGCTCTGCCTCTTGTTGAACACGCATCTCGCGCTCTTTACGTCGCTCCTTGTATGGCACATCTGCATCACCTGACATGAATGGATTCTTGCCCGCATCGCGCCGCTTGTTGGACTTTTGCGCGATTTGGGAAGCGTAGAATTGCAGAGTCTTGCGGCGTTGTGTTGCATCGTCTGCTTCTTGACTGTCGGCGACGGCATCGCCAATATCGGCCAGTTGCTGACGAGGCTTTATCTTCTTGACGGCTTTGAGGGCGGCAAAGGTGGCTTCGAGCTCGTCATCATCCTCTTCAGGGGCGAAGGATTCTTGAACGACTGGCGCTGATAATTGAACGCTCTTTGACTTGTTGCCTCGCTTCCGCTTCTTCTTGTTGACGCTGACTGGCACTTGTTCAGGTTCCGGCACATGCTCGACTAGATCTGAGGCATTTTCATTGATCATGACATGCTCGATACGTTGCCAGGCAGTGCGACATCGTACCAATGAAATCATGATTTCATGCTCCTTGATCTTCACTGTCGCATTGCCATCATGATAAGTGGACGACAAGAGCACAAAGTAGAAGGCAAGCACAGCGAGGTAGGAGCGAAGCGCACCGCGCTTGAGCTGAATGAGATTCTGTTCAGGATGATGTGTCCTGGCAGCGAGCAAATCGAGGTGCTCGAGCTGTGGCGACAGCTCTTGCAGCTCCCGCGCAAATGGATCAAACTCTGGATGACGCAGCTTCAGCATTTTCTGAAGCTCTGGCTTGGGCAGATCTTCGGAAATCTGGCCAGGACCCTCGTCTACAGCATCTTGCTGCTCTGCTTCATCGTTCCACTCGTCGAGATCATCCACGAATGCAGTCGCATCGAGTTTTTGGAGGTTCTTCTTCTGTATCCGAAGCGCCTCTGCTTCTTCGGCCTTGAGGTCTTCCTCGTCCGTCATGTCTTCGGCATCGTAGTACTCCTTTTTGCTGTCGCCCCAACCTTCCTCGACTTCTTCAGCGTCTGGGTCTTCCTCATCACTTTCAGACTCAGAGTCAACGCCATCCAAGCCCAACACTTCTTCGTCAGAGAGCTCCTCCATCTCCTCTCCACGAACGCGAGCATCTCGACGCGCTCCATCGAGCAGAATCTTGTCCTGGTCAGCATCAAAGGCTTCTTCATCGGATCCTGCAATGTCGCTGTATCTGTTGATGGCCGCGCGTTTTGCACCTCCACCGTCGAAGTGGGGCTCTGCATTAGTCTGCTTCCGTACTTTGCGCTTGATGGCCATCGTATATGGGTCTGCACAAGCTCCCGTCCCGACGCTGCTGACCCGATGCGACGAAATGCACAAAAAAGTGTCATTCTTCACACGATTCTTCACACGCAGCATTCAGATGGAGGTCGCTGCAGATTGCCTTGTACTACGGGCTTGTAAAGTGACTCGAGGAGGTGGCCGACCAGCATACCAAAGTGTTGACAAGCAGAAGGGTAAAAGGATTTGCTACAAGAAGAGAAAAAGATCCTATGAAAGGGTACGGCAATCATGCTGCAGCTGTGACCGTCGTGGTCACTGGGTAGACCGACACGCAGCCACAAGCGCTGATGTACCTCGCTTGTCGCTTTTCAACGCCTTGACCATCACAGACATTGGCATTGGTAGGCAAGCTCGCGGGGCCAGTGATCGTCTGCGTGCTGGTAGGTCCGGGAATGACTGTGACGGTGGGCAAAGCAGTTTTGCAATCGTTGTAGTTCGACTCGATAAAGTTACCATTCTTCAGCAACAGACCGCGCAGGCAGTTATCACGGGCGCACTTGGGGTTGATGGTTGGAAGAGGCGCTGGTGCTGTGGATGTTGAAGCGACCACAGCAACTCCTTCACAGTTGTTCTTGCAGGCGATCCCCTTGATAAGAGTCATGAAGACGGCGCTGTCATAAACCCTGTCGAAAGCATCACAGACAGCAATCTCAAGCTTTACTGTACTGAATCCGACATCAATCGGTGCGTTTGCTGTGAGGATGGGTGTTGAGCCTCCATAGACACTGTCGTCGTTGGTTACCACCTTGTCGGAAGCGAAGAAGCCGTTGTTGATGGTTACAGGTTTGCCGGCGTTGTCCATCGCCACGTTTTTGTCATTGACAAAGATGCCGAGGACATCATTATATGCCGATCCAACGAAACCTGGATACTCCTCTGAGCCAAAGATAAATGAGACTGACAATCCATCGAATTTGGTCTTGTCGACCAGGAGATTGAGCGTCAAGACAGCAGCATCATAGTACGAGTTTGTACCAATAGCACTACAGAGAGCGCTTCCGGCACCATTTTTAGGACTAGAAGCGAGGTAAGATTTAGGCTGGCTCGCATCGATGGCATTGCCGGAAGAGAGAATGATACCGTCAGTGATGCCTTGTGGACCGCTCGAGTATGTGCCAGCTTGTGCCGGATTACCTGAGAAGGTACCATTAATCAGTGTCAATCCTGAGTTGGCGGAAATCAGACGCGCTGCCAAAGCCGAGAAGTCAGCTTGAGTGACTGTGAGGGACGAGACGAAGCTCGCGGAAGAGACAAAGAATGCGGCCATAGTCGACGAAAGCTTGAAGTGCACCATGATGTGTGCCTGAACTTGTTCAAGGAGGACTGCGATAGAGACTTGGGAAAGCAGGTCGACCGTCGACAGGCTTTATATAATTTCGCAAAGTCCTTGCAATGGCCAGCGATCTTCATAACACGCATGTCAGAAGTACAGCAGACAAGCTGTCCCAAGGGTCTAAGCGAATCGTAGTTTACCCCAATGTGCTTCCCCGTTACTTTCGCCGGGAAGTAGTTTCGGAGGCCGCCACTGAGCAAGTTAAGATACCAGTGGGACTCGCGCACGATACCGGTGCGACCATGCGTTGGCATAAGCGACGACTTACAGGTCATTGACGGGCCCGCACCTGATATCTTGTGAGAAGCTGATAGGACACTTCATCCAGCAACTCAGGTTAGAGAACTGACGTTCGGGCAAAAGTCCGTTGTGCCTGAGCCCACGGTATATTTCGTCTTCAATTCCGCCCGCTACCGGTATGACTTGGATAGGTAGTCTAGCATGCAGATGCGAGAGACACCAAGACATCCGTCTACAAGATATATTTATGGGCCTTTGGCTGGAGTCTGGAGCCGCAAGTGGCTTACATTGTTGGGTGGTGGGCGTGGGCCACTGGTGGGGGCTTCATCGAACTTTATGCGTCCTGCAGACTCCTGCTCGCCTGACAGCGTCACAGACCAGAACTTTCATAAGCGCGCATAGTATGCGCCGCTGAAAGAGCTACGACTTTGCTCTTTTGACTGGTTCCGGCGCATAAATTTGAACGACTTGTCACTTGTGCTTAAGCTTGCGATTGTTGGTGTATGGTTCGTATCAGCTGATTTGAGGTCGTATCATCTGCATAATCCCAACTACCACTCCACCAGTCGATGGCCCTACCGGCGTTAGCACTCTTACATTCGCTTATGAAGACTCAGGTTCTTGCGGTAGCTCTGCCGTTACGGAGGCTGACTCTACCTTAAATCAGTCAGCAGCTGTCAGCTCAGAAGGCTGTACACACAGTACATCCGCATTGAAGGGAGCCATGCAAAGCGTAAGACCATGAAGTTTGACCCTTTCTCAATGTATGTAAGACTGTGGTGTGCTGTGGCTTCGAAGGCCTTCTTTGCAGCAGAGGTCACAGTACTACCAGTAGTCAGCGAAAGTGAACCGCCATGTATAGCATGCATGCGTGACAGACTGACAGTGGGCTTGACTAATTGCATGGCCGATCGATTTAGGCAGCATTTGATCAACTTGGCTTGTTCGCTACAGATTCAGACAAAGCGCCAAAGACTACGCGGGTGAAGTGATGAATGCATGAGCTGATAGTACATGAGAAGCATTATGAACTTATACTAAGGTGCCATTGTGGCACTCGCAATGATAGTGGTCGTTATCGGAAAGACGGATGCACATCCGCAAGCGCTGATATACCTAGGCAAGCGCCTCTCAATGCCTTGTCCATCGCAAACATTTGCGTTCGTCGGCAAATTTGCGGGCCCAGTGATTGTTTGGGTGGCAGTTTCACTTCGAAGGACGGTGATAGTTGGCAGCGCGGTCTTGCATGCCTCGTAGGCTGCCGTGAGGAATACGCCGTTCTTGAATAACAGTCCGCGTAAGCAATTGTCATGCGAGCACTTCAGATTGACTGAAGGCACAGGCGCTGATGTGGATGATGCAATTGATGTTGTTGATGTGGATGATGGATATATGGACGTCGTTGAGGTTGTTGAACTTGTAGATGTCGTTGAGGTCGTAGACATCGTCGACGACGTCGATGTAGGAAGGACAGCAATACCGTCACAATTGCCTTCGCACGTGATGCCCTTGAGACCAGTCAAGAAGACGGCGCTGTCGACATCTTGATCCGCATTGTCACAAACCACAATCTCAAGTTTCACGGTGCTGACGCCTGCTGCAACCGGAGAATTTGCAATCAACTTTTGTGTTGAGCCTCCATATGCGCTGTCGTCGTTGGTTACAACATTGGCTGAACTGAAGAAGCCGTTGTTGATGGCAACACGCTGGCCTGCACTGTCCAATGCAACGTTCTTGTCATTCACAAAGATGCCCAAGACGTCATTGTATTTTGATCCGACCCAGGCCGGGAACTCTTCTGAAGCAAAGATGAATGACAAGGATACTCCATTGTACTTTGTTTTGTCGATGGCGAGGTTGAGTGTCAGAACAGCGGCATCTCTGAAGTCGCCCTCCGCAATCGCGCTGCAGAGTGGTCTTCCACCACCCATATACCTCGAATTGGCATCGCTTCTTTTCGGCAATGCAGCATTCTTGGCGTTGCCTGTGGAGAGAACCACGCCATCTGCCAGGCTTTGCGGGCCATTTGTGTATGTACCTGCCTGCGCAGCATTACCAGAGAAGGAACCACTCAGTAGTGTGAGACCCGAGTTGGTTGTAACGAGACCGGCAGCCAAAGCGGAGAAGTCAGCTTGAGTGACGGTGAGGGAAGAAACAAGGCTGCTTGATGAGAGAAGCGACAACGCTGTCAGCAGAAGCCTGGACACCATGACTAGATCTAGGGAGAGACATACTGACAACGCCGGATGCGGATCCTTTATAGGTAGTCAGCTCAGAGAGTATCAAATAGTCTCGGATACCCTGGTTGTGCCGCTCCTTTCAATCCATGCCCTCCAAGATTCTCAATTTAGGTGGATGAGCCATAGTGTGGGGAGGTCACTCACCTCGTGTCAGACTTGCAGCAGGACAACTTTAAGAGTATCGTGAAGCGGACTGCTTGCCAGAAGCAGGCGTCTGCAGCGTCAGCCGAAGTGGAGGATTCTACAGCCAGCAATATACAACAGTACCACCACGTCGAAGTACAGATGAGACACTGGTTCCAAACACCGTGGACATTCGACAGGTTCAGGCGTTCATGACAACGACTGCGCAACAGAGAAAATGCGAGCGTTTCCCAGAACGAGCGTTGTCTTGGCAACATTACTGCAATCAGTCGTTTGCACATATCGACGATTTCACGTATACCGTGACGACGCAGATTGTGAGTGACAAGATGTCTTTTTTTGCAAAGACTCACCATTCGAGATCATGTGTCGAGTGTACCGTCTGCTGAACAGCCATTGTCTTCATGGGTCAAAGTCTTTGCGCCTCATCGCACACTCGATGATGGTGTGATTGAGATCATGTCGAGGTATCGCGTGGTTCAGCCTGGAGAGATCATCAAGCTGACTCGCCCAAATGATCCCATCCCATGGCTCCGCGTGTCCAAGCGCATCGCTAGTGATTTGCCAATTTCCGACCCGCCATTGGTCAAAGTCAAGTTAGAAAAGCGATACGACACGAGTCAAAAGCGCGAAGTGATTGAGAGGGAAGAACTCAAACGAAGCATGACGACACTGAGTTCGACATCAGCATTCTGTCCAGAGCGAGAGGGTCTCTGGACTCGATGCAAAGCTGCTTTGAGACGTATATTTGGTGAAAACCATGGCAAGTCTGATGAAGTCCTTTTTGCGCACCACACTGCGCCGCTGCAATCACTTGACTCCATCGACAAGACGTACGAGCGGCTTGAGCAAAAAACTTGTACCGCGCTGGTATTGTTTCATCCAAAGCGCCACTTGTAAATGGATCACCAGCTGCTTTGAAGCCCGTAGCGTGATCTATTTCGTTGTTCATACAGCATGGTGCACTAGCATGAGTAAAGGGAGTGTCTCCTGATGAGCGCTGGCTCCTGGCAGCAGCCTGGGACTCGGGTTAGAAGAGCTGCAGCGAGACTAGGAACTTTTGGCTCGACGTGCACGCTTGCCAAACTCGCGTAGTTGCTTTCTCTTTTGCTGGAACATCCCCTCTTCAAAGACCTCTATTCCAAGGACACCTTCTCGTGAGTCATGAACAAGCTTGAACTCGATCACGTCCACCCACGTCCTACAATAACCGAACAAGCCACAGAGCCAGTCCAGCGAACGTAGTCTCCCAAGCCTTCCACCTCGGAATTCCAGATGTCTAGACAGAAAAAGACTGTAGGCAAGGTGATGGAGACGATGCTGAAAATTGCGCGCATCAAGTGAGGCAGCGCAAACGCGTACCGGAACCGACTCGGCGACATGGCGTAATTCAGGACACTGCCGGGAAAGAAAACACTGATGGCGATGTTCATGAGGTCCCGATAACGGCAATGGCAGGAGCTGCCAGCGTCTTTGCATCCGGATTGAATGGCGAAGGGTGATAAAAGTCATTGAGGACAGAAAAGACAGTCTCCAAGACGATGAGCGGGAAGCCTTCGTACTTTGCAATAATCTTGTCCCTGTGACGAGGGAAGAGACGCACGACAAGCTGTATTTGAGCGAGCCAAAGCAGCGTATTGGAGATGAGCCGAATGACTTTTGTAAATGTGCGAGCGCGACATTGCGAAGTCGGTTGGGTCGTAGAGGCGATCACTCATGCACTGTAGCCCAAGCTCAGTGGACATGAAGTCCAAGGTGATGATCATGGCAAACGCTGCATTCAGCGCAACAGCACCTTTGCAGTGCGAGAATTTCTATATTCTTATTGGATTTTCCTCAAAAGCGACAGTGACAGTGACATTGACACCTTTTAAGAAGTCTTAAGCGAGGCGCTCAGGGACAAAAAATCCCATTGGACAGCTTGTTAGAACTAAGATTAGTTGTCGTCGTCGTCTCTCGCAAACTACCCACACTCCCACACGCTACAGCGTCTTCACAGAGGGAGTGAGTGAGCGCGAGCTCGAATTGAGTGGGCGCGAGCTGCGACTTGTTGAGCGCGAGCAGCGACTGAGTGAGCACGAGCTGCGACTTAGCGAGCGACTGATTGAGCGCGAGCAAAGACTCACTGATAACATTACCGCACGATTTAGTGAGCGCGAGCGACGACTGACTGAGGGCGAGCTGCGACTGACTGAGGGCGAGCTGCGACTCAGCGAGCGCGAGCAGCAACTGATTGAGCGCGAGCTGCGACTCAGGTTCAGTGGCACAAGGCCAATGTCGGACGCACACGTCAGAACAAGCGGGGGATCGGCGTTGTGGACTGTGACTCGTAGCCTGTGAGACCTCATAGATATGAATGCCAGGCCAGGCACTGCCCAACCATTGACATTCAAGTAATCGATCATAAATCCGTCTTAACACTTTCATTGGTGAATACTGGCGGATCCCAGTTCATCAAGGCTTGCCTTAGGAGCGCAAGCTCTTGCTCAATCAGGACATGGCAGGAGATACTGCTTTTCACGTCCAAAGCATGCAGTACTGCGTCGTATTGGTCTGACGAGCACCGCAAGGCTGCAATGCTCTCGTGATCCGAGCTTGCAGCTAGTCGCCTTTGTAAAATAGAGTGGAACACGCGTTCCCGGTCGGCTTGTTGTGCGGTAATGTTATCAGTGAGTCTTTGCTCGCGCTCGCTGAGTCGCAGCTCGCCCTCAGTCAGTCGTTGCTCGCGCTCACTGAATCGTGCGGTAATGTTATCAGTGAGTCTTTGCTCGCGCTCAATCAGTCGCTCGCTAAGTCGCAGCTCGTGCTCATTCAGTCGCTCGCTAAGTCGCAGCTCGTGCTCACTCAGTCGCTGCTCGCGCTCAACAAATCGCAGCTCGCGCTCACTAAGTCGCTGCTCGCGCTCACTAAGTCGCAGCTCGTGCTCACTCAGTCGCAGCTCGTGCTCATTCAGTCGCTCGCGCTCAATGATTCGCAGCTCGCGCTCACTCATTTCATCTGCGAAGACGCTGTAGCGTGTGGGAATTTGGGTGGTCTGGTGGGAAAGAGAAAGACGACGACGACAACTCAAATAAGAGTCTTCCACGTGCGACAAACCTCCAGATGGGGCGCACGCTTTTAGCCTTTTACGAATGGAACACCACAAATACAAAGGCTAGTACCCTAGCCGGTAGTCAATCAAAGTGATTCTAATTCTGCTGGAGCTAAGAATACTGTCTAAACTATCAGCGCATCTCTGATCCTGAGTTAGTGGCGACTGCCCTGATTGAGGTTAAGCTCAACAGGCCTACACGAGTGGACCGGCGCCAGGCTATCTTGGAGCTGCTGGCATTCAATCTATCGAAGGGTTCGCCTCCGCCGCCGTTCGTCCTGCTTACGGCTATGGAGACGACGTTTGCCTTCTACTACATTAAAGCGCCTAGCAAGATTGGCCTCATGGAGATGACTGATCATGGCTCCGCATTTGCCATGTTCGCCGCAGCCCTTGACCCGCCAGCTGGTCTGGCTCACTTGCCTCTGATGCAGCGGGTAGGTATGGAGTATCCTGACAGGCGCATGCAAGGAGGAGGCGGAGGGGCTGTCGAAGAAGAGGACGTCGCCAACATGTATGAGTTCTATGATGAATTGCCCAAATCGCGTCAGCAGGAATTGGACATTCAGCATGGTCTCGCATCATTTTTGAATGTGAGACCATCGCTTTTTAAAGTGGAATGTGGTTGAGGTGGTTTCGGTGACTCTTTACGCTTAGTCTTTACGTTCACTTCACTGTCTCAGTATGGTAAGCTCGGCGAGCGTGTGCGAGTTCTTCCTCTGACGTGTTTCTGCGCTTCCTTCCCCGCAACAGGGGCGCTCGAGGATCCGGCGAGCCTGATCGTGATCGTGATCGTGATCGTGAGGTACTCTCTCTTGATACGGACGCTTTGCTGGACTTCTGCTGCGTGACCGACTCGTGCTGGACCGACGTCGTCTGTTCCTGCGCGGAGATCGAGAACGAGTGCGAGAGGAGGAAGGCGAACGTCGTCCGTGACTTCGACGAGCCCCTCGAGCGGAACTGGTAAGCCGCTTTGTATAGCTTGCATCGGAAAGCCTGCCTCGTGTTGGTCTCGGCGATCGTGGTCGCGACCTGGATCTCGAGCGACTGCTGGACGGCGTTCGCCGTCTCGAGCGTCTGTGCCTTGGTCTGCTCCTTGACCTTGAAGGTAAACGCCAGTAGGACCTTCAAGTCCGTGATCTTGTTTCTGCAACATTGCGAGAGTCGGTAGTGGCGTCGAAACGAAGGCCAGACCGAGGGTGGTAGGAGTAGTTGGCAAAGAAGGGTGTTGTCTTGATTGACGCATGAACCGAGTTGTTGTATGCAAATTCGGCTCTTGGCAAGAGCTTGACCTAATTATCTTGATCAACGTTTGTGAAACAACGAAGGTATTATTCCAGAGTGAAGTTCGTTCGCTCTGTCTGGCCATCTGTTTGCGGGTGATACGCGGTGGACAGATATGCCTTGACAGCAGGGGCGAAGTGACCAAGAAACGCTTTCCATAATGAAGAGACAAAGACTGAGCCACGATCGGAGACAATATCGGACGGCATGCCATGATAGGTGAAGATTCTATCCATGAACACAGCTGCGAAGCCTGCTACGTCTGTGGCTTCATTGTAAGGAACGAAATGGGCCATCTTGGTGAGGCGATCAACGACAACGAGAATAGATTCAAAAGAGTCTGAAGGTGGCAGCTTGACAATGAAGTCCAGCGAGATAGATCACCAAGAAGCCTCTGGGATAGGTAGAGGTTGCAGCAATCCGTAAGGCTTGTGGCGAGGTGCCTTGGCGCGAGCACACGTATCGTAAGTGGCGACGTAATCGTGAATGTAAGCGCGCATTGACGGCCAATAGTATTGCCGAGAGACAAGGTCGAGAGTTTTGGCGACGCCCCATTGACCGGAGATAGGCGAGTCATGGTATTGCTGGAGAATAGCCAGCTTGAGGGAGGCGTCGGCAGGGATGTACACACGATCTTTGTAGAAGAGGAGACCGTTGTTCAGGGAAAAATGCTGGTCAGCAGTCTGATGTGATGCATCGGAGGGTGCTGGCGAAGCGGGACGGCTTGACGTCGAAGAAGAAGATTCTGGGAGTGCCTTGAGAGCTTCTATCAGTGGGTTTAAGAGCTCATGACAATCCGGGTAGTCAGACATTGTGCCATTGAGCCAAAGTTTCGTGAGATAGACGGGATGCTCCATTGAGCGCGCTAAAGCGTTTGGGCAACTTTCAGGGCTCGTCTAAGCGATGTTGCCCACTGGGAAGCTTTGTTCATAAGCATCTTTCCTGAACCTTGTCGGTCTAAGTCTGTGTCAGATGTCTTACCCGGTGATGACAGCTGCGAGTCTAGATAGCGAGGACAACGGGCAATGACCGTGAGTTAGGCCTGAGACTGTCTTGATATGCGCACCTTTTGGTGCCTGAGAGAAGGTGAGACCAGATGCTACAAGGGTCAGAAAATTTACGAACGATTGCAGCTGAGGATCTGCTCGTCTACATTAGAGGCAGTCATACACTCATAGAATCATAGCACATGTAGGCTGAGCCATTGAACAGTCCAGCCGCGCTCCCATGTCCAGGGCCCTGCAACTGGAGCTGCTGCGCCAGCATTGGGCCTGGTAGGCTAGTACGAGCTTTGCTGGTCAATTGGATGGTCATGGGACGGAGCAAACTTTAAAGTTGCGGCAATTCAGAAAACCTCATTGCGGGCTATATACACCTTACGACAGTCGCAACTACGTAAATGTACCTCTTGATTGCATTGTATCGGTCTCTTGACTCAGTAGGGGATAGAGCTGAACAAATGAGTCAGAGGTCGACCCCGATGGTTCTATCGCATCCCGAGCGTTACACCTCGATGCATACTATCAAGAGCTCAACGTGATGGACGGCATCGTATACTGGCCGTTAGCAATGGCCGACGTTGCACCATAGACCCTCAGTGTCACGATCCATGGGCCAAGTGGTACTGGTAGCCAGTTCATAATGCCTTCAGCAGGTGGATTGACACTGGCAACGATACTGAAACTACCATTGCCACCAGATGCCAATTGTCTCAAATTGTCACGACTGCCGAGGCTATAGCGATCGATTGCATTCTTGACGAAATAGTTGTCGCTGTCATAGGCAGTCAAGCTCCAAAATCCCAGAGCTCGGCTTGGTGGCTCGCCATCTGGGAAGAAGATGACATGGCGAGATGTGTTGGTCGATGTCAGCGCGCCTAGTCGAGTTGGATAGATGGCTTGCTCAGGAACAAGAGCACCAAAACCAGTATTAGCAATGTATGCCCTTGTTATGTAATCTGTGCCAAAGTTTGCAAAGTTCTTTTGTGCAGGTAAGAGCCAGCTATTTGACAATGCCTTGAGAAAGCCGCCCAATAGTGGAGCTCCGGCTATGGTACCATTGGCAGCTGCTTGAGATGCGTTCAATTGCTGTGTCGTCAAGCGAGGTACGAAAGGCCTGTCTGGCGATAGACCCACCGAGGTGAAGTTTGCACGGTAGGCTGCAGGATCGACAGGATTGTTCCTGATGGCTTCGTTGAGCAAGTAGTAAGACTGAAGGACCTGAGAAGTACCGCCGCTGAATGATGGCTGTAGAATTGGCTGAGAAGGCAAAGATGGCGCCTTGACGACCTGAAGCTGGTCTTGGATGCGGTTCACGATATCTGAGCGTTAGCTCTGCAGGAAAACCCGAGCAGCTTTACCATAATCTGCGGTACCCGTGGTGTTCAGCACATAGATACGGCCAAGGATCCACATATCATCTGTTGGGCTGACAATGTCAAAGGAAGACGATGCGTTGGCGCAGCTAGCATATCGCGGGCCGTAGAGAGTGTAGTTTCCCGAAGGACTACCGAGCAGATTGCCAGGGTTGCGGAAGTTGTTGGAGTAGGCATCGTACATAGCGGCAATAAAATAGCGATCAGTAACATCGGGTAGATAGAATGTCACTGGGCCAGCGCTCAGATCGAGCCAAGCACTGGAGTAGGTTGTGTCTGCATTAGGTTTGACAATGGACCGCTCGGCGGCTGTCGCAAGTCGACGAGCATGACTGAACTTGTTGATTGTTTGGTTACTTCCAGGCTGTAGCGCTGCAGTCCGAGTTTGATAGAATTGCAACGGCGGGTTTCCGTAGATCCAGGCATTGGCCGCTGCTTGTGTCGCATTTGCAGCAGTAGTGTTGCTCGGGCACGTCTGAGCAGCCGCCAGTGAGAACAGTAGCACGACAGATGCTACAGTGTGCATTGAAACTTGTAGGACAGAGTAGCAGAGGCGACGTACGGTATATCGACCTCTGGATGCATATGTTGTCATTCTCCAGCGATTTAAGGCGAATCCGCTCCATCTGAACTCTCACTTCCCCGGATCTCGTCCATTTTGGGTAATTCGGAGCGAGCTGCCCTATGCATTCCTCTCACGGCCTCTCGAGATGGGTTTCCCCGTTGTCCCCTGGCTGTCCCGTTGCACAAAGAGCCAAAGACCAGAAAATGCAACAACAAACAAAAGCTCCAGTCTCGAGTTTTATCCGCAACGACTTTGCAGTACCGTGTCGCAACATCACTGCTGCTTATGCGCCTTTAAGAGTCTGAACGCGAATGCTCAAGAGTCCCCCAGTCACGCCAACAAAGGTGCAGCGTGGCCTCAGTGTAGCGACAGAGAACGAAGCAACCTCACTCTTATCTCCCGCAACTGCTGTCGTCTTGTCACTGCCACAGGCCCCAGCGTCAAATAGCTTTGTGCGTTCTACCTTGAAGGAGCCGGCCGTGTCCTCGTCTTCCTCACTGCTGAGTCCAACACGCACAACACTCGACCACGATTCAGCACGCCTCTTTGAGGATGACATGCGCGTAGTCTGCTCAGTCGCCGACCGTGTCAAGTGGGAAGCCCACATCTGTTCTATCCGTGAAGCAAGGCTCCGTCAACTAGGCCTCGGTAGCCCAGTCATCAAAGTCAATATGTCGAACGTCAACGACCAACCAACTTACGCTCCGGCATGTGCAACGAAGTTACAATCAACGCTACCGCCCCCAACGGGGCTGCATACCCCAGCCGAATCCGCAAGCTCTGTGATCCTACCACGTGTTGCAGCACTGGCGAAGAAGGACCCACAGAATATTGTCGCTCAGCTCGCCCGCCTTGCTGAATTGCGTAAACGCCATCACGCGCTCTCGAAAAGTGTCAGCGACTTGCAATGGCAAAATGCAGATCTCCATGCACGCACTATGTCGCATGACCCAGCAACCTTACCAATGGACGCGCGCATGTTGGTTCACCAGCGTCTCAATAGCCTGCCGCCAGTCTTTGTGCCAAATGGCAAGCGTACTGTGAGTACGGTTGAGTCCATTGCTGAAGAGCCAGATCAGCAGGCGTCTATGGATGAGCACAGCTTCCAGCAGCAATCTCATCAACATGGCACGCAGTGGACTGATGTCGGCGAGCACGACTTGCAATATTATGATGACTTTGCAATGCCAGACTTTTCCATGCTTGCCGTGCAGATGCAGCCGCCACAGAACCCATATGGCTACGAGTACGGCCCACATGGCTTTGCTGATGTCTATATGAATGGTCTTGGCTCACCGGAGCAGCCATTCCTCAATACTGCCGGATCCATTGATTTCGCAGCACAGAATATGCCGGCCTTTGACTTTTCCCTGCAGCATGGACCTTCAGCTTCATCGGTCTCTGACTTCATCTTGCCGCAGCGAGAGAGCAAGGCGGTGCCTATCATCCGCCCAGTCGACGAGGAGGTTGGTTCTGAAGCAGAGGATGCGTGTCGGTCATTTGACGCGTACGATGGCTTTGACTCTTGCTCTGATTCTCAAGGCTCGCCGCAGCAACAACAAGAACAAGAAGATAAACAAGAGGTCAACGACGAGCGTGTTCGAGCGTTTGTCTTTCCTAACGCCAAGTCAGCGCCTGCAACACCGTCTATTGCTCGTACTGCTGTCTTTGAGAGTGTCGACATGACACGCTCTGCCTCACCACTCAAGCGAGCATATGATCAAGCTGCGTATGCTCCAGACATGCCGCAAAAGTCGCCTGCACGCCGCATCTTCAATAAGAGTGTCAATATGGCTGACTCTGAATTGGATCAAATCATTCGTGGCTTGTCTCATTCGCAGATTGCCAGCTCACATGCTTCGGGTGACGAGGAGAGCGCTGCAGAAGATGAGTCTGACTTGTCCTCGCAGTTGTTGTCCTCTCCGCCGCTTTTATCCTTGCAACGTCTACCACAGGCACTGCGCAGAACGGATGGCCGATCCGTTGCTGTTGATAATGCTCAACGATCCGCCAGTGCCAAACACCTTCTTCTTCTGGGCCACCAGGATGCAGATGTGGGCCTTTTGCTTGACAAGATGCTCACTACAAAACTCGCTGGTGTGTCTGAAGCAGTGCAAAGTATTCGAGAAGGTATCGCTTCGCTTGAGCAGCAAGTCCTTGCATCCCTCGAACAATCTGTCATGACGAAGCATATTGATGAATTGACGGAAGCTCTTCAAGATGCGCGCACAGCACTGGATGTTCGAGATGCCAAGATTGAGGGGCTCGAAGAGACGGTCGACCTCCTTCATGAGCAAGTAGCCGACTTGGAGTGTACAGCAGCAGAAACCTCTGTTGTCCTACCGTCTGCACCGAGTGACTCTTCCTCTGCAGCAAAAGTGGATGTAGCCGCCCTGGGTGAGCTCGTGGAACGTGTGCGTGTTCTAGAAGGTGCTCGAGCAGGTTTACAGGTCGCTGTACGTGATGGCACCATGAAACGGGCTCAATTGGACGTTCAATGTCGTGATCTCGAGACGGCGCTGCAAGCCTCCAAGGCCGAGACGAGTACTGCCGTGAACCGTGCAGAACAGGCTGAACTAGCTTGTGCTGCACTGGAAAAGCGCTTGCAACAAGCACAGGCTGCAGAAGCTGATATCACACACAAGCATGGCAAATTGCAACAAGAACTCCAAGAAGCTGCCGTGTCGATTGCACAGGAACAAACACGCTGGTTGACCACTGAAGCCACGCTACGCGGACAGGTGGACGCAGCGCACGCTCGTGCAGCACGCGATCTTGTAGCAAAGGAAAAGGCTGAAGGTGAAGTGGATCGTCTGCGACGTGTCGAACGTGCCTCGCTTGTTCCTACGGATGTCAACATCCTCAAGGCACAAGTCGCTATGCTTGAGCGGGAACGACAAGCAACGGCTGAAGGCCATCAAGCTGAGCTGGCGATGCGCGACGGTCGTTTGGATCGTATGATGAGCGAATGGCAAGAGATGGCACGTCAACTTGCAACTGCTGAACAGAAAGCTGCTGCTGCTGCTTCCGTGCGCACGTCGTCTGGTCTTGCAGTCTTACCAGATGTTGCGCCTGAGACGCTAGCCGGCAGAGATGCATCTGTTTTGGCACGTACAGAGTGGTTGCTCCAGTCTATGCAGCAGATGATGCAGCAGCAACAACAACAGCTTGCAAGTCCCACAAAGGATGCTGATTCAGCGCATCGCGCAGAAATAGCTCAAGTGCGTGCGCATGCTCGCCGTATCAGCCAGAGTCAAGCTGCTCAAATTGCAGAGCTAGAACACACTGTAGCTGCTACAGAAGTTGCAGCGTCGCGAGGTCTACGAGTACGGGAGCGCGAGATTGGACGGCAACGGAGTATTCTTGAGACCATCACAAGCAATGTTGAAGTGATGCATCGCGTTTCGCTTGCTCAGGGTGCTTATCCCACGTCCGGCGACCCAAAAGCTGCTATGCAAAAGTCAACAGAAGCATTGCGGCGTATCCGGCTTGAGCTTGAGCATGCGTCCAAGTCGAGTGCACCGCGACTACAGACGAAAGCGGCTTCCAGTACGGCATCAGCTGGGTTAGTGGCAGGTGGACGACTTGCTCAAGTTGGTGGTGCTGTGGCGCATTTGGATGCGGCTGCCTCTGCAGATGAAGCGCAAGGCAAGGAACGCGCACTAGCGCAAGCCATGGCGTCGTTGATTGGCGAGAGCCCAATTTCACCGAGCAGACGCATGCGTTGACCTGGATTATGTCCTTTTTAGCAAATTGTCAAGGTTGTCAAGATTGTTTAGTTTGATTATGCGATGATATGAATGTCAATTGGCCTATTGCCCCTTTTGTGCCTTTTCACGCTTCTTGAGGGCGCGTTTGCGGATGGAGAGGTGCATGGCCTTGTTGCCAGAGACGACGAGTGAGGATTCACGGCCAATCCATGTCAGTGCATAGGCCATGAGTCCATGTGCCCAAAAGGGTGTAATGACAGAACCACTCTTGATGCCACCCAGGACTGCTTTGACGAAAACTTTAGGGGTAGGAATGGTCATGGTAGGCTTCCTGATTTTGGACATCTTGGAGGTGACGAGGTAGGAGTTGACCAGCTTGACGGTGACTTTCGAGTCTGCCAGTTCGGAAGCAAGGGCAGTAGACCAGGTCTGGAGGAAGGCTTTTGAGCCAGAGTAAGTGGCTAGCAAAGGCGTAGGCAGGAATCCGCCAAAGGAGCCCATGGTAAGGACGAGCGAGCGGCGTTGCATGAGCTTGGGCAGAAGCGTCTGCGTTGTACGGAGTGTGCAGGTGACATTGATGTCAATGATGGCCTGCATCTCAGCTTGCTCCGTCTGATGGAAGGGCACAGGGATCTCATGCGATTGTCCTACATTATTGATGAGGACACCCACTTCAAGATCTTGCACCAGCTGAGCAAGCTTCGAAAAGTCCTTGTCTGTGGCCTTTGATGCATCCATTGATAGCGTCTTGGTCGAGACGTGATACTTGCTCTCCAATTCAACAGCGAGTGTATCCAGCTTTGACTGAGTTCGCGACACCAGGACAATATTGAAGCCGGCCTGGGCCAATTGGGTTGCATACTCTGCACCGATACCATCACTCGCGCCCGTCACCACAGCCCAAACCTTCTTGTCTGTCTTGCTTGCACCAAACTTGCTCAGCGGCGTACCGGGGAAGACCAAATCTGCGACAAAGGTCGACGCGGAGTAGGAGAGGACGAAGAGTGTGAGGAGGCCGAGAGCGAGAATTGCATTAGAAGAACGCGCGAGTTCAACCCAGTGCAGGGCCGTGCCTCTGTAGTCTATCTGCTGGGACATGGCTGCTGGAGTAGCTCTCAATCCTGTGTCCCGGTGGATGCTGCTTTTGCTTGTGATGCAGACTTCACTTCAGATGGGGAAAGCGATGCCGAGGGTTGGGACGACCACTTCACCTCAACCACCTCAACCAACATGTGAGTTGTAGGAGCCAAGTCTATCCGTCTACCGTTTATATTGTCTATCCTGTCTATGCTCCAAAGACACGGCTCAGCAGATCCCGCGTGAATGCTTCAGACCCAGGCGTCGCCTTGACCCAGGCCACCCGATTACCCCTTGAACTGCTCAACCAACCATCATGGTCACTCTCGTCCTCTTCCAATCCTTCTGCAAGTCTCTGACGACCCCGTTCGTCCACAATACACATACCACGCGTCCAGCGCCCCTCACACTCCATACGCACATCCAGCTCCTTGATGACCTTCCAGCGTGCGTCATCGCGGTCTCGCAAGAGATACCAGATACAGGCTGGATCATGCATTGAGAGCCGCAGCTTCTCAACACTTGCCTCCGTAAAGAGATTTTTCATTGTTTCAAATGTCCGTTCAATAAAGACTGAACACCAACGAGCAAGGAGTGTTTCTTTGACATTCGGTAGGGACGTCGCGTTGTGCCAGTCTCCATATGATAGCAAGATGAAGGTCGTTGTATCGAGTGGTAATAACGTCAGCTCGAGCCGTTTATGCAGCGACTCTGGTGAACTATGCCACGTACTTTGTGGTTTCTTTGAGGACAAGGATAGGATATGCGCCCATGCTTCAGGATCACCGAGACAATTGAACTCAGCTTTAGGAGTGACATTGCCAGCGACAGCCAAAGCACCTCCCATGATGACAAACTCCTTGCAGCGTGAAAGCGTCTTGTAGTCTTGCGTTGCCGCAAGCGACAAGTTCGTCAAAGGACCCAGCGCAACGATGGTGACGGTATCCTCAGGCTCTTCAGCAAGGATTCGCAAGATCTCCTCATGCGCTGGCCGTGATGACAATTGCAGTCCTTGTGAAGCCTGTAGAGGCTTGTCATCTGCTGATGCGGTCGGCACCGTGGAAAACTCTTTAGTGAGATTGTCCCCGGGAACATGCTCAGGAAAGGCAGCAGAGACATTCCCAAGTCCATCTCTACCGTGGAAATATGCAGCATCTACAGCCTTCTCTGCAACAAGCGGATGAAGGGCACCAGCAGCGAGCAATACCGGCTTGTCACGCTTCATCCAAGATTGCGAGCCATCTGCTTGCAAGACATTGAAGAGGGACAGCGCATTGCGGGTCGTATTGTAGAGGTCGATGTTCCCATGCACGGTGGTGATGGCAAGGAGGTCGAGTTCTGGGGATGCGAGAGCCATGAGCAGGGCGAGCACATCATCCACGCCCGGGTCTGTGTCGATGATGATCTTCTGCGACATCCTTTAGCTGTAGTCGGTCACTATTATGTAGATGAACTAGTAGGTTGCTACTGACGCAGATGAAGCAAGAGTAAGAGAGAGAGGGGAAAGAGGAGATTGTTTCTGATGACCGCTGCTCTACTTATACCTGCTCCAGACTATACTCGGGCAACACTCCTCCTTGTCGGATGGCCCGGTGGTGGACGTCGTTGACGGTTGCTCTGTCGCATTAGGCCGAAGACACGAAAATCCGGGGAAGGAGAGTACTCAAAGGAGCGCTCTGACCATGGTCCTCCGGCGTACCTTGCGCAGCATCCTCTTGAGTTCTGATCGAAACAGTGGCATCTGCTCCAGACTACCCTTCTGTTTGTATTGAGCTAGCAATGACTCTTGTGCTTGAAGATCGACCTCTTGCTTCTCAACAAGCAGCTGAATTCTGGTCACTTGTGCCTATGAACTGCGAGGCGCTCTCCAGACTTGGTTTTGTCCACCCTTCAGGCAAGAGAGAAGGTTGGTGCCTTGCATGGTCATATTTATGTTGGCCATGCTGATGGCTAGCTTGACCTCCGATATCGCTTTCAATTCGGCGCTGTTGGTCATGGCTGTCTGCTGTACAACACCATTGTTAGCTGCAGCTCTTGCAGCCTCTTCACCCCTTGGTCATTTGTGGGCGAGTAGGGCCACTTCCTCAAGACTGTCTTCGGCGTCATTGTCTTGCTCATCCCGGGTGAGTCTATGTCTGCGTGCTTCGAGACTGGCGGTATACTCCTGGTCCCCACCGAATCCTTGCTACATCGGCCGCATTCAGGTATCCCCAGCAGGTACTGACATGGATTGTGTCTGGGAATTCATCCTCTGCAAACTTCTTGATGGCAGCTTTTCTAGCAAATCATCGTAAATGTCGCCGCATAGCATCTCTGTGTTCTGGTCTGCGCCGATGGTTGGACTGAGACTGTGAGTGACCATAGCCATGCATCGAGTAAAGTCTTCACTGTCCATCCATTGTGGTGCAGAAGGCATGATGCGGTAATTCGCAATGTTCGATGGACTGTAAAATAGTCAGGTAGCGGGCAAAGGGCCCATATATCAATAGGGATGCAGAGCTGAGACTGAGAGTCACACAAGCGTAAGAGCCAGGAGGCCGTGCTATGGGGACTGTCGACTTGCGTGTTTGTTTGCAAGGGGGCCTGTTGTGATGGTGTTGCCGACGCGACGCGACTCGCTCTGTTCGTAGAATTCGCTTACTCGGCGACTTTTCCATAAGGCCTTCTCATCGACTCTCATCGTGTCCTAGTCCCAGATCAGCTTGCCATCCACGACAGATGCACTCTGACCAGCCCCGACCTTTTTCTTGTTCACCGTCTGCCAGTCCTCCCCACTCGCAGGCCATGCACTACTCGATTTTGGCGCCTTCATCTGCGCCTGTTGAGCCAATTCTGCAATCCTCTCTTGTTCACGCTCCTTCAAGTGTTTTCGGAGAGCTTGTTCTTGTGCCTCGCGGGCAGCGTCCTTCTCTGCTTGTAGTTTAGCCTTTTTCGCTTGATTTTGACGTTGCTTCTTTGTCAATTCGCCTTGTCCTTGTTGCTGCTGCTTCTTCTGAGGGGCAGGCTTTTCTTGTTTTGTGGAAGGTACAATCTTGAGTGTACGGGCAGCAAAGGCCGTATCAGGATCAAGCATGTCATCCGTAATGTGTGCTTTCCTCTTACTCGCAAACGCTTGCCCTGCTAGATGCTGTCCCTTGGCGGAGTCTGGCAGCATTGGGAAGAACCGATTGCCCTGGAGCATTGAAGAGTTATCTTCCGCTTCATCGTCTTCTTCGTCAGATGTAATGTGTGGCTCGGAAGACTCAACTGCCGCTGGTGTCTCTGCCTTGCCCGATGACTTCCAAGCGCTTTTGTTGTCTTCGACTTGCTTGACATGTGGCTGACGTCCGATAGGCGTAGAGGTCTTTCGTGGACGTCTAAAGTGTTAGTGCACCCAAATCTATCGTGCATTATGTGACGTACCCATTCATCACTGCTTGTACAGGCGATTCATCGTCTGTGTCGAGTTTCGCATCTGGCTGATACCACGAAGCAGTCTTGACTTTGTTCTTGCCTTGTTGCTGCTTCGCCTGGGTAGCACATCCCTCAGATCTTGATTCTGACTTGGCCGCCTCGCCAGCCTGCTTCTTGTCTTTCTTCTGCCCCGATCGTTTCCCTTGCTGACTCGCATCCGTGACTGTAGAAGCTGCCTCCTCTGTCACATCGTTCACAGTCTTGTTGACACTGCTCGTCACACGTTGTGCCTGTTGAGCCACTTGCTCGACTTGCTTCTGTGCAACATTCTGCACGCTCCCTGCTGACTGTGGTCCTTCTTGCTTCGATGCAACATCCTTCTTCTTCCTGCCTGACGCACCTGACTTGCTCAATGCAGCTTTCTGAGCCTGTGGCGAGCGCGACTGTTGCTGTTGCTGTTGCTGATGCTGTTGCTGGGACTGTCCATCACGCGCTTGTTTGGGTGTCGGGATGCCAAAGACGGTGATGTAGGCTGCTCCAGCGACGCCAATGAAGAGAGTCCAGGAGAGGATTGGGTTCATGGCTGGCTTTGTATGCTCTGTCCCGGGGTTGTGTTGCGTGGTGTCGTTGTGTTCGTGGGATGGCCTGCTACTGCTGCTGCTCCAACTACTGACTGCTATTAGACCAGTACTACCACTACTCCTATTAGTACTACAAGTACTACTAGTACTGCTGCTACAACTAGTACTGCTAATACTGCTGCTGCTGCTGCTGCCACAACCTCAAAGAAGGACTGCTACCATGATCACCTTTGTCGGCATCATCGGGAAGCATGACAAGCCCCTCTACCTCAAAGCCTTCACCGGCTCTGTCTACGACGATGCACAGCTCATCGAATGGACCTATGCTGCATGCGACGTCTTTTACGAGCGTCTCCAGAATGCAAGCACTGCTGCAAAACCTCAAGAAAGCTACTTTGGTCTGCTCACTGCATACCCCCGAGTCTCGCTGTATGGGCTCCTCACGAATACGCACATCAAGATCGTCTTGGCGATACAAGAGACAGAGTTGTTGATTAGTGAGAGTATGGTCAAAAGTGTGCTCACTCGAATCCACGCAGCCTACATCAGGGCAGTCCTTAACCCATTCCACCTACGGCGTGTGGATGACAATGAGCCCATTAGTAGCTTGGCGATGGATAAAGCCATCAGTCACATCATCTCTACCTGGCCAACACCCGCCAAGAGACAGCCAGTGCACGATTGAGGTGATCCTTGTAGGACCGACACTCTACTCGTCATCATCGTCAGAGTCAAAGATGAGCCGCCGTGCCTTCTTTTTGCTCTGCTCCTCCTGCTTCTTGGGCTCGTCCTTGTCCGTCATAACAGCGGCTTCTTCCTCAGAGGACCGAGCGGCACGTTCGCCTTCTAGCGCTGCTTCTGCACGATCCAATGGATCTTCAGACACTTTACGCTTTCGCGATGCATACGCTTCAGCACCCTTGGATTTGAGCGCTTGCAGTCGTTCAGCTCCGGCTTCCTCCTCCTCTTCATCCTCGTCATTTTCAATGAACCCATCGTCGTCGTCGTAGCGATCCAAATTCCTTCTATTACCAACACCGAGTTCTTCATCTGAATTATCATCGAGTGCAGCAGCTGTCAGTCGACTACCCATTCGGCCATCGCCCGATCGTCCCAATGCACGTTGTTTTTGCGTTTCAAGGCGTTTCCGGGCCTTGATACGATCTGCTTCTGCTTTTGCTGCGTTTCGCGAGAGTGCCTCCGGGTCGGCTGAGGTGTTGAATTCCTTGACGCCGCGGTTCTTGCTTGATTGCTGACGACGTGCGATATCGGCCTTCAAGTCGGCATGCGATTTTGAGGCGAGTCCTGAAGGTAGGATACTGAGGGATGTGGCAAACTTGCCTTGCATCCGCAAGAGTCCTTCTTCCGGATGCATGAGTGTGAGGTAGTTGTGTTCAGAGGAAATAGACTTGAGGCGACAGTCAAACATCTCCTCGCCCACTTGTAGACTGAGACTACCGTCCGACCAGCGTACAAATCGAGCATTCGAGGAGCGCGTTGTTGCTTCTTCGTCGTCTGGTTCCTTCCAACGTAGAGTATTATCGACTCTCAGCGTCTTGCGGCGGATCTGTTCATGCCCAGACAAGTCACCACTGTCGATATCCGCTTGAATCTCATTGACGAGCTGTTCTGGGTCATACGCATCTGCTGCGATGCGCAAGAAGTTGGGTAATTTTGTCAAGACAAGGTCTTGGTCCTTGTCTGCGCCAGGAATCAAAGGCATACCACGAGGCCGTTGAACGAGCGGTACGGTGAATGCCTTGACGTCGAATTCAGGTTCAGCCTGTTCGCCGTCACCCTCGCCCTCGTCACCGTCTTCGTCTGGCACAACGAATCCTGTTCCTGTTGCTGCTGCGTCGCCTACCTGTTCCTCTTCGTCACCAAATAAATCAAGATCCGCTGCATCGTCTGCGGGTGTAAGCGCCTGTGACGGCTTGGCGCTGTCTACCATGAATACATCGAGTGCTGGTTTTTGTGTTGCAGACTCTGTAGCTTGTGCCTGAGTGGCAGTCTCTGCCTCATCTCCAAACAGATCTTCTGCGAGATCTTCTGACATGGCAATGCTCTTCTTCTCTTCTCTCTTGCCTCTCCGCCTGCCTGCCTGCCTCTATAGCTAGCCCTGCCTCTATAGCTTGTGGTTGTTGTCTTTGTCGCGGTTGAATATTCGTTCACTTTGAGCAGCCTACTCCATCAGCGTACTGCTCGAGAAGACATCCAGCACGACCAACAGAGTCAGCAGACGATGGGCCCTCCTCCGTATGCCTCCTCCCATATCTCCCAAGTCATCACTGACCTTTTAGACCACCTCCACCGCGTAAGCGCATCATGCGACTGCCTCGGTGACTATGACGATGCTGACACTAGCTGCTATAAGCACCAGGTCCACCTGCTCCTCCACGTATGGCGAATCTCGAGCAAATGAACGGCCAGTTGCTGACATTCTAGCTCCACCTGCTGTAGGCGCGCCGCTTCCCAAAGTCACGCCAGATAGGAAAGGCCTGCTCAGTGATATCGCCAAGGGCAAGCAGCTCAAGAAGGCAGTAACCAGTATGCTTTCTGTCAATTCGCCGGAAGCACTTTACTCACTATACAGATGATCGCAGTGCACCCACTGTCGGTGGAAGTGTCGCTGCTGGTCATGCACCGGCGTTATCAGGTCTAGGACGACCGCCTGCGGTACCAGGCTTGGCACCACCTGCCATAACGAGACCACGCGCCGGTAGTGATGTTTCTGCACCTGTTCCAACTAATACTGCACCGCCTGCACTCGGCGGCTTATTTGCTGGTGGCATGCCGACATTGAAGAAGACGAGCCATGCTGTACGGCTTGCTGGCGATGGACCAGCTGCGGTGTCTTCAGGGAATCGTTCCGTCTCGCAGCCAGTCGCGAGACCACCGCCATTGCCTGGTCATAATCCTCCTTCTACGATGCCTGCAAAGAAGTATGTTCGGGATGTTTGATTTATGGATGGCTAACACTCTCTTAGACCAGTTATGCTTAGTCACCGGCCAAGTGCATCTCTGAGTAGTGCACCGCCGCTCCCACCATCTGCTGCACCACCTGTACCTGGTTCTGCGCCGCCTGTCCCTGGACTACCGAGCAAAAGGCCGACGAATGCACCCCCAGCACGGCCTACGACAATGGCACCACCTGCGCCGAGAGCTGGCGGACCGCCTCCGTTGCCTAGTACTCAACCGTATGTTTTGTTTCCGTTTGATCTTGTTGCTAATAGGACTAGACCATCACTACCAAGCTCAGGGCCACCTCCGCCACCCTCTGCACCAGCACCACCTATAGCCCAGCAGAATGTACCACCGCCTCCTCGGCCTTCTTCAGTGTCTGCTCCACCGCCTTTACGTGCACAACCCTCTCAACCGGGACTGTCTGCATCCTTACTACCGGCTGGCAGGGCACCCTCACCGAATCGTGCGCCGCCATTACCTAGTACGAATGCACCGCCACCGCCTCCCTCTGCACCTGCTCTAGCGCCTCGCATTGCTCCTAGTCAAATGCAGACACATGATCAGACTGGCTTTGATGGGCTCTCTGCGGCTTTGGCAGAACGTAATGCCGGTCGTTCGCCCAATGTCTCACGACCAAGTTCTTTACCCACTGCAGCGTCCAACACGGCGAGTCATGGGAGTACGTATGGGAATGGAGCGGGCGGTGGGTATTCGCTCAAACCGGCACAGATCCAGCGTGTGGAGGATGGGGGTCGCTTTAAGTTCGAGGCGGTCGGGTCGTTGCCTGTGCCGCGTGCGTATATGAGCCGGCCGAAAGTATTTCGGAGTGGGAGGCCTGGTGGTTCGACTGTTCCGTTGGATCTGGGAAGGTATAGGTAGTAGATTGACCACACCTCCTGGCCTTCTATCCTCTGTATCCCTCTAACAGTACCTATATGATATATCTGTTGCTTGCAATCATTTCCCCTGAGTCAAGTTTGCGCAGAAGAAAGCGCAACGACCACGACACAGAAAGGCATCCGGGACAGAGCCTGCTACTGCAGAGAGCAGGGTACAAGCAGTGACGGGTCATTGTGAAGGGCAGCAGGCCGCCGTGGCATCCATGTCCCAGCAACAAAGACGCACATCCACACCGCGTTCCACCACCCACTCACCCGCACCGGCTGAATACGACTCAGGCACAGGTGTTCAGAACCCCATACACGCTGTGGAACTGCTTCTCTCTGCCTCTCCACAGCGTACGGCACTCCGCAATACGGCCGCGCACTCACAAGACGTGCGCCGAACATCACCCATGCAGGTGGCACAGCAGGAGAAGCAGGAGGTGACGACACAAACGACAGCAGAGACGATTGATGAGAAAGATGCAATACCGCCAGCAAAAGTGTTTCAAGAGGCAGTCTTGCCCTGGTCTGGTGAAGCCTTTGACCGCAGACTACAACCGGATTATTACGCCTCACGGGATATTGTTAACTGTGTTTGTGGGACAAGTATGGATGATACGCTTGAAACTCGGGAGATGGTCTTGTGCGACAATTGTGAACAATGGCAGCGTAAGTGCTTCTTATCTTTCATCAAAGACGCGACTGACCATGAACAGATGTACCGTGTATGCAGCTCGACTCGGAAGACTTGCCGCACGACTACTTTTGTCACCACTGCTTGCCAGACTTACACAAGCATCTCTTGGACGGCTCTTCGAATCCCTCTACCGCTACACTCCCTGCATCGCTACCAGATGCATCCACCCATCGCTTTGGGCAGCCACCCAGTCGACCCATCTTTCATCACGGTGAAACCTCCATTCCGCATGCGACGCTACCAAGTCGCACAGCAAGTCAGGTGAAACCACCGACCCTTGTCAAAATTAAACTGTCTGCGTCACACCGACCGTCACACCCACGCTCACAACGTCTGACGAAAGAACAGGCGAGATTGGTGCAAGCGGATGATTCAGAGCTTGATGGAGATTTAGAGGCTATTTATGAAGGGTTAAGTCGGCATGGTATTCCGAACGGACGGCACGTCTCACCCTCGCCATCACCTCTGCAGATGCAGGAAACGCAATCCTCTGATCAACGAACGAAACGGCGTCGTGCGTCTACAGCAGAGGAGGAAGCGATGCAGACTCAGAAGACCAGAACGAAAAAGGCCAGAGCCCATGACGGCACACCGCCGCCTGAGCAGCAACAGCAACAGCGCGTCCAGCTGTCTCCAGCAATGACGCGACACAGAGTATACAACGTCCCAGCGCAGGTTTGGGCCAAGCAAGCGAGAAATGACGATCTCAAAAGAAGCACAGAACTCTTGAACAGCAACGATATCCCACCCTACATCATCGACAATCGCGATCTCAATCAACCCACCGAACGTGCCCTCAAACGCATGACGGCGTCTGAATTCCGACGAGCCTTGGAGATTGGTGATATCGCGTACCGCGACATGCTCGAGTTTGCGCAAGACACACTGCGTTTATTTGGCTTGCTTGATTCACAGCCCTCTGGTGTCTCAAAGGGCTGGTCGCAGTTGGATGAAGGAGTGCGCGAGACGGCAATTGCACGTATTGCAGACGAATTCGAACCGATTTTTACCGGGAAGCGGTATCGTCAGCCAGCAATGTGGTTGTTGTTTACGGCATACAAGCAACATCTCATGGCTCAGCAACGTGCTGCAAAACAAGCTGCTGCCGCTGCTGCTGTTGCCACAACTGCCGAAGACTTGACACGACAGGATACAGAGATGATTGATGCTGTTCCAATCACACGTGGTCGACCAAAACTTGCTGCAAGGGAGACACCGACGGCATCTGCCCATGCCTCTCCTGTACGGTCGAGTACGAGAGAAGCGGATATGGGTGCAGCAGGTCGACGGAGTGGTCGAGTGAAAAAGGCGAGTGCACGGGCTGTTGCTGCTGCAGCGGCAGATCTCAGTGGTGGTAGTGCATCTCCTGATGCAGACAGAACACGTTCTGTCTCTCGTGCGTGCAGTGAGTCTGCTGTGGATACACTGATGGGGGGTGGATTGACTGGTTCTGCGAATGCTTCAGCTGTTCAGGCAGCAGCGAGACCTGTGAGGGTGAATGAACAGACTTGGCCATCTGCAGTGAGAGTCCAGCAACCTCCACCACCACGCGCACCCGTCCCAATAATGGCACTCGATGGGGAAGGTCCGGCCATTCGTCATCCTTGGCATGGTGTCACTGCACAGACACCACTACGGCAACAAGCGCCCTCTAGAGTGTTGAAGACACCGGTTGAGCATTTTCCAAAACTGCCGCCACCCGACACCGTCCCTATTGCTTCACCCTTTTCAGAAGCCAGCACAGCGAAACCACTTGTCGGGTCGAATTTAGGGCAGAGTCCCATGCAGCCTCGGCCACCACGACAAGTTCCGTTTAAAGCGACCAAGTTCTCTCCTGGTGCTGGCTTGTCTGATGGTTCACATCTCGGTGTACAGATTGAGTCGGAGAAGCAGCATGCACGGGGTAAGCAAGAGGTGGGTACAACAAGCACGCATGCCTTCTACGGTAGCAGCAGATGAAGGCGGCCATTGCGGTATTTATCAATGTGTGTGTCAGTTTGTAACAAGAAGAAAGCATAGAAAGTGAGGAATAGAGTGTGGACATGTCTTCTTTTGAGGCTTCAATGCTAATGTGATGTGTGTGTGTGTAGAAGTAAAGAAAACGATCAGCTCGGACGAGTATGATTTCCTGAAAGCATTCTAAGCAGATGCCTCGACGGCAGAGCGGGACTCGATGGTACGCTTCTTGCCGAGTTGCCTGGCATTCAGCCTGACGACCTGTCCGTCTTGTGCCTTGGGCACTTCAGCGGCCTGTTCAGCAAGGATGATCTCGACGTGCGAGGGAGACGAGAGGTAAGGGTTGATGCGACCGTGAGCACGGTATGTCCTGCGACGCTGCTTAGGTGCCTGGTTGACTTGAATGTGCTTGACAACGAGGGAGTCGACTTCCAGACCCTTTGTGTCTGCGTTGGACTCTGCATTACGCAAAAGACCCAAGAGGAAGGTGGCCGACTTGACGGGCCAACGTGCCTTGTCTGTGCCGAACTTCTTGGCTTGACCAGTCCGGCCAACACCGCCCTGGAACCGCCTGAAGGGAATAGCCTGCTTGTGTTCCTTGACATCCTCGAGGTATTGAATGGCTTTTTGCAAAGTCAAACCGGAGATGGCCTGCGCTGTTTCGCGGGTGTTTTTGAAATGGGTGCGGAGGTAGTCACCGCGTGCCTTGGCGGTCTTTTCGACGTTGGCAGGCTGCGCTGCGTATCGGACCATTGCTTGGATGTAGATGGAGTGCTTGGTCTCTCTGTCGCCTGTCTCTTGTCTCTTGTCGCCTGCTGTGGCTGTCTGGTTGCTGAATTTCGTGTTGACTCGGAAAAGCAGTCCAGGTCACGTGGCTCAGGCAGACAGACTTCCAGGGGCAGCAGCATCACCACCATCAGTCATACCATCAGTCATAGCATCAGTCATAGCAGCATCAGCAACACCCTCTCTCCGCTGCTCCATCTCCCGCGCAAGTGTCTACCAGCATTAGCCCGAATCCGTATACATAGTCGCTTACATAACCCACACTCCCCAGCAGAATCACCGCAAGACTCGCTACCCGTGACGGCGACATCCGCTCCTGCTTCAACAGCAGCACAGCCAGTGCAGACTGCAACACACCCCGCGCACTGGTTGAAATCATATGCGTCGTGGGACTGGTGACTTTGATTTGCAAGAGTGTTGCCAAGCTCAGTACACACGATGCCGTGCTTGCCAGGAGGATCAGTCCTGCCAGTCGCATTGCTGCCCTATGCTCGAGCTGCTGTATCACTTGCATCTCCTTGTTGAAGAGCAGCAGGACCAATAAAACTGGCAGTGCACCTATGGCCGTGACACGCACCAGCTGAACCAGTGAATGCCCTTTCTTGCTCGTTGTACGCTTAATGATAATCGTCTCGAATGCCGTGAGCAGGGAAGAAACAATCCCAAGCAAGACGCCAAGTGGTGAGGTCTGGCTGACTGCCTCGTTGCCCACACCGAGCATAAAGCCAGCTGTTGTGACGCATGCCGCAGCAATAGAAGAGACAGAGAAGCGTTGCTCTGGCAATAGGCATATCGACAGCAAGAGTGTCGAGGGGAGCAACAGACCTCGTGCGATCTGGTAGAATGCAGCATGGACGTGCTGAAGGCAGACGGTCTTGCCGAGTTGCGCAATGAAGCGCATACTGAGCATAGGCCAGAGCTCCCTGAACAACAGAGGCGTGACTCGTGGCAGCGGATCAAGCTGGCCACAGAGTACAAGGATCTCAATGACTGCGATGGTCAAGCTGGCATGACAAGCGAGAAGAGCAACAGGAATCGGCGCAGCATTCAGGACTGCCTTGGCAATGGTCAGCTTCTGTATCGCATGACTCGACGCTTACCTTGTTGGCCAGGACGGAAGTCAGTGCGCTCGACACATGAAGAGCGACTATCAGCGCGATTCGGCTTCTTGGTTCCTTCGACATATGGGTCGCAGACTACAGGCTCACGGAGTCTCTCCTTGTGCGTTGTGGCATTGCAATTCAGGGGCCAGGAGCAAACAGGATAGATTGCCTTGTCTGGCTCAAACTACGTTCTCTGCAATACGAAGAATCTCCAAGAGCGCTCAAGCGGGTGTTGGCAGCATTTGCTTGGCTGCAATAAGAGCCTCCTCCATGCTGTGGACCAGCGTACTCTTGCGTGTTGGCAAAGAACAAGCAGTCAGCCAAGCAGCATGATACCGCTCAAGCTTCTTGTACTCACCAGTCTCCAGTGCAATGTGAGGCAGGTTCCACAGGGTCGACAGAATGTGCGCATGTAAGCGGTCTGTAATGGCCACATCACCCTGCGTCAGAAACTTCCATGCAAGACCTAAGCGTATCTCTGCTTTGGTATCCTTTGACACATCCAGCGCTCGCACAGGGTCCGTTGCCAGCCAGTCATCGAACTTGAATGTAGCCCCATCTTTCAACAACTGCGTCTCAATCAATTGCCGGTTGCTCTCGCTGCTATGCGCTTGTCCGCCTTCCCAATCTTGTCGTGCATGCACCAGGTACGTTACATTCGAGGCATTCCTGGAAGCCGGTGGTGGCTCAGTCACAAGCATCGTCGCCATATCTGGGAGCAAGACAGACTTGTGCTTACTGAAATGCTTTCGCATCTCTGCCAACGATTGCGCATCGCGTGCCGCCAACTGCAAGTCTTTATGCTGTCCATACACCTCAATCGCCTGCTTGAGCTTGTCTTGATTTTGAAAGAAGATAGTTTGTGGGAATGATCGGATAGGATAATCGGAGAAATCTCGAATCACTTGCTCACGCTGTACATGCTCCAAGTAGGAGTCGCCAAAGTTGCCACCACCGTGTAACATGATGACAGCGTGCTTGCGGTGAGGTTCAAGAATCGCGCGCATCTCTTCAGCGTTGTAGGTGTCCTTGTAGTTTGGAAAGCAGACTGGCTCATACACGACTTTGATACCGAGTTGATGGAGTAACCGCTTCTCACCTGCCCAGATTGCAGAATCTCCGAGGTTGGGATGGATGGGGAAGGACAAGAGAGCGACGTGTGTGACGCCAGCTAGTAAGGTTCTGTAGTGATTGACCAGTAAGTCTGCCTGTTCTTGCAAGGCGATTGTACATGCGTCTGGCGCGTAGAAAGTGCGGATCAGAGTATGGGGCCATTGAGCAGAGAGGAACATCCATGCGCCGAGGAGGATGAAGAGGACAATGCCTGCACAGCGCCAGAAGCTTCGCAGGAACATGGCTGAAGGGGGTGGAGGACGAAGTGGTGGGTGAGAATGCAGCCATGCCTCTCTTTGTGTGGCCAATCCTGCGGAGTGCTGGGTGGCCGCGTATGAGCGGAGGTTTGATTCTCCGTCACCCCTTGGCCCCCCCTTTGGATGAAGCAAGCAGCAAGAAAGGAAGCACATGATCACTCTGTCTTGACTAGATGACTAGATGGACCAGGGGCCCGTATGCCTTCACTAAACAAATCAACCCCAAATCTGCGATATCAGCACTTTCCATCTGAAACACGTACCCCTGACCAGGTAAATAGGCTTCAGGCTATGTAGATGGACAGTTCTAGCAGATATCAAGCCCATCTCTAAGCCCATTTCCCGAGCACAGACATGATGACGAGACCTGCAACAAGAGCGCCAAGACCGGAAAGAACTCGCAGGCCACTCGCATGTCGCATATCACCCCACAGCCAGGAGCTTGCAAGCAACTCCACAAGGCCTACCCAGACCAGAATACCCGCGGAAACGGAATCAAAGATGCCAATCGTCCAGATCGTAGTAGGATCATTGCCGTTGAATTGGTTGAGCACACCAATACCGATACCCATACCTAGTGGTGTGATGAGCATGAAGCCCGAGCAACATATCATCTTGACTCTGAAGGAAATATCGGCATCTGCAACACGCGCAGCCAGCGCCAAGCCTTCGAACATCTGGTGAAAGATGATGACAGCAAAGATTTGTCCAAAGCCACTATCAGGTGTGACCACACAGGTGATGCCAATGAAAATGGAGTGAAACAAAATACCACACTCCATGACGAGGACAGAAATGGCATCGAGCTTGCGTCGATTTGCCACAAAAAACAAAGTCCCGTCATCCTTCTCCATGACGGCAACGGCTGTCTCTTCATCCGCTGCCTTGCCGCTACTCGGGGCTGACTTGGTGGTGCTGCTGCTTTCCGATACACTCTGCTTTTGATGACGATTGGCGACAAGTCTCCAACCGGCGTACTCGATCAAGAATGATAAAAAGATGCCTGCCATGACAAACGCAGCCACCACGCCTTCATACTGCAAGTGACCTAGACACTCAGATGCAAAGAGCAAATTTGCATGCGTCATGAGATGAATGAGAGCCGTTGAGATGACCACGCCTGCACCAAAGTTCTTGACAATGATGAAAATGACCCCACTCGTGCTCAGTCGGGTGAAGCGTGTCAGTAACACTGGTGAAAAGATTGCAAGTGCCGATGTCACGAGGACAATGAGAAGCGCACCAATGCGGAGGGGAATGTTGTAGTCCCGCTTGGTACCTGCACAGCTGCGAGACGACTTGGCTCCTCCTACGCAGTGTTCCACACCGGCATGAAAGTGACAATTGGCCTTCTCCTCTGCCGTACTGGTCGTTGCTTGTGTTGCGTTCGTGCTAGACGTCGCAGCAGCAGAAGCCGTCGAGTTGACCGAAAAGGTGCTTTGGCCACGCAAGAACTCTGATGTATTGTCATAGTCCTGACACCAGGTTTGAGACCCGATAACGTGGCATTCCAGGGGAAATTCAGTTCCATTTGCCAGCTTGCACCATTCTTGCGGGCCTTTGAAGTAGCACTCTTGTATTTGTGCTGCAACAATGGCCAACAGAGAGACAAGACGTATTGCGAGTCGCATTGTGAGCGTTTTGGCAATGATGAAGCCAGAGCAAGAATCTTAAGCTGATGCTGCTGAACAGAAAGGGCACCTTGGTGGTGGCGACGCGTTCCATGAATACTCATACATATACCTATGACACAACTCTTGGACAAGACTGCTGAGAACCTTGGTGGTCTTTGCTGCGCAGCAGATCAAGGGACAAGATGATCATGAGCAGGGTCCTTACTGAAGTTGTGGGTCATGCATATTTGAGATGGTCATTGAAGTGACAGATTCCCTGAAACACCTTGATGGTCATGTACCGGCACGGGAACCACACAATCCCACACTGTTCAGCTTGCTCATCTTGCCTTGGTTGACACAGAGCTTACAATATGAGCTGAGGCTGTGCAACGACCCATTTCTGTACCTCCTGTAGTCTTCCAAACAGGGAGGCTAAACTGATTCGAATGACCGTATTTCACCTTGCTGGTCAGACACAGCCTGATTGTCGCCGGAGACATTCGCTTGTCTTGCAACATGGACCATATTGAAAACACCTTGGTGATGATCCTTGAAAATACAAAAGCCTGCTCTCCGACACTATTTCAACGGACCATCAGCATGCGTCTCCCACTCATTTTCATTGCGACCGTGTCTGCAGCAGATGTCATCACCTACACAGGTGGCCGCGACGCGTGGTCATGGACAATGAATGTACCAACCGCCATCCCCATTCACAACTCCTGTAATGCTTCAGAGAGCAACTTGATTCAAAAGGGTTTTTCTGACGTGCGAACGCTCGCTCAAGTAGCGATCGATCACATCCACGCACACGGCACGAATTCATCCCTGGTTCGTCGACTATTTGGTAGTGGCAATCTCGCTGAAGCCGTTGGCTGGTTCCAAGGAATCCTGTACGCTAACAAGGCGGGTACGTTGTTTCGATGCGACGATATTGATGGCAATTGCAAACAACCAGAATGGTATGGTCACTGGCGTGGCTCCAACGCCACACTCGAAACAGTCATTTGTCCACTAACCTACACGGGTCGCAAACCACTTGAGCACGTCTGCATGGGCTCAGACGCCCTGCGCAATGTATCAGCTAGTACTTTTACAGGCACAGATTTTCTCCATCGCATGTTTCACTTGCCAAGATTGAATGGGAATGACCTTGTGAGCCATTTCGCAGACTCGTATGACGAGTGTGTCACGCTCGCTCAAACGAAGCCAGAAGAAGCGGTGCGCAATACGCATACGTTGCAGTGGTTTAGTGTCGAGGCGTTTGCATTTGAAATAGTGGTGCCGGGCGTTGGGTGCAGCGGCTTTCAAGACAGCATCTCACAGACAGCCGCAAGCAGTGTGACAGCACAAGTGGCAGCAGCTGCGTCGGGTAAACCAAATAACGGATGCACGGCACATGAGGATCACTGGCATTGTCCCGCTGGTGTCACTGAGCCAACGTCGCCGCCCGGTAAGACATAGAGAGAATAGATGAAATCAATCGAATGCATTGCTAAGTGAGGTCAATGATGTCGTTGAATTTTGTTGTGGTTGCCTGAGGCTTGCGCTTGAGCGGTGCTTGCTTCCCTGGTGTCGCTTCTGGCGAGGAGAGAATCACAATAGGGTCGTTGAACTTGGTAGCTCGAAAGTTGAGGCGCGTTTGTTTGAGTGAGGAATGAGTTGTCGAAGTGATGCGACTGTGCGCGACAGGCGACAGGGTGATTGTCTTTTTCTGCAATAAAAACGAGCGTAGGTCATCTGGCAAGTCATCTTCCTCATCAGACTCAAGTGGAGCAGCCACCCTTTTAGTCACAGAAAGACAGTCTTCTAGCGAGCGTTGACTTGGATCAGCCGATTCACTTTGCTTCCTGTCTGCTGCAGTCAGTCGCTTCTTTGGACTTGCAGGAACGCGTTTCTTGGGCGTCTTTGGCGCAACTGACGCTCTCTCCCAAGCACGCACGCGTTCGGAATAAGCGCGTTCAAGCAAGTAGCGCGGAATCCAGTGCAGTTTCGGCGCAAGCACATCGAATTCGGATGCGGCCTCCACAGGTTGGCCCTCGAGTTCAGTCAAGTCTTCCTTTTCCTCGATGGTGATAGGTACCCAGTCTCGAGGCACAAGGCGAACACGCAGTTCTTCCAAGTCATCAGTACTTGGGTGTTGTCGCGGCTTGTTGACAATCTCAAAGGTTGCTTCCTGCTGAATGCGAGAAACGAGGCACAGCATGAATTGAGGCAAGGCCATGGTTCGAATGAGCTTGAGATCGCCCTCGCGGCTGACCATGTCGAGATACTCGGATCCCAACTCGCGCAACGCCATCAAGTCTGGTTGCTGGTACCAATTGAATGCGCCAATCTTTTCATGCATTGCTTCGGATGTTGTGACGGTGGGGTTGAGGTACTGGTCTGCAACCATTGCATTGGGGAATGCATCAAGATGCGCTGCGACGGCTTTGTGCTTGCCAGAGAAGAAATTGCTCTTGTTGGTGATGAGCTCTTCACGCAGTTGTTCACGCCATGCATCCACCGTCCCGTTTTGCAGTGCCGTCACGAGTGTCTCGCCGAGGCCGGCAACAGCAGCTTGAAAGGCAATCACAGCACCACATCCTTTGAGACCCTCTGTATCATAATCACCGCCCGACATGAGTGCCACGAGAATATGCCCAGCTCGAGCAATTTTTGTTCGTTCTCGTAGCCGTTCAGCAGTGAAGAGCTTTGCATGCGTCGCTGATGTCTGACCAGAGACTTTCTTTCCATTTGCATCCGTCTTGCTACCAGAGTAATTGAGGGCTCCCCAGTTTTTAAAGACTTTTGTAGCACCAAAGGCGAGTGCGTCGACATCATCCGAGAGGACAGCATCCACGAGGCCGCGTTGCTGGAGGTAGGCACACTCTGCCTCTGCCTCTCCTGGCGCTTGCCATGCCTGGAATCCACAAGCGCGAATGAGCCGCTTATAGCTCGGCATCTCACGAAACGCACTACTCTTACCGGATCCTGTGGATCTGACTTTATTACGCTTGACGCGTGGTCTGTGTTGCCCGTCAAAGACAAAGACGGCATGGATACCGAGATTCAAGAGCCGCACGAGACGATTGAAGAGGGTGCGTTCAGCAGGACAATCACCACCTTCTGCGCTGCGTACATGGAAAGCCCAAATACTGATATCAATTGCTATGCGCAATGGCCGTGAGAGTTGGCCATCGACGCGGACTTGTTGGGCTGCGCGTTGCAAGGCGATGAGTTCACCTGCTGCGTCTATTTGATCCCAAAGACCGCTGATGCCCATGAATGGTGTGGCGCGTTGTGGGCGCTTATATTGGATGTCGTTGTTCAAACAAGTCAGCAAGTCAACCTACTGCACCAGTCAACTTTTCACGATCAAGGCAAGAAGTCTTTTGAATCGCTGGAAATGCTAGAGACTGTAATGAAAGAGCCACGGTCTACTAAATATCAGAGACTACACGGGCACGGGAGAAACGTAAGTGTGCCCATTGAAGTCCAACAAGTCTTCAGATAGACATCGCATCTGCCCCTTGTTTAGTACAGACGGAAAGGCGGACCCATAGAGCTTTTGATGATGAGAGAGCCTACATTTTGCCACGCCTTCTTGAGCAGGGAGACAAGGAAGTTGACGGCAAGCATGATGTTGCTGACGGCCTCTGAGGCGGTAAAGTCGACATTGGCAATCGGCACCGCGAGACATAGCACCTTCTTGAGCTGGAATTTTACGGTAGAACGCACATCGGTGATCTTGGCGGCGAGGTCTTCCGCGTGGCTGACAGGTGTAGGGAACTTGCCGGCCTTTGAGAGACCAGGACCGAGGAGACGTGGAATTTGCTTGATGAGAACTTCCGAGGCAACAAAGGCGTCGTATTTCTTTGCAAGCTTCTTGACGAGCTTCTTGTTCTTGTTGAGCTTCTTCAAGTCTTCAACAGACATGGCGTCGTTGCCAATGTGCTTTGCGCGGTCAATGTCATGTGCATCGCCAAGAATGCAGATGGACATGTTTGGGCGGGGGACTTTGGGCATCTTCACAGTACCGGAGAAACGTTTGTCACGCTGCGGGTCGTAGTTCTTGAGGCCGATTTGGAGCTCGATGGTCTCTGTGAAGTTGCGCTTCTTTGCGGCTGAGGCATCGAGGACCTTTTGGACGTTGTCGCGGACGGATCCAACTGACTACGGTGGGAGGTTAGTCTAAGCTGCTCGTGCGAGCGTCTGAGTATGCATACGATCTTGGACATGGCTGCTGTGATTGCTGGGTGGATGGGAGAGCGTTCGATGGTCTGAAGTGGTTGAAAGTTGCTCTGAAGCCGCAGCACGTGACTGGACTGTGTTTATCCAGAGAAGCAGTCCCGCATCCTTTGATTTTGGCAAGAATTGGGATGATTTCATCTTTGTCGCAGCTTCCTGGGCGGTCCGGGTCGCATTCTTGCCAATATCAAAGGACAGACGCACACCTCACCTACTTCTGCTACTGATGAGGGACAGAACTACACAATATATGAACACAGCTAGCTGAAGCAACTTACTCATACCTTTTCCTGGTGCGACGCCGAATCCCCATGCAGTGTAGCGTCGTCCTTGGCAGACTCGCGGTCAGACACCTTCCCATTTGACGCACTAGATGCATCTGCCTCTGCCGCTTCATCCTTGGCCAATTGCTGTGCAAACTTGCTGTGGCGACGGAAATACTCCCCGTTGAAATAGAACACATACACGGGAATGACCAAGACCACTGCTATGCACGCCAAGATGGTCGTTGGATATTCCAGTGTGTTTCGGTCAAAATAGGCGAAAAAGGGGGCTGAATAGAAGGCTGCAACGCCTGCGAGTACGTCTCGAGCAAGCGCGTTACCTCCAGTTGCAGAGGCACTATAGCTCCCGTACAGAACAACCAAATAATCAATCGTAGCCATGTAAATGGCTGAGTTTGCCACGCCAATCAGGACTGCAGCAATGGCCGGCACAATCCAGGGTACGTAGGCCGGGCCTAGAGATGACCAGGAGAAAAAGAAGAGACCAGCGGGAAGTAATGGCACTACCCACAATAGACCGTCCAAGCGAGTTTCCGGCTTGATCTTTCCTGGACTGGCCTTCCGCTTCTTGATGTCGTGCGAGACGAACGGCAAGAAGTAGATGTATGCAATCAAGTAGCCAAGCAGCAGACTGATGAAGAACAAACCATTTTGGATGATTGAAAAGCCATATTGCGCGGTGACTGGCCGGAAGCCTTCAATAAAAGTGAAAATGAGACTATCGGAAAATCCAGACAGCAGACAGAGCAAACCCACGACTGGTTCTGTCGCGAACATGATGAATGGACGTGCCCAGATACGACGAATCTCCTTGAAGTCAAGTGTTGTCTCTTCTGATGGACCCCAGATGTTTTCATTGTTCTCGATGCGCCGCCGACGCGCTTCGCGGTCCATGAGCACCGTAGGATTGGTCTCTGGTACAAGCAAAGCGTGCATCAGCTGTGTCACCCCGCCGAAGATGAGTTGTACCCAAAACACCCAGCGCCAGTTGAGGTTGGCTTCGATGAATCCGCCAATAACAGGTCCTAACACTGAACCAGAGACTGAAGAGAGCACGACATAGTTGAGTGCATAGCCGTGTACATCCACATGATACAAGTCATTGACAATACCAAGCGTGACGGATCCACCTGCACTCGACGCACCACCGAGAATACGACCAATCACCACAGATGCAAAGTTGGGGGATGCAGCAACAAGGATGTCCCAGACGTTGACGAGCAAGAGGGAGCCTTGCAAGACTTGCCATCTGCCGAGCAAGCCTTCCGACCATGGCGCCCAGAGTTCACTGCCAATACCATATGCAATAAGAAAGAGTGACTGTGCAAGACGTGCTGCAGGCAGACTGACTCCGTACTCGTCTGAAATGCCCGTGACTGCATTACCGACAGAAGAGGCATTGAAGTTCATGGAGAGCTGTACCACGAAAATGACCGTCAAGACTGTCCACTTCTTCCAACTGGGCCAGTCGTAGGCAAAGAGGTGCTTGCACTCTGACTTGGTGATGGTGCGACGCTTACCCTGCACCTTCTGTACATCGTAGGCTGACTTTCTTGTGAATTTGCGGCTGATGGAGTTGAGGAGCAGCTTGACTTCCGACATGCACCAAGTTGTGAATGGGATTGATATAAGTTGCTAGTGGAACAAGAAAAGGGATGACGGGCGGTCCTTCTATGTACACAAATCTCCTGCGACTGAAAGAAGCCTGTGGATGGTGTGGTACAGCGAATGACTTGAAGTGACTCCCAATGTCTGATATACTTGAAGCAGCGTTGCAAGTTTGCTGCCTCGAGTGACGTCAATTTGATCTGATCTGCAGGCGGGAATTGCCGACGACAAAATTTGGCGACCGCTGCAGGGTGAGCGTAGGCGACTCCCACCCCATACTTCATTTGCATCATACTGTCATCAGTATGCGCACAAGGGAGCGTGGTCGATTGAGTCACAGCTGCTGAAGCACATGCGAGAGCCCCAAACAATCAATGTCGTTGTATGTTGGTCGCTGAATTAGCTTGTTCTCTTTCTGGAATAGATGAATCCACCAGTGATCCGGCCGAAAGCCACGGCACAGCTTCCTACTGTGCCCCTGCTTCAGAGGCCATATACGTCAGTCAAGGCATTCTGCTCACTTCGTGTTTGGAATGTTGGAATGGTCTGACAAGACATCGCATCGATGCTGCTGGCTGGATGTATTCTCGTACTTCCCATCATGGAGCCTCAGCCCGCAATCAAGGCGTTCTGAGATGAAAGTGGAAATCATGCGTGCGCTGAATGGAGGCAGTGATGGTCTTGCAGAATCCTTTTAGTTGACTTCGACGATTCCAGCAACAACTATCGTCATCACGCTGACTTCTTCACGAACTGCTTTTGCACCTATCTTGGTGAAATTTTGTTCCAATTCTGTATCGCTCTGCAACTATACCAGTTGAAGCAGATGAAGACAAGCCTGTAAAGCGGCCATTCAGACTGGGTCAAATGGTCAGTCATTTCCGATGAGGGCTCCCAAAGACTACTACGAGACGGTGGTTCTGCCGACTCAAGCTCCAGATGGATGGAGATGCCATGGCCAGACTCAGCAGTCATTCAATCGCAAAGCCTACGCATTCAAAACACCGGCATTCATGTGAAGATAAGAAACTTATGGGAACAAGGATACCGAAGAATACTGAGAAGAATTTTTCCTGCGCTTCATTGAACTCAGCGAGATTGAATGAATGAAGACGTTGCCAAATCATTTGAGGAGCAACATTACTTGGCTGTCTGATCGATTCTGTGGCCCCTGACAAAAATATCTTTGCACTTGCCTGAGTTCTTCTTGTCAGAAGGCTCATCAGTGTACAAGAAGTAGGTGGGCGTCATTGCAAGCTCATCGCTGCCAGGGCAGGCTAGGAAGCTTTCAGAAATCTGAAGGGTCTGATTGCTCCCTGGGGGTGGAGGATAGTTAAAAGTCAGATATGGCTCATCGACCTCATAGGGTGTCAGGCTCAGACTTTCGTAATAATGGTCCGTCTTGCTCAACTTCTTCTTTGCCGGTTCCAACGTGACCTGTCTAGTTGTTTTGTGGACAAAGATATGAAACGAATCCTTGCCCTGATCGAAGGTCATAAGTCCAGCTGCAACGTCTGCAGCTGGAGTGAACTGAACGGTTGCAACTGGTCGCAGTTCCGCTTTGGCCTTGTTTGGAAGAAGCACCAGCTGTGCCGTACGAGCTGCAACGTCTGCTTGAATGCTGAAGCCTAGACCTTCCTGATCTGTTTGCAGTACGGCCTTCAATGTCCATTTAACTGGCTTGGATGCTGCAGTTGACAAAGCAAACACTTGCGATTGCATATGCAAAAGCAGCAAGACTGCAGTGGACTGGATCATCTTCTTCATTGTGTTAATGGTTGAGGTCAATAGTCATAATGGGGGGCAGATACGGCCTTTAAAAGTCTTAGCTGCCGCTAAGTTGCTGTCCATCTGTTGCCATAAATAAGTGGCAGGAGTGAAGCATACATATTCTGATTTGTTATGCGGGACAGCTGATCCCATGCATGCTGATGTTGATGACACTACTGCGGATTCGTTTACCAGAATAGGAACAAGTAGAGGCGAGCCATGCCGTGCGTATACAACACGATGCGCGTGGTGTTCAAATCCAGGGGTATCTTCTCGCAATTTTTGCGCCGCGCGGTTGAAACACAATTGGCCATGTGTATTCTTAACGCTTGTGTTCATCAATGCTTTAAACACTTGGTTGAACATACGAATCTGCTCATACTCGATCTCTATTCTTGTATCGCTTCGCTGCGCTAGCCATTGGCCTCAGTCCTCGAAATTGCCTCATTTCTAGGTCGTTCTTAGCCATACTATGCCATATGGAGACTCTCGGTCTAGAATTCGAACCACGATTTGTAAGTCATTCTGCTGAGCAGATAAGTAACCAATCACATGTCTTGACGTGCTAGTGCATCTCTCTGCAACATACCGCGTGCTTTCACGCCATGATTACCCCTTCTTCTATTTATGCATGCTCTCTTCTCTGCTGCACATCCGTATCAATCCTATCTGTACCATCTAGGCTGCTTGTGTGGGACACCACAGCGCCACTACAGCACTGCGGTATCTACGCACAATCCCCGATGACAAACCAGCTCTCAGTTCCTCAGATCAGTTTCATCAATTCAAGTTAGCTCGAGCGTTGAACGCCTAGCTGCGGCTGCGCGAGCAGACAAGCAGCTGCAGATACCGTAGCATAGAACTATCTGTTCGGAAATCATGCGCGACCCCTGATAACTTGCTCCGCTTGATTACTCTGCCGCTTCTGCGCCCATGTGCGTGACCATTAGTTCAGTCTTAGCTGGAAAGAGCTTTATACTTCCATTCCTCTGACTCGGATCCAGTCTCATCTGTAACGACCCTACGTTCCTGTGTCTATGGTCCACGTACAGCCTCGCATCCGCGCCAATTCTGCAGCATGTCACTCACGAGCGAGAAATTGACGGTTTTCAGTCACCTCCAGGGCTTTTAGCCATCTTACTTGGTGGTGCTTGATTACGTGACTCTCACATGCAGGTTGGTTGTCGAAGACCTAGATTGAATACATTCTAGTTGAAAGTCTCCGTATACGTAGGCCTCCTTGGTCTATGCTACTACCAGAAAGTGATGCAATCCAATGCCTTTCTGTCATATTTGCCTAATATGTGACGACAATTGAGCCCTTTGTTGAAGCAAGAAATTACAGCACGTATGTGCATTACGATGCGGATTGAAATAGCTGCTCAAACGGAAACTTGGAAGAAAACGAAGACATTTAATAGCAAAGATGACAAGTACCTGTTGTACCGATGACAACAGAGGATGAACCTTCAAATACAGAGCACACCAACTGCTGACTGTTCACGCATTTCGAGAGAGTGAGAAAATAAAGTGATTTAACGATACGGGAAAAAAATGGAGACCTCGGCCTGCCAGGTCAATCGAGATTAAAATAGGATATTGTTGTTTAGCGCTTGTCATCTGAAAAGCAGTGTTACTTGGAAGTTTTAGCCTTCTTGGCTTCAACAACAACCAGCTTGCACTCTTCTGCGGCGTCATCAGCGAGGGCTTCATGATCATCAGTGTACATGATGAACTCCAAGTTCGGTTTTTCTGCAACTGTGGCCTGAGCGCTGCAGACGAGGAAGTTCTGAGAGGACACTCGGCCGTCAATCGGTGCAGGGTAGGTGTAAGTCAGCTCTGACTTGGAGTCCTTTTGTACAAGGTTCAGGCTTTCGTAGTCATGCTGCTCCGTGTTCATGCGAGCTCAGCAGACTGTACCAAGCGAATCTTGTAACCCTTCAAATGGCAAGGACTGTCTCCTGCTGATGAAAGCATTGATAGCCTATTGCCAATCAGCCTTGTCGTTCCACCATATGCTCGGCCAAGCTCAATAGAACGCCTCGCGCTACGTCTCGCCAATAACGACAATCTTTGCGCAAATGGATGTCAAAACCCGCCACTTGCTGATGGACTCCAAATACAGCGAAAGCGGGCTGCATACGCTTCAGCGTTATAGGAATATACCTGAGACAAGGCAACTGGAACCCACTAAGTCAATGGAAGTGCTGGACAAGCATCATTGTTTTTGAATAATACCATTTGGAGGCTTTGGAAGTCCATATCATCTGGGGAAACGAATCTTGGAAATCAATCTAGGCATCTCGAGGGACGGCAAATATGCAGTTCCCGCTGGCGGTTCGAGGAGCTCCTCAACTTTCTTGACCTTGAATATTGAATTGCTTGAGCTGAACTCCTCGTCCCTGTGCTGCTTTGCATAGGAGGAAGAGGTGACTTCCCTGGAATCCATGCGCGAGGCCGATCTCGTCTTGGGCTCAAGTAATTAGGACGATAGCTGATTAGTTCTTATACAGTGAGACTCACAAATCGTCGCCAGTTTCTCAGCCTTACGCTCAGGCATGATCGATCATATAGTGAGCTGCAGCTCTGCTGGCGAAGCTACAGGTCGCGGCCGATTTAGACGGCAGATTGCCTGCAGAGCGCTCTGACTCAAGTAGCTTAGGAGAGGCTCGCAAGAGCTGCTGTCCTGATGTTCAAGAGGAGGGACCGAAAACCACATGTGAACATGTATTTTGCTCCTTTATTGCGATACAAGCACGATCATCAGATATCCTTGGGAGCTGTATCTGCTCTTGTAGGGTGACAACTGTATTAGCCGGTCAGAGCATGAGCACAGCTCTTCTTATCAGAGGAGCAAGTATAAAATTGTAAAATTGTCGTAGCCGTGGTCGCCAGAAAGAGATCTCCTGGTGAGATGCTCTGCAAAGTCTGGCTCTAGCTTCTGCTGTCAGATACTGCAGCATAGCATCAATACGCACAAGTGAACCTGGGTAAGAATCTTGGCGTCAGCAACATCATCTCTAGACAGTCTATAGTTATATGGTGCTCATAGCCCATGCGCCTGCTGCTTTTCGGCCGCGTCCTCACCGCCAACGACCGTTTCACTTGCCGAGACAGTCGTCTTGAGTACCGGCAGTGTTGATCGTGCCGACTGCCTGGACAATTGAATCATGAGCTGGTCCATCACCACCAACGCCGCCATAGACTCAACGATTGGGACGGCACGGTTGACAACACACGGATCATGCCTGCCTTTGGCCATCAGCTCACCTGCAGCACCATCATAGTTGCTTGTTTGCTGGGCACGGCCAATGGTCGCCGGAGGCTTGAATCCAATACGGAAAAAGATGTGCTCGCCGTTGGTGATACCGCCTTGAATGCCACCAGAGTTGTTTGTCAGAGTCCCAAGCCGCTGTCCACCCTTGCCATCATCCTTCATGCCAAAAGCATCGTTGTGCTTTGACCCTGCTACTTCAGCACCAGCAAAGCCAGATCCAATTTCAAATGCTTTTGTTGAGGGAATAGAGAGCATTGCATGCGCAAGAGAGGCTTCCATCTTATCAAAGCACGGCTCACCCAGACCCACTGGACAATTGCGAATAACACAGGTGACTGTTCCGCCAATAGAGTCATGGTTCTCTTTGGCACGCTCAATGCGCGCAATCATCTTCTCTGCAGTTTCTGCATGCGGGCACCGAACAATGCTGGCATCCACCTGCTCGCGCGTCATATCTGCCAAAAGTTGCAAGTAGGCTGGGGAGATGGGCGAGTCCACATCATCTTCATCATCAGGGTTGGCAGCCGGCACAACTGAGGGCACGCTCACTTTACCGACACTTGAGACAAAGGCCACAATCTCAATACCATAGGCTTCCTTGAGGTACTTTTCCGCGATAGCCCCAGCAGCTACACGACCAATGGTTTCACGCGCACTAGAACGGCCACCACCGCTCGATGCTTTGACGCCGTATTTCTGCAAGTATGTCCAATCTGCATGACTCGGACGCGGATATTGTGCTGTATCATCTGCAGAATAGTCCTTAGGCCGTTGATCTTGGTTGCGTACAAGCATCATGATGGGCGTGCCAAGCGTTGTGCCAAATTCTGCGCCAGAGTGGATTTCGACCTGGTCCTTCTCATCACGCTGTTGTTAGTCATGGTCTGAGGCAAGAAGGACTATACCGGTGTAGATAGCTTTGACTGGCCTGGCCGACGACGGGAGAGCTGGACTTGGACGTCTTGCTCCGTGAGACGCATGCCTGGAGGACATCCTTCAACGATGCACGACACACTTTTGCAGTGAGATTCGCCGGCCCTTTGGTCAGCGATGGCAAGATCATGTGCGAGAAGCACTTACGTTGTGACCCTGAAGAGAGAGCCGAAGCTGGAGCCTGCAGAAGACATGGTTGCTTGTGAAATTGTCGCAGATGTCAGATTATGGCGATTACGAGAGAAGACTTCAGATGGCGGCAGACGGGCATGTTCTACACAGAGTCTACAGAAACCTACAAGCATGAAACTGCCGCAGTCAGTGTGCATGCATGTTCTCGATATTCCAATCATCCAATTGTAATGTACATCCGACTCTCGAGCAGCAGCCTGGGTAGATCAAGGTCCAAATTTGAACTTCGCAGCACTGGCACGCCCCTCAATATTCTCCACTGCAATGCGTAGCCGACTCGCCTCAGATCCGACTGCTTCTTGACCGACGTAAGCACCACAGACCACAAGCAATTGACGGCCGAGTTCGCCATAAGCCTCTTGTATAGAGGAAGCTCCCAACTGCAAAAAGGCCTCAAGCATAAGGTAGGACATTTTGCGTAGTTCGTCGTTCTCAAGTTGGGTGTTCAACAGGCGGCTGATTGTCCGCCAGCATAGTCCAATGTGAAAGGCTGATCCTTCGAGGTCGATTGTCGTTATTGCAATAAAAAGGGTAAACACGCCCTTTTGCTCCCGAGCATATGTCTCAAAGTCCGTGTACCGACCATTGTCCTTGGCTTTCCAGCTTAGAGCCTTGCGGCCGCCCTCCATGCTTAGATCGTAGTCGACGTATGGAATGGTCCATGGACACTGCTTAGCAAGACGAGCAAGGAACAGATCTTTGAGTTCCGGAAAGGGCTTGACGAGGAGAATGATAAGCAGTGCCATGGGATATGCAGCCTTGGGTATGGCTTCCGCTTCCCGTCTCGCTTGAGTCACCACTTTCTTGCACGTATCATTCATTAACCAGCGCAAACAGCGAGGATCTGTTTCTCCGGCCCTTGTTAGTTCCCTGTGGATGTCTTGTACAATCACTTTGAGAGCTTGAGTCGAAGCTGTCATCGTGCCAATCCTTCTGTTGATGACCATTTTGGCTCGCAGACAAACGTCCTTCAACTTTGCGTCTTTCGCAATAGGCTGCTTGACTTGAACATCAACCTCCTCCAGAAGTCTTTTGTATTGTTCTGCTTCAAACTTGGGCCCAGATGCGAGTGCATCCTGCTGCCGTCGAGCCTCTTCTGCCTGAGCAGCCTTTGCAGCTGCCTGAGCTTGCTGCGTGTCTTCTTGTGCCTGCAACTCATCAGCTTTACGCTTTTCCTCTGCAGCCAACTTGACGGCCCGTCTTTCTACTTCCTGCTGGACCCGTGCACGCTCTTGTGCAGCCTTTTCTTCTTGGCGACGCTGCTCCTCTAGTTCCAAGCGCCTGGCTTCCTCTTCTGCCTCCTTGATACGACGTTGCTTCTCTGCTTCAATAGCTAAGAGTCGTTGCTTCCGCGCCTCTGCATTGCGTTCAGCCGTGGAAATGGCCTCATCAACGGCGAGCTCCAAGGCTTGCGTCCTCGCCTCCCATGCGGCCTTCATGGCTTCATCTTCTTGACGCTGAGCAAGAGAGACTCGCTCGAGGTGCAACGAGATAGTGTGCCATTCTGACTCTTCCTTTGCGCGACGCTGTGCTTCTTGGTCGCGCGCCCAGGCCTGTGTGAGACCCGCGACTTTGTCGACTTCATGCGCTTTGAGGAGAGCAGCCTCACGTACGGCGATGCGCGTTTCGCGATCATACAGCGCCCAGGATGTTTGCGCATCTGGAATAATTTGGGATGTGTCATATACATCAGAGTCCTCTGTGTCGTAGTCATAAGCATATGCATCTACATCATGGTCGTCGAGCGCAACAACAAGAGGAGAGCTCAGTTCGGTTTTGACGAAGACGCCTGATTCATCACTAGTGGGCGTTCCCTGAGCTTTGAGATCTTGAGCTGCGTCTTCATCGTCTGAGAAGAGATCGTCCACGAAGAAGCGCATTGCACATGAGAGTGAGAGTGTAGCGGTAAATGCTGGAGAGTCGACGACATTTTGAAATTCGAGCAGGCGTCTTCAGTCCTGGACCTGCCTCTGTCTGATAGTGTCTGCTACCGTGCACTAGAGTCTGTGTACTGCTGTCTATGCTGCTATGGCGATGAACAAGCCGCACACTCTGCTCATGTTCCAAAAGACAGAGTCGCCTGCACACCGGACCTGGTCTGAGCGTATGCTGCACAAATCAGTGCTACACTTGAATACTGATGATGCTAGACTCAAGTGCGGATGCGGCCGTTCAGTACATCATCGGCGTCTATGCTGGCGGTCTGTTTCCTCTACCTGTTCTGTCCCGTGACTGTACGCTGACTGAGCCCCAGGCATCGCTCGACGGAATCCACACAAGGAGATCAGTACAACGGATGTGCTCAATTTTGTGGACCAGCTGCATGATGTTGTGGTATGTCTGATCGCTGCCCATACTTCGCGAGGCCATGGCGCTAATCTGAGCAGGCGATGGTCTATGACAGCAAGCTGGAGTCCTATGTAGCGCGTGACTCTGGGTGGCTCAAGAAGCGGTAGGAGATGTGCCGACATGCAAGGACGACGCTGACTGTGACAGGATATCTGGCTACTGGGAAAAGCAGGACCAGGATGCCGTGCGTAGATAGTAAACGGCAAGCAGCAGACCAGACTGGCTGCTAGACTGGCTGCTAGACTGACCTGTAGTTCTTGTCCACCAGCTGTCTCGCCCAAATTTGAGATTCGCCCGCTCCATACCCAAGACCTCATCCTCCTCTCTCTCTCCCTACGATCATTCAAACCCTCTCTCTTATACCTACAATCTCTTCGTCCGCCCGAGTACCCGCCCCTCTCCAGGCTCCCCGTCCCACAAAACGCGCAGGAAGAGGCCCGGAAGACGCGTCAAACCGCGCACCTCACATCTCCACAGGACCACAGACTACGACATACCCAAGCCAGACCTCTCCCTCGGCCCCTGATGCAGTCTAATCTAGGCGGACCAGGCAGCAATGGTCAGCGCCCTAATCTGCGCATCGCACACAGAAGGACACCCTCCGAACTCACACCACTTATGAGTAAGACCATTCTTTCGTCATCATCCGCAGGAACGCGTGGTCACTAACCTCTTCCTTTCTTCTAGTGGAGCAGTACGCCATCCAGCAGCAGATCGAAGCACTCCAGGCACAGCAGGCCATGCTGCAGAATCAACAGGCAGGCCTCGCTGCAATGGGCCCACCCCAGCCAGCACAGCAACACTACAACTACCCTCCACCAGCTCAGCAAAACGCAGGACATCGACGTGGCCAGTCTATGAGCATGCAACAACACCCGGGACCCCCGCCTGCGCCGAGTGCTGGTGCCTCGGGCTTCACTGAAGTCACACGCCGTGGTTCACAGGGCAGTCATGCACGCAGACACTCTCTTGCTCTACCGGAAGCCAAACGCGCTGCTGAAAAGGCACAAGCCATCAAGCAAAACCCGGGCTTTGCCTTTCCCTCTGCTTCTGGCACTGGTAGTCGGGATGCCGGTCAGAATCAAGCCGTCACGTCGTCTTCATCCTCTTCGCCGCCGCATCGCAGTACGAGCCCTCGACGTGGTTCACATCTTCGCTCACAGAGTATGGCTATGCGTCAAGCCTCGCCTGTGCGAGGCTTTCAAATTCCTTCCTCCTCGAGCAGCGCCAATGAAGCGGCACTCGGTCGATCCGGCAGCGGCGGCCACAGTCGCAACCCATCACGCAACGTCGATGGCAACTGGCGTCAAGGACCCCCTGCACAAAATGATGTGCCACCTATCCCTTACTTCACACCGGGTCATCGTGCTCGAGCAAGCATGTCGAGTAGTGTCTCGTCATTGCAGCAATTTGGACAGCAATTTGGATTTCCTGGACCCTCGATGCATGGCGGTTTACCTATGATGCCCATGGGCGGTGGTCTGATGCCTGCACAAATGATGCAGCAGCAAGCACAACAGCAACAAGCTGCTCAACAACAACACGGTGTCCAGCAGCGCAAATCCCTCTTCTCGCCATACTTGCCGCAAGCCACGTTGCCTGTCTTGCTGAGTGATGGCCGTCTTGTCGCTGGTATCTTGCGTGTCAACAAGAAGAACAGGTCAGACGCGTATGTGACGACAGACTTACTCGATCAAGACATCTTCATCTGCGGCTCCAAAGACCGTAATCGTGGTCTTGAAGGTGACTATGTCGCTGTCGAACTCCTCGACGTCGATGAAGTGTGGTCTGCAAAGCGCGACAAGGAAGAAAAAAAGAAGCGCAAAGATGGCGGCATGTCCGGTGGTGGTTTGCGTCGTCAAGGCAGTATTCGCGATCGACCTGAAGCCAAGAAGAAGGACGACGTTGAGGTTGAAGGACAAGGCTTGTTGCTCGTGGACGAGGAAGAAGTCAATGATGAGCAAAAGCCCATGTATGCCGGTCACATTGTTGCAGTGATTGAACGTACAGCGGGACAAATGTTTTCTGGTACGCTTGGTGTTTTGCGTCCGAGCAGTGCTGCGACAAAGGAAAAGCAAGATGCTGAACGTCGCGAGCGTGATCCATCAGCAACGAGCCGACCCGCAGAACGTCCCAAGATTGTTTGGTTCAAGCCAACCGATAAACGTGTTCCCCTCATTGCCATTCCTACAGAGCAAGCGCCGCGCGACTTTTGCGAAAATGAGGAAAAATACAAGAACCGTATATTCGTTGCTTGCATCAAGCGCTGGCCCATCACATCTCTGCATCCATTTGGAACACTCGTTGAAGAACTCGGCGTTATGGGCGATGTGTCCGTCGAGACGGAGGCGCTGTTGCGCGACAATTCCTTCATGGCTGAGCCCTTCACCTCCGCCGTTCTCGATGCCGTTCAACAGTTGCCGGATGACATTGACATGGATGGCGAGGGTCGTAAGGACTTTAGAGGCGAACGTGCCATGTCCATTGAAGCGGATGCCAATCAAGACATTGCTTCGGCATTCCACATTCGCAAAACACACGAAGGCTACGAAGTTGGCGTACACATCGCTGATATGGCGCATTTCGTCCGCTCAGGCTATGCTCTCGACAGAGAGGCCAAAAAGCGTGGATGCGCCGTTCATCTCGTTGAACGTCTCATTCCAATGCTGCCATCGACTCTGACACATGACAAGGCTTCCCTTTTGAAAGCAGCTGACCGACGCGCTATTTCCATCGTTTTCAAAGTCTCTGAATCCATGGAGCTCGAGGATTCATGGATTGGCAAGTCAGTCATCCGCAGTACCGCCGCGTTGACGTTTGAGCAAGTCGACAAGGCACTGGCAGGTGAAGGTGACGAGGAAGTGACAGAAGACTTGGCTGCCCTCAAGCAAGTGGCTGCGTCTCTCCAGCGCCTGCGTCTTGGCAAGAGCAGCGATGTGCTGAGCTCACTCACCCTTTGCAGCCAGCTCGACTCTGAAGTAAGCAATCCATCACCCGTCTCCGCTGATGTGTATGATATGCAGCCAGCACGCTTCATGAAGGATGAATTGCTGATTCGTGCAAATGCCACCGTTGCTGCAACGTTGCTCGACAAACACCCGGATGTTGCATTCCTGAGAAAGCAACAAACGCCGCAGCCAAAGAAGCTTGAGCAATTTGTGCAGCGCGCTGCAAGGCTCGGTCTAAAGCTGGAAGCACGCGATATGTCATCCATTCTCAACGGCATTGCAGACGTCAGCGACCCAGCAGTGCGCAAAGCCCTCGAGATTTTCCTCATCAAGGCGTGTCAGTCGCCAAAGTATATCGTTGCCGGTGGTGACACCAAGCATTATGGCTATAATTTGCCGCTGTATTGTCATTTTACCCAACCGTTCAACCGCTATGCTGACTTGCTAACGCATCGTTTGTTGTACGCGGCATTGGATGACGAGCCATACAGTGAGGATGCCGATGCGTTGCTCAAATCTGCCGAGCACTGCAACACCAAGAAGGATGCTGCTAAAAATGCGCAAGACCAATCAGTACACCTCATGCTGTGCTCTATGGTCGACAAGCTCTCTGCCGAAGGTTCAGTCATTCGTCAGGCGGTGGTTATTAATGTAATGGACTCGAGCTTTGACATTCTGCTACCTGAGTTTGGTGTGGAGAAGCGTGTGCATCTCGATCAGCTGCCTTTGCACAAGGCTGAGTTTGACAGCAAGTCGCGAAAGCTCGAGCTCTACTGGATGAAGGGTGTTGATTCAGCGACCTTTATTCCGGCAGACCAACAGGGAAAGCCTCAAGTGCATATGCGTGGAACAACAGCTACAGAGGAGAAGTTGTTGACGCAAAAGATGCAGGAGCTGTCGAGCCTGACCATTGATGATGAAGAGGCTCTCTTCAAGACGGCTCAAGCTGGGTCAAGCAAGAGCGTTCCCTCTTCGTCGCCGCCACGTCGATCAACGGAGACAGAGCGCCCGGCGTCTTCCGATCCGACAATCGGCACGGGCCATGCCAAGGCGACGCCAGCCTTTTCATTTGAGGACCTCGAAAGAAGGGAGACTGGCGACGTGGTGCAGCACATCAAGGAACTGGCGCGTGTGCCGGTTGTGTTGCAGGCAGACTGTTTGTTCAAGAGCCCACCGCTGCTTCTTGTGCGTGCCATCAACCCGTTCACGAAGGAATGATCTCTCATGCTAGTTTAGTCACTTTGTCGTTTTGATTTCTGACTGCTTTTTCATGTGTCGTCGCCGTCTTGATGAAACGCCATCTTCAACATCCTGAGCAAAGCTGCATCTGCTCAGAAGGGCCCGTAGAGAGTCTCCAGCAGGCGGCAAGACCTCAGTATGAGTCGCCAGCACAACACAACCCCGACCATCAGCGAATATGAGGAAGCCATTGGCAGCCCCGCAACATACCAGCATGATAAACTTGTCATTAAGCCACGGCGCGACTCCAGCAGCTATCCCGCTGGTGCCTCTCCCTCTATACGTCTGAGCAAGGCTATTGACTTTGATGGGCTTTCTTGGCCTGCACGAGGCACAAAGGAAAGGCTGAATGAGTCTGCGGAAGCGAAGGAAGCGCGGCTGCGAAAGATGTCTGGCGCGATACGTACTGTATTGGAGTGTCTAGGCGAAGACCCTGAGCGGGAAGGACTGTTGGATACACCAATGCGGTATGCAAAGGCAATGATGTACTTTACACAAGGCTACACGGAAGATTTGCGCTCTGTGCTCAACTCTGCCGTCTTTGAGGAAGACCACAATGAGATGGTCATTGTACGCGATATTGAGGTCTTCAGTATGTGTGAGCACCATCTATGTCCGTGGTTTGGCAAGATGAGTATTGGCTACATCCCCAACAAACGGGTCATTGGTCTATCCAAGCTCGCACGCATTGCAGACATGTTTGCACGCAGACTTCAGGTGCAAGAACGATTCTCCAAACAAGTCGCACAGGCACTGCTTGAAGTACTGCAACCAAAAGGCGTTGCTGTTGTTGTGGAAGCAAGCCATATGTGCATGACGATGCGGGGTGTGCAAAAGACATCTGCAACGACCGTCACCAGTTGCATGCTTGGATGCTTTGAGAAGAGTCAAAAGACACGCGAGGAGTTCCTCAGTCTTGCTTTGCGGCGTTGATTCTTGATTCATGCAATTACAAGAGTCTAAAATACAATCCTCGCAGAGTTATGAAGAGATCTTGCGATCGCTTGGTTTCCGGTCTGCGACGAGTGCCGATAAGCGCGCCTTTTCTACACTTGCCCAAGCCCATGCCACGGCTCCTCCAGGACCCAGAATCAATGTTCCGACAATGGCAACAACGACTGCCGCCAGCGGACTCGCCCGGCCAAGACCGGCGAAGCGCGTCGTGTCATAAAAGATGAGCGTCCAGGTGGCCGTCAAGCAGCCAATAAAGTCAAACAGGAAGAAGGTCCTGTAGACATCTGTCGCTGTGCGCATATCCAAGTTTGGGATAAAGTCCTTGAGGGCGGGCTTGAGCGTCACGAAGAAGTAGATGGCAAGGCCGTGTGTCAGGAGAGAGCAGAGCACCAAGAAGTCGGTGGTGCTCACCAGAAATGAGGTGGAGATGACAGCATCGCTCGCGGTGAGCTGGCGATTAGAAATGGCGTAGAAGTAGGAGCCTAGCACGGCCATGAGTGCTGCCAGGTAGATTGGGAAGGGCTGCCACAGCTCCATCGTCATGCGCAAGGTTCTTTTGGTGAACATGTCTGGCACCAGCATGGGTGCAGTCAGGAAGAAGTACCCGACGAGGATGGCAGGCAGCAGGGCGCGTGACACGCCAGAGGGGAGGAAAGAAGCGCGTGCCGATGCGCTGCTGCGCCAAATGATGAGTGCATAGAAGATGGGCATGATATTGGCGACACCGAGCAGCTGGCCAAGGACGAGAACGATCGTTGCGCCGTATTTGACAGGCCAGCTAGCAGATGCACGGTTGGCAGCGATGTGAGAAATGACGGCGACGGCTGCAATCAAGACAGAAAACTCTGCCAAGACAATCCGGCACACGGGGTCTCCCATGGCGATCTCAAAGGCATTCGAGAGAATGCAGCAGATCTTGTTGAGAGGCGGTATGAGGGCGAAGGCGCCTGTGCGGGCTGGGCATCCCTGTTCGACAGTCGATGCGAGCGGGTGGCCGAGGACAACGTGGAGTAGGTGGTAGTTGTCGAAGGCCTGGATTGCCAATAAGACTGCGATGGGGAAATAGGGGCTGATGCGGCTGACTTGCTTGGACATCTGGAGCCTTTTGTGTATATAAGTGCTATGCGTGTTGTGGCCTTTTCGCGACGATAAAAAGATATGAAACGCAGCAACAGGCCGTATAATCGGACGTGTCGCATGTCCAGAGCTATAAAGGCCGGTAGTCGTGCGCACTCTGCATCTGTGCAATGGCAGCCATGATTCCAGCCTGCTCATCTGTCTGGCCCTCGCGCTCCTGCTGCCGTATCCGCGCACCCTCGGCAATTCTGTCGGCAGCGTCGTCAATCGTCACCTCTTCATCCTCATCTTCCAAAAACAATGCTTCTTCCCCTCCTTGAACAGTTGACACAGCCGTGACACGAGAGGCACTGTGGTCAGCGTCTGGCTGTGTCCGCTTTGATTGCTGAGCAGCTGCTTGTGTTGACAGCTCAGCCTGCCGTTGCCGATTCGTTCCTGAATCCGTCCTGAAGGGCATCTGTAGTACAGATTGCAGATTTTGCACCTTGCGCGGACCCCAGCCTACAATCGTCTGTATCTCCTCGGTGCTGGCATTCAGTGCGTTTTTGATGGAGCCAAACGTACTCACGAGCGTATGTGCGTCGCTCTTGTTGACGGCACGGACGGCAGTGAGAAAGTCCACTACTTGATCTTGATAAGCTGTGGATGTGTGGCCCTGGATACCTGTGGGAATTGCATTCTCGAGTGACTTGTACAGCTCCAGATACCGGCCTGCTTCGGTAGAGTTGGCAGCCACAATCAGCGTATAGTTCTTGACGACGCCCATCTTGGTGAGCTCTTGCAGGGCCTGCTTTGGATTTGAAACATCACACACCACCATGAGGAGGCGCAGACCATACTGCGTACCGAGCTCAGAAACGCGTCTGTAGATGTAGTCTGGATGCAATGCATGATACTTGAGCGATAAAAAGAGAGCACAGCACATCTTGCCAAGCACAAAGTCTGGTAGAATTTCACCATACTCCCAAGGAACGGCTTTGATGTGCTTGCATACAGGATTCCCCGCTTGAAGAGCATTCACAATGATGGCATTCGTACCTGGCCGTACAATCTTTTGTGGCACAGGTTGAGCGGGTGCTTGAGCAGGAGCATTTCTTGCTACAGGAGCAGCAGGTCTAGCGGATTCAAAGGCAGCAAGAGCATCGAGGCCGAGAGTGTCAAAGCTCGGGTCGTCAAAGTCATCGGCCATTCAGCATGATTGTGAAATGTATATCACAGCGAGTGCGTCCCTTGATCATTGTCTGCGTTGGTCGTGGGAATTTCACCGCTTGCGAATATATTTTGCTCACCGCGACTACTTGGGTCCTTGATGGCAGTATACATGTCTAGCCGTCAGAGTCACTCTCGTTTGCTCGTCAAGCCAGAAGGACTATGCCGTGCTGCTATACACAAAGGAAGCACAAAAGGATGATTGAAATTGGTCCGTGTTTCCGATGGGAATTCAAGACTCCCGTCATGAGGAAAGAACCAAGAGCTTCATGTTCAAATCTGATTACACTGCTCTCCCTGTGATGCTCTATGCTAGACGTAGCGAAATTCTCCAGCACCAGGTCCAAAGTATTGTTCAGGCGCCAATGAAATAAGCGGGCAGCCCTTCTTGTCGCAGCCATGCTGGCCGATGCTGTTACCAATCCAAGATAGCTCGATCCCAGGATTCTGTAGACTAGTAATTAGCATTCTTCCTTTCAAGAGGGTGTCTTACGCAATAAATGCCACGATGCCCGTAATGGCAATGCCTGTGGATAACCCAGTTGCAATGACATAGGTGTATTTGGCCCACCAAGCATAAAAGCGTTGTTTGATTTGAACATGGAATAAGTAAGCAACAGGCACAGCGGCTGTAATGTAAGACAAATTGACGGGAGCCCAACTAATCATGCCTGCCAACAAGATGGGTGGATGTACTTTGCTCATCAGCGATGACGGGTATCGCTTTGCAGCAAAGTAGAAAGGAATAGGCAAGACCAAGCCAATCAGGGTACCCCATAGGAGATGTCGGTACAGACCCTGAGGACCGTAGCTCTGTTTGGGCCCTAGAACACCCCAGATGATGGACGATGTGAAGAATGTATTGCTCCCGGGGCATGTGAATTTCTGCTTCTGGTCGGGCGTACAGAAGCCCTCGAGATGATCAATTTGCCAATTGGTGACAAAGACCGTCATAAAGACAGAGAGGAACGTGCCAATGACTTGTGCTGCGAAGAGTGTACGTGGCGGAATCTTACTGTAGTGACCCAACTTGAGATCTTCAGCAAAGGAAAGACCTTGAGCGAGTGACAATGTCCCATACGCTTTGAAGATCATCATGCCCGACGGATTGCCTGGCATAGCGAGGCCTGCAATCATCTCCGACAAGACATTCAGTCCAATCTCAACATTGCTGACGGCGGAGATGAGTCCGACAGGCAAGATGAAGAGCGCGCCCAAAGCAATGGATACAGCAAGACCCCAAATAGGCATGCCTGTGGGATAGAGTCTAATCATGAGGAGTGCCAGGACCGTGCCCAACATCATGACGCCGAAGTACCACCACCCAGGAACTTCCTTGTAAGCCTCCATGAGACGCATGTGGATATCCTTGTGCATAACGCGTCCCTTGCCAAACAAGTTGCGAAATGCATCAGCAATCTCTGCGCCGTGGTAGAGGTAGGCATAGACAAGCGTTGCTGGGTAGAGGGCGAAATAGCCACCAAAGATGAAGGCATTGGCTGCAGAGATGTAGACCGGGCTATACGCTTCATACGCGGCAACATCCAAACGAGCGTCTTTGAGGATACGCGTTACGTTGTAGGAGTGACCGAAGCGATCGAATGATCTGTTGGAGACAATAGGCAAGTAGCTGGCAAACCACGCGTTCTTAAACCATAGTACGGCAAGTATGGCTGCACTCATCAGCATGCCTATCACGATATTAACGGTGGCAAAGAAGGGCGTGATGAGAGGATCGACAATTCCACTGACGATATTGTAGTCGAGCGTCGGGAAGGGGTTGATCCCGAGTCCAGTGTAAGAACCAGTCATGGCCGCAAGTACGGCATTGTCTTCTTTGATCCATGTAAGCCAATTCATCTGAGAGATGCTTGTAAAGAGATAATTTGGGATGAAAAAGTAGAGGCTGCTGACGAGAAATACTCGGGAGAAAAGTGTGAGTCTCGAGATGCGCCAGCCATGAACAGATTCACTGTCGGTGTCGTGGAAGGAGCGATTCAGAGCGAGGACGGCAAGGTTGCCCGGCCATACGGCTGCAGGTGCATAGACGAGGAACGGCCGTGCAAGTCCTGCGAAGCCATACCCAATGATTTGCGAAGACAGACAGAGCAGCAGTTGGTAAAAGAGAGAAGAGGCCCACTGCATATTGTAAAATTGTGGCAGCCGTTGTGCGATGATGATGCTGCTGGCATAGGAGGAGGAGAAGGAGACATTGGCAATGATGGTGATGAGCATGTGCTCCTTTGCATTGAAGGGTCCGGGATTGAGTGACCAGATCTTGCGGCGAAATGTATACTGCCTGGTGGGCAAGATCCGCTCGAGCAGCTTGCCCGAGGGATAGGCGACGAGTTGCGCTACGAAGCCGCTCAGAGCAATGCCGGGCAGGCGTTCTGCAAAGAAGGTATTGACGCCTGCGCCGACGAGTGAGAAGAGAAGACCAAGAGACCATGCACGGAAGGTATTGACTGGCAGAGTTGGATCATCAGTCTGCGGGACAATACCATCCACATCGCTGATGGGCCCTTGTATGTCCGCCAAGCATTGTTGGATCTGGTGCTTTTCATTGTAGTTGAGCTGGTCGATACTCGCGAGAGCTGCTGAGATTTGAGCATGCTGCTTCTCGTTTGCCGTGGACAATGCCTGCCGCAGACTCAGGACGGCTTCAGGCACAGAGATGGCTGCGTAGCCCACCTCGAAGGGCCCGAAGCTGGATGGCTTTTGCATCTCGACGCGGCCTCTTGACAATGGATGCACATGGCAGCTGTTTTATGTAGCATTGAGCAGAGCAGGACGAAACAAGCGGTGTCGTGTGTGGTGAAACAGGCCGACGTAGCTGGTGATGAGTGTGATGAGGTGGCCGCCACGTCTGGACTGACAAACACGCTGCAAAACAAGGTTCAGGACTCGGGAAGAGCAATTTCTATGAGAACGCGATGATAGGCTGTCGGGTCGTTGCTTTACTACAAGGGATCTAAGATCCGCATGACAACACAAGGCCAAAAGCCACCTGCAAAAGTCGTCGCTGGCGACGTTGCAAAAAAAGAACTTGGGGTTTGCTGACGTGGACGGATGGAGGAACCCATATTTTTGGCATTTACTGCTGACGCTTCTTGAGGTTGCTAGAGAGCCATTCGAGACCCTCGTAGAGACCGTCACCTGAAGTAGCGCACGTAGCCTGGATGAACCACTGACGCTGACGCAGGGAGTGCAGGCCGAGTTTATCGGTGATTTCTGCTGCATTCATCGCGTTTGGCAGATCCTGCTTATTGGCGAAGACGAGGAGGAGTGCGTCGCGGAGCTCATCTTCATTGAGCATGCGCTGGAGTTCCTCGCGTGCTTCGCTGACACGCTCTCGGTCGTTGGAGTCGACTACGAAGATGATGCCCTGGGTGTTTTGGAAGTCTGGAAGGTTAGAGGAATGGTGAATGAGGAAGATGGAAGATACAATGACGCCAGAGAGGACGGATTTTGTCTTGGCCGCCGACATCCCAGACGGTGAAGGAGATGTTTTTGTACTCGACCGTCTCGACATTGAAGCCGATTGTGGGGATGGTGGTGACGATTTCGCCGAGCTTAAGCTTATAGACTGGCAGAGAGGTTAGTGGTGCAGGCAATTGGGGAGAATGGAGGGGCGGGTACGGATGGTGGTCTTTCCTGCTGCGTCGAGTCCGACCATGAGGATGCGCATTTCGCGCTTGCCAAAGAGGCTTGAGAGGAGCTTTGAGATGGAGAGACCTGTTGTGAGCATGATGAGTAGGAGGTAGATGGACAACATACCCATGGCTGCGAGAGTGTGAGGACGGGTTGGGATGGGGAGATGGTCTGTTGGCTGTCTGTCTGTGCTGCTGCTGTTTGTGCTGCCTAACCCTGGCTACCGTGAAAATATTGAATATCCAGCAGACTACTTTATACTTTATACTCTATACTCTATACTAAATACTGCCACCATGGGCTTCGATCTAGCCTCCCTCGACTCACATCTCGCAGCTGCCTCCTACATCCAGGGATTCGAACCCTCACAGGCAGATGTCGCAGTCTTCGAGGACCTCAAGCAGGCCCCAGACGCAAAGGACACACCCAACGCAGCACGCTGGTACGCCCACATCGACTCCTACAAGCAGGAGTTCGACTCCCTCCCCGGAGACGCATCCAAGAAGGCCTCTGCCTACGGACCAGATGCCTCTTCCTCAAAGGAAGCAGCACCCGCGGCACCAGCAGCTGAGGAAGAGGATGACATTGATCTCTTTGGCTCAGATGACGACGAGGAGGAAGATGCAGCTGCCGTCAAGCTCCGTGAAGAGCGTCTCGCAGAATACGCCGCAAAGAAGGCAGGCAAGGCCAAGGTCACGGCAAAGTGCATCGTCACAATGGGTAAATTCTCGTTTCCAGATTTCACTTTGACTAACATCCAACAGAGGTCAAGCCGTGGGATGACGAGACCGACATGAAGAAGCTCGAGGAGTGCGTCCGATCCGTCACCATGGACGGCCTCGTCTGGGGCGGTGGCAAGCTCGTGCCCGTCGGCTACGGTGTCTCCAAGCTCCAGATCAACTGTGTCGTTGAGGATGACAAGGTCTCCCTCGACGACCTCCAGGATGCTATTGCCGAGTTTGAGGACTACGTTCAGAGCTCCGACATTGCTGCCATGCAGAAGCTTTAAGCGGACGGCACATACACTGCTCATTGACTGCACAGCTTTATAGAAAAATTCCAACATTTTCCCTCCCTAGCTCCTACATAACACATGAGCTGAGCATGTGTGGCATCCTGGTCTCCTATAATGCTCAGCATCCTCATGATCTGCTCAAGCTTGTTGCATCGCGTGGACCAGACGCGTTGCACTCGATCCACATTGGTTTGTTGACACTGACAGCATCTGTGCTTCATCTTCGTGGACCAGACATTGTCAAGCAGCCCCTTGAACAAGACCATGGAGTCCTCCTCTGGAATGGAGAGATCTGGCACGTTCACGGCACGACACTAGATGAACGCTTGAACGATACGCTATTTCTATCAAAAGCTCTGGACGCTACAGATGACGAAGGTCTGCTGCATCTATTCGGCTCCCTGCGTGGACCTTTCGCTTTCTGCTACTGGAACAAGGCAAAGAGACATCTCTGGTATGGCAGAGACATTCTGGGCAGACGTTCTCTACTCATCAAGCACACAAAGGAAGGCTTCATTCTTAGCTCAATCTCTGGTCGAGACCCTTCCTGGAAGACCGTCGAGCCGGGGCTCTGTCGATTCGATGCAACGTCTGGCAAAACAGACCTCTTTCCCTGGCAGTCTCATGAGTCTAATGGCCCTCTTTCCAGCTACTATCCACCAGTCAACCCAACAAAAATGCGCATCGACCTGCCCCTTGATGACCATCATCTCGAAGCGCTTGAACGCCACATCCAGCAAGCATTGAAAGTCCGTACAGCGTCTCTCGCAAGCAGAGACCTAGCCATCATGTACTCCGGAGGCGTCGATTGTGCAGTCTTGGCATACTACGTCGACACTCTCCTCCCTCATGACATATCCGTCGACCTCATCAATGTCTCCTTTGAGAACCCCAGAAGTCTCAAGGGCTCAGTAGACCTCTACACCACACCTGATCGGCTGACGGGTCTACAAGGATACAAAGAGCTCAAGCAACGCTGCCCACATCGTCATTGGCGCTTTGTCTGCGTCAATGTTCCTTATGCAGAAGCGCTTTCTGCAAAAGAGACTGTCTTGGAGCTGATGTACCCGAATGAATCTGTCATGGACTATTCTATTGCTCTAGCCTTCTACTTTTGCGCTCGGGGCAAGGGCTTTGTCGATGACGAAGCATACGACACGCAAGCCAAAGTCTTCATTAGCGGGCTGGGTGCCGATGAACTGCTCGGTGGGTATAGTCGCCACAAACGCGCCGCAGAACAAGGTCACGATGCATTGATTGCAGAGCTGCAGCAGGACCTTGATCGACTTCCCTCTCGCAACCTTGGTCGTGACGATCGTGTCATTAGTCATTTCGGACGGGAAGTACGCTGGCCTTTTTTAGACGAGTCGCTTGTACGGCACGTTGCTGCATTACCAGTCTCCGTCAAGATGCAGCACGCCGTACCTGGTGGCGATAAATTGTTGTTGCGTCAACTTGCCATCAAGATTGGCTTGCCAAAGGCAGCAGCTGAAGCGAAACGCGCTATTCAGTTTGGTTCACGCAGCGCCAAGATGGACTTGAATTCTGGAAAGATCAAGGGACATGAGCTACCTACGTGATGCGCGCAAGAATGGCCATGAATGCTGCTTCTGTTGCCTTGAGATCGCCAAAGAGACCAATATGGCCACGATCCGTGGCAATATCAGCGCAGACCTCGTAATTGGCGCCGCCCTCCATCATGCGAATGTCTGCAGCATTGTACGTCACAACGCCGTCTCCGGGGCTCAAAATGAAGCGTGTATAGTCACCATCAGCAATGCCTTGTTTCCCATTCACCTTGCAACCGCGCACTGTAGGCGTTGCTTCGGAACGTAAAATGGCAAGAGGCGGATATTGGATATCTGGATCATGCCGCAACTCGTGCTTGAATTGTAATGCAGCTACCAGGATCTCTTCCAGGTATCTCCGGGCTTTAGATAGTGGAATATCAGTCTTGTCCTTTTCGATGCGTGCGTTGCGTTGTACACTGGTTGGTGCCGCTTTTGGACCTGTGACGCCACCTGTAGCCAAAATGCCATTCACGTCTTCTGCTTCGCCAACACCGGCCTGACCATCCGAAGCTACCATAGGCGAGAGCCCATACGCATACCATGCCTCAGGGTCAAATAGGTCAACTGGAATCTCCTTGTTGGTGGCGCTATCAACAAAACAGCGCCTGTGAGTCGGCAGAAGCATGAATGAGGAGCGCATGCTGAAGTTTGTGCGTGCACTCAAAATGGTACGATTGAGCAAAACCGAGTCGCCGTATCGAAACGGTCCGAGAATGTTTGGACAACCACCCCAGGGTGTGCCACCGTAGATGACGCCAGCAAAGAGATCAGGCCGTCGGTTGAGGGCGTGGCCAGTGATGAGACCGCCCATGGAGTGTGCCACCACCAGCGAGGGACCTTGTAGACTTTCAAGAAATGTGATGAATTGACTAGACAAGTAAGCACCGCCGAGCCGCCAGTCGTACCCAAATTCATGTACTTTGCAATAGCCTTGTGAAGCAGCGTCCCTCAGTCGCTTCAACAACTTGCGCGAAATGTCGATGGGTCCGATATTTGTGAGCATACCATCAGGGTAGATGGTCTTGTGCGCATCAGCTTCGGCATCTGCAGAGAGAGGTAGTTCCAGATTGACCTTGCGCAAACCAAGACCAGCCTTGACAGGCACCCACAGCATGCGATCGTCTTGTGTTGACCTCAACACTGAACCGCGATAACCTCCAAGCACAACGATATTGAGGTTGGCAGTTGCCTGCAATAGCCCCGCAAATGGTGGTGGAGATGCGGGTAATCGACCTGGTATCGTTGGGATGGAGGGCGCCGGTAGGCCTTCGATGATGGCACGGAAGCGATTATTCTCCGGCTTCATCTCAAACCTGGCTTCCAGCTCAAGCGATGTCAAGCTAGCATTATCGTCGAAGACCTCTTTAGACGAATCACCAGCGAACGGCAAGGAAAAGCGAAAGCTGGGTGCTCGACTGAGCAGATCTACGACGGCGGCATTCGTCATAGTAATGGCCCTGTTGCGTACGTCACGCCAAACCGGTAGAGCGGGCTCACTGTTGCTTCTGCCGCGTCTCAGTACAAGCCGGTCCAAGTCTTCCTCCAGGAACTCTTCCCGCGTTGTTGTTACCGGCCTTGCATCATCCTGCGAGACTTTGCGCGAGGGCAAGAGGCGCGATGCTCGATTGCTGAATGCTTGAAGTGCAGCGACACTTCTCAGACCGAGTCTCGGCAGCAGAGCCTCTTCTCGCCGCTTGTCCATGGGACATTGAAGAAGCAGTTTGCTGTTAGGGTCACGGTTCTGTAGACGAATCTTTGCGACGTCAGGGGACTCGCGCTTGGAACAATTCAGTAAGCACGACGGCAATAGCTAGGGCCGGGATCTATGGCGACTGACACATGGCAGGCTACGCTACACGCGGAGCTTCATCTGGTTGCGCTTCTTGACGCGCCGCTTCTTGCCCAACTCAAATTGGCGAGCATCTTGATGGGTGCGGCCGAGCTTGTCGAGATCCTTGACCTTGTAAATGCGCACAATCCAATTCTCCGTTGTGTATGCCTCCTCGAGAGTATCAAGCACGGGGCTCTCATTTGGAATCACCTGCCCACGGACACGGTCTTGTGCCTGGCCAGGCGGGAACAGCTCGGCAAATCGGTGGTAGCTCATCTTGTACATCAAACTTTGCTTCATTGTTTCAGTGGCTTCGCTGTCAACCTTGTACTCCCCTCTGGGCGTGAAAAAGTTGCGCTCCTTGACCTCATCAGGCCAGATACCCTCGGCGATACGCACCATCCACAAGAACTTGTTGATGTCGTCGCCAGAGTAGCCTAGGAGACCACCAAAGACAACAAGAACATAGTCAACATCATGCTTGCGCAAAATTGGGTAAGCAGTCTCCTCGCTAGTCGACATGGCCTTGCCAACCGTCGCAATATGCGTGTTATTCCAAGTGTTGTTGTCGACGAGCGTGACCTTGTCTCCCATGCCGGCGATCTGATAGCCATAGTCCCACCAACTCATGATGCGCGCATCACGAGGCGTGTTTTTGCGAAGCCAGTAGTACGCCTCACGGTAGTCGTCAATGATCCACTGGGAACCATCCGGCAATCTGCTTGCAAGGACGACCGAAGGCGACGAGTACGCGCTCGAGGTAACCCACGTAGAGTGATACACAAATAAGACGAGGTAGACCGTAAAGACGCCAGCAACACCGAGCTTGGCCGGGAAGGAAGCAATGCCGTAGTATGGCGCAGACAACGACAATCCCTTGAACGCCTTGAATGCACCGGCCTTTTCCTCGGGCTTGATGATGCGTGACTCGTCTGATTCTGAAAAGTCGAGGTAATTGTCGAGGATCTCCGAGGTGGCGACAGCTGCGGCAACAACGACACAAGGTGTCAGCGTCAGCATGAGACGCACCATGACACCAGCGAAGTAGCTGGCCAGGACGGCATACACAATGATAAAGACGTGTTCATCGCGGAGCTGGCGGAAGCAGAGATAGACACCTGCGGGGAAGAGCCAGATGAGCATTTGCAAATCAAAGAAGAACGCAGGCCAGGCTGTTGGCTGATGCTCAGAAACGGAAGCAATGATAGGAATGTGAATCTTGGCGTAGCCAGTGTCCCAGAGCGAGTAGAATCGTCCAGTCCAAGGAGCAATGGTGCCCGTCATAGAGAGTCCGACCAGTGCGCCAACAGCCAGAATGAAGATGCTGACAACAATGACGCGCAGCAGCACTTGAGCCTTCTTGGACGGTAGGTGTGAGCGGAGGATGTCCACGAATGCAATGATTTGCAGCAAACCAAACACACCGAGCGCCGACATGTGCTCGCTCGTTCGGATAGGCTGGAAGCCCACAAAAGGAACCTGCATTGAGAGCAAGGTGCCGATGGCGTAGTAGGACGAGTAAGCGACATAGATCCTTGATGAAAAGCGGCCCATGAGCAGCAATACAAAGACATGCAGAGGAATCATGTTGGTGATGAAGACATAGCCTCCCCACGCTGCAACCATGTAAAAGTAGAAGCCTGCAGTGATGGCGCCATACATGGCGGACCCTTGTTTGAGGGCCCGAATCCAACAGGCAAAAGTGGTCATGAGCAGCATGATGGCAATGGCCTCATTATCATAAGAGCCGGCGACACTGCGAGAAATGTAGCCAGGTGCGATGCCAATGAAGGCTGCAGCCAAAAGACCTGCTGAGCTGTCCTTCATCTCCTTGGTGAAAAGGTATGTTGCAACGGCCGTCAATCCACTGAAGCCAGGAGCGAGCAAGACACAAATGTTACGGATATCCACCGGGTAGTGGATGCGCTCCAGCAGCCAGTGAATGGCTCCTGAGGTGAACATGAGGCCGGGGTAGAGGGTTCCTCCAGCAACGCGACCCAATGGGTACCACGACCGCTCATCAAACCAATTCATGAAGTCGTATTGTCCATTCCTGATGTCAGCCAGACCTTGGTCGTCAAGTACTCACTTGACAAAGTGCTTCGTGGCCCTAAAGTTGAACCAGGGATCAAACTCGTGGATGATGGATTCGAAGCGGACGATGGAGAAGAGCCTGGCGGAGATGGCTGCACCTGCGATGACGGTGAGGATGACGAAGCGCAGGAGCCGCTTCGTGTCTCTTGCGCCAGAGGCAGAGAGCACAGTCATCTGGCAGACACTTGGTGGTGGTGGTGGTGGAAGTCGACACGTCGCGCTCAGTCCACGACCGCACACCAGCTGCAGCGCACGACGAAGCCCTGGAGGAGATACAGGAGCTAGCGCCAGCTGCATGGCCGAGCCTGAACGAGCTCAAGTTTTCGCATCTCAGGCAGCATGCACCGGGCAAGGAGCTTGAGGCGGCCCTGAGCCAGATCAACGCGGACTTGGAGGGCTCCTGGTCGCAAGCACTGCAGCGTCTGCTCAAGCACCAGGAAGAGCTCAACCAGCAGCAGGTACAGTTGGCTATCTTGCTATCTTCCACGCAGACACGGACAACCAATGCGATACAGGCGACGCGGTTGGATGTGCCCTCTGGGATGCACGAACAAGTGACAGGCTGCTACGTGGCAATGCAACGTTTGCAGACGCTGTGTCTCTCGATTGACGCTCAAATGCCTGCATCATGCAAGATGGAGCAGTACCCTCGATTGCGAGACGCGATGCAGCAGCCCTTGTCAGTCATGGGTGGTGATGGATCAACGCGCCCGGCACGACAGCGCCAGGCCTCCTATCAGCTACGAGGGCCGCGTCTCCGGACCATTGCACCAGCTCCTGCGCTTCCTGGCCATGCACTGCCGGTAGCAGAACGCGACAGTGTCTCGATGCGCACGTCGATGGTCAGCCAGAGTGTCTTTTCCATCCGCCGCTTCTTCGGCCGGGCAGCGCCTGCAACGGCAGAGACGCAGCTGCGACGTGTGAGTGAGCAGCGGTGAGGGCTTACTTGATCATATCTGTATCTATATAGGAATGCGTGAGTGTGCGCTTCCTGCCTCTTGATCAATCCATCGTGTGTGCTTCCCTTGCTCCGTCTACTCCTCATGCCATACGGTGCGTCCTCTAGAGAAGAAGCCAGAGCTGATACCAGACAAACACAGCCTGCAGAACCTGGATGCAGCGTATGCGGAAGCCAAGCTGGGGGCACTCGACGGAGCCCTTCGCTGGGGAGCAGCAGGCATCGTCGTCTTCACCATCGCCCAGTTCACCTGGCCGCTCTACCGCAACCTGACTGTGCCCTTCAAGACGTATCTCCAGATGAGCGCCATGATTGCAGGCGGCGTCGTCAATGCAGACTCGCGGATGCAGGCAGCGGAGAAGCGCATACGCGCCGAGCAGCGGTACCGACTCTATACCCTCCTATTCTACAAAATGCTAACACACCAGGACAATGCGGAGGCAGGCCTTCGAGGACCAGCTCGAGCAATCATACAGCAGCATGGAGCGCAAGCGCAACTCGTAAGTCATAACCCTCGTTGTGATCTCCGCGGCCAAAGCGGTCGGCCCAGATGCGGTCGTGTATCCACCACATCATCTTGAAGCAGATGCCTGCAAAGGCAGGCAGGAAGGAGGGAACAGACAAGCCGGCTTTGGAGAGGAGCTCCTGTATGCCAAAGATGGCCATGATAATAGGCAGCCAGAAGCCGAGAAAGATGGCCGCACCCAGCTTCTGCTTCTTGCCGTGCAGCCTGAATGGCTCCAGCGAGTCGAGGTAGTGTTGATAGCCCTTGGGAAAGTCATGTTGGCGTGCGCCTTGCTGGATGAGTCCTAGATAACGCTGCGACGGCTGACAGTGCCGCCGCGGATGCCGCGCCTGGAGTGTCGTGAGCTCGAGCAGCTCGCCGGCATCAGTCTTGCCCTCGACGCGTATCTGCTTGTAGGAGATGGAGCCGCCCTCTGTCGCGATGATGTGGTCAAAGTCCTTTTGAGTAACGAGGTAGGCCATGCCCTGCAGCGTCGGCGCATGCTCTGTGACCTGCTGGATAGACCCAAAGGCAGGCTCACCATAGGGAACACCGGCAATGTCAAAGGTCAGGAACCAGCCGTCGACGGTGACATGCTCCTCACGCAGCGGGCGGATGGCGCGTCTGCCCAGGAAGGTTTCTCTATTGAGGTTGGAGCCGTAGCCTAGATACCACTGCGACATGCAAAGGTCTACGAAAGGGCCACGAGTCGTCGCTGTGCGTAGGCTGCGTAGTCAAAGTCAATTTTGCTGATGGAGGCCTGGACCAGCGCCCACACGCCCCAGCTGGCTTGTTAGCTGAGCGTCGCATAGAGCAGGAGGCATACTAGAAATGCGAGACGCGCTTGTACGTGTTGACCTTGGCCATGGTTGCGTGGATGGCCGCATCGTCCGGTGCCTGTTGGTGAAAGCTCTCCAGGTACGCGGCAACAAATTGGCGCTGGTGTGCTTCGCTCGGCAGCGTGTCCCAATCGCAGTCCATGCCAGCATACTCGAGAAAGTGATTGGCAATGTCAAAATGTGGATCATGCGTGCATGCATACTCATAGTCGATAAAGGCCACCTTCTCTGTAACGTCACTCTGCACAATGATGTTGGCCGGCAGCAGGTCGTTGTGTGAGAAGACGAGCGCGTTGGATGCCTGCTCTGCCTCTTGCTGCAGCACGGCGAGCTGCTCCGTCAGTCGACGTGTGCTGTGTGAACCTCCCTCGGGGACCAGCTCAACCCACTGCTTGAGCGTTGGCCAGAATGCGTTGCTCTCGCTGTGAGGCATGACACGGTGCCATTCTCCGAGTAGTGATGCTGTTGCATGCGCGTACCGCTCGTCACGCACCGTCTTGGCGTTGAGCACCTGGCCAGGAACATAGCGATAGACAAGTCCATTCTCGAAGCGATTGAGCACCTCTGGCGCATATCCCTGCAGGTAGAGCGCGGCAAAGTTCTCGAGCTCCCTCGTCCGGGAGATGATAGTCTCTGTAGAGTCGCCATAGACCCGCACGAGGACCGTCTCTTGGTCATGTGTGCACTTGAGCAGCAGGTTCGTGACGCCGTCCTTCTCTTGCATGAGGGAGACATCCTCCCAGCCCAGGACAGCACGCAGCAGCTGCCGGGTGTCCTGCTCCAGCCTGTCTGGCTCCACGCGCAGCTCCACAGGCGGCAGGCGGTCCGCGATGTAGGCCGCGACATGCGACATGGTGGTGGTCCCAGGCGACGGAGGACATCCATCGACCAACACAACCACCACATAGCCGCATGAGGGTGCTGCAGGGGCTGCTGCTGGCGGCGGCGGCAGCGGCTGAGCAGATTGTCTTCCAGCGCAAGCTCACTGGACGCTTCCTACATATCTCCGACGTCCATCCTGACCGCTTCTACACGCCGGGCGCCAAGCTCATGGACATGTGCCATCTAGAGCTCTCTGATGCGAAAAAGAAGAAGGATCACCATGATGCGCGTGCCGGATACTGGGGTCCAGATCCAGGCAGCGAATGCGATACGCCAATCCAGCTCGTCAATGCAACACTGGACTTCATCGACCGGGCCTTTGTCCAGCAAGGCGGCGTGGACTTTGTAGTCTGGACAGGCGACTCGGCGCGCCACGACAATGACAACCGCTATCCGCGGACGCTGCCCCAGATCTATGAGCTCAACCACATGATGACACAAGGCATGCATCGCGTCTTTGGCACGGATCGTTTCAAGGAGAGCACCATCCCCGTCATCCCAACCATCGGCAACAATGATGTCTGGCCGCATAATCTGATGTTCCCGGGACCTAGTAAGACAATTGCCAAGTACAAGGAGCTCTGGAAACTGTGGATACCACCGGAGCAGATACACACATTTGATCGCGGCGCCTACTTTCATGTCTCTGTTGCACCAAAGCTCACCGTCATTTCCCTCAACTCCATCTTTTTCTATGAGAACAACGCTGCCGTGGAGGGTTGTAGTGCATATGAGCCAGGATCGTTGCAGCTAGACTGGCTAGAGATTCAACTTCGCATCTTTCGACAACAGAACATCAAGGTCTGGATCATTGGGCATGTTCCACCAACAAACCGGCAGTGGTACGATGATTGCTTTGACCGCTATGCAAACCTTGTTGTTGAGTATCGCGATCTAGTCATTGGCCAGCTTTTTGGTCACGTCAACATTGACCACTTTTACTTCATGGAATACAAACAGCAGAAAAAGGTGAAGGCTATGGGCAATCCTCTCCAGATACTGCTCGACGTGCGAGATGACTTTGATGCGCTTCCACCAGCCACTGACAATTTGGAGCATCTCGCTGTTGTTAATGTTGGACCGAGTGTCGTGCCAAACTTTTACCCTACACTGCGCGTGTACGATTACGAGACTAACCCTTTGGCAATCGACAAGAAGAGAAAGAAGAAGCGAAAAAAGACAAAGCTACCACCAGTGGCTCATCTTGGGCCTGGCCATGAGCGGCAACTCTATACGCCACTCAAGTATACCCAGTACTATCTCAACCTCACTGCAGCTAACGCTGAGCCAAAGGCGCCAATTGAGTACCAACTTGAATATGATACTACCGCGCAACCATATGCCATGCCGGATCTGACGCTCTCTTCTTGGGTCAAGCTTGGGAAGGAGCTGAGTGGTTTGCATGGCCAGGGCAAATTCACAGATAAAGACTTTTGTCAAACAGACCCTTTACTTACCGCACTACCAGTCTGTCAAGGGCACAAGTCAGGTGTGCTTCCGCCTACGACATCTGAACTGACGGCAGCGAAAAAGAAGAAGCGAAACGACGATTATTGGGACATCTTCATTTATCGTGGTCTCGTCAGTACAGGCCTAGAGAAGGAGCTTAGGGATGACCTGTGAGTGTGTTTCTATGAGATTACTGGAACAGAAGAACAGCTTTTGGCCAATCTTGGGCCATGTCGATCGGTAGGCGGCTATGAAAGCTTCTCGTGTCGCAGTCTGCTCGTGGTAAGTTCACCGTCCACTCCATATAGGGAGAGTCATGCTTAGAATTGGTTTTATCCAGCTTGCTCTTCAGGTAACCTCAAACCTCAATAATGGGATTGCCTCGCTCCTTACCACGTCGCCTGCACGCCTCTGACTCAAGCTTTGCCAACATTGCTGCTTTATAGAATCTCATTGCGATGCACAGGCAATAGCTCTGGCTGCACCGGCCGTAAACCCTCGTTCATGGCTGGTACCTCAATCTAGACTGCAGTCGCACAATCACAAATTCTAGTGAACAGCATGGGCAGTCGGCTGCTGGCGCAATAAGAGACTTATGGGAACTTGAGAACATGCTCTGTACGGACTTGGCCATGGGCTATTGCCCATTTGTGCCCATTCGGCTCTGGAATTGACTCGGTCTTCATCGACAAGCAAGAAGAGGGAAACAGCGAAGCAGAACAAGCTGCAATCCGTGGTCAATCTCTTGCACTACCACAAGAAACAGTTCTTCGTTGTCCACAGTGGCTCTTCACCACCATCAGACACGCGCAATACCACATCAATCTTACGGCAGCCGAAGTTGACCACGAAGCACAAATCCGATGCGACTTGCCTCATTCGTCAACTTCGGTAGGGAGTGTCGCATCTCGCATGGCCTCTGCCAGCTGTAGACACTTTGCAAGGACTTTTTCCCTCCCAACAGCCGACTAGGCAGTGTTGGCATGCAGGCAGTCAGACCGGTAGGCGATTGTCATATTGAAACAAGCTAACAACGCTGAAGCAAGAGAAAGGAAACGAATACTGCTAAAGTCACTTGGTCTGTAGCAGATTCAACAGAAAATAGAGATCTCAAGAACGACTTGTAAGTTGATTGGCCGGAACCATGCTCGCATGCATGCCAAGCAATTCACGGAACATAATGAAGCCGTCTTTCCAGAAGCTCCTGACTGAATGTCTTCTTGATAAAGCCTCCCGCCAAGCACAACACGGCGACCACACTCATCATGTATCTCAAATTCGCAAGCGCACTCGTCTTCCTCACATACATGGTCATGAGCCGGCCGACTGAGCCGCCCGGTCATTGCATCCCGCCCAGTGCGGAATGTCCTGGCGACCCTGATGCATGCTGCAATCCCGCGGGGGTTAGTTCTTTCTCTTGCTTGTTCTGACGACTGACATCATAGAATACCGGTGGACCATAATGTCGCCCGTCCTTTGTGCTGCACGCACAGGACTAGTGGTTTGTAGGCCGATTGCAAAATTATAAGAAGGGCTGGCATATGTTTGACTCTGGCTGTGGACTTTTGCTGCTTCGATGTTTGACATTGGCTTTATGAAATACTGCGCCTGATCTGCGAGTTTCTTATCAGAGGCGGGCATATTGTTTGTGTCAAGGCATTGCTGCACGACTGCTCAGTTGGCTTAAACCCATGACAAGATATTCATACTTTTGTACTGGCGCGCAAGCGGGACTGCGTGCGAGAGCAGCATGATGAAGCTTGTCGTCGCAAAGAGAGTAAAACGCAGCAAGTTTGAGAGTGAGTCGTTGCTGCTGGTGAGGCGAAATTTGGTCGTGATTCTCCTGAAAATTGACCCATGCTGCAAGCCTGCAACTGCTGTCACTGCGAGAGACTTAACATGGAAGAGATGCTCACGTCGTGCTCTGAGAAAAGCCATTGAGGGCGCACTTATGGATACTTGTTGCTCTCTATCCCTTTCAAGGCTCAGTGCCATTGAGCTGATTGGACCACAAATAGCTGGGGCCGCTTTGGCGCACCCCTCTTCTCTCAATGCTGCTCGTTCCGAGCGACATTTGCCAATTATACTTCCTTCCCTGGCTCTCTAGAAAGAGCTAGCGTGTTGCTCTCAGAACTTGTTATTGGCCAAGGGTTCATGCGTAAGAACGCCTTGACCACGCCTCTCTTGCAGCCAATTTTCAGGCTAACCTTCCATGTACTTGAACATCTTCACTTGCGACACACGAACGATCAGCGTCAAGCACGGCGCAGCTGGGCTTGTGGCGATATATATGACTGCAAGTAGAGGGCAACTGCAGATGCGCCACATTGTGCACTGTCTTCTACAAGGGCGAGAGGCCTGAGGCCAGAGCCCAGTAGCATCACTGGTGTGCTCTGTAAGTCCGACCCCGACAGCCACATCGATCTTTTGCCTTCTTGACCGCAATGTTCGTTTTCATGCGTCAATGCACAATGCGCTGTCGCATCTGTACACTTGAATCTTTCATATCGAGCGATCCCTGTGAAGTGGAAGACAAGGCCGAATGTGGTGCAGCGTCTAGGTGATCTAGCTGACTGCTTCCCAACATCATAGAAGCCACAGAACCAATCGCAAGTTTCTTTAAACTTTCCCTTTCTGAGGTTGATTAGCGATGCATGCTGCCGAGAGTGCATATTACCCATTTCTGACCCTAGAATAAGGCGTATTCGAGGTACACATATCGGTCTCGGTTCGGAACTCGGCGTGGTTTCTGCTCCAGAGCGACACAAGTCCCACATTTCTGGGAGCTCCATGGTTGATTGAAAGAATAGCAATTGCGTCGGATGTATGATCGCAAGGACTTGCTGCGGCAGAAGTCTGCCGCACGTGGATATAAGGTCATTTACCGTCAGATCAAATTCATCAAGCTCGGGCCTGGCACGCCACAATGCACGAATGCGCTAGAATCAGCAAACGTGGTACAACAGAATAGAGATCAGTACATCCGCTCGAGCATGTACATCCAGATGATGTTGCCCGTTTCTTGGAAAGATATGTTCGTGGAAAACACGGGAGATGTGGAAGCTCGAGGGCTCAGTGTCTGGCAAGAGCTCAATCTGACCTGAAGAGCCATCCCTTCGCAGATGCACAGTATCAAAGACGAGCTCCTCGAAGAGCAATTGATCAGTCGAGATTGGTAGTTGAGCAAAAGCGGGATCAAGCAGCACGTACTTGTGCCAAGCTGTGACGTACTGAAGCGTACACCCGACCGAAATATCGAGAAGTGGGGGCGAGATGTGTGGCACTCGTTTTTCCGCACAGCCATCCATTTGGTGCTTAGGTATGTATTTTGGTCTGCGCAAGAAAGCTGAGCTATTAGCACGACAGAATCAGAATCGCGAGAATACCGAGCCCATTGATGAGTCTGAACGCCCAATTCGACTTTTCTGCAAATGCCTCTGAGGTATGCTCGAGTCGCCAGGCTGACCAGAGCTCCACCAGCGTGAACTCTTCCCGAAGCTGCATATCGTGCTCTGGGTGGATGACGCCGATTGCACCGTGCATTGTAGCCTCCAATAGAGTGATCAGATGTTCGATAGAGAGACACGCCTCATCGAAAGTCGGAGCAGTCGAGTAAAAATCATTGACGATCTAAAGTCAGCGGGTCTCTCCAGCAACAAGAACAGAATGTTACATTCGCCCTCGAGTCGCGATCGCGACCACGTACGTCCAAGTGCGCTTCCAGCAGGTCTGGAAGACTGAACACAAACTCTGCATCCTGTATAGATAGCTTTGGCAGCGTCGGCTCATGGTCCAGGCGCCAGGGAATCAGAGAGAAGTGAAGCTTTTCAGGCGCCTGTAGATCGTGAGGACTCACCCAAACGTCTCTGTAAGCAGAATCTTGCTCTACATACTTGCGCCAAGCTCGAATATATTGAGGTGACCATGCCAAAGCAGGCTGTAACCTTGTCATATGCGCACTGTGCGCTTTTGCATGCTTAGCAGGCGCGTCGGCAAAGCAAGATACGACATGGTCGGCGCTCAACGTGGGCGTCACTTTTTGGAAGGGAAATGGAAGTCCAGGCATCTATCAATCTTTTGAGCTCGGTATGGGGTTTGGTGGTTATCATGAACTGCTGGTTGTTGCATCATGGCAGAACTTGAGGCTAAGGCTCAAAGGCGCGGATGAAACACAGCAACCAACGCCGGATCCCAGCACATCGACACATCACATCGCCTTCCATCAGTAGAGCGTTACAGTGGGCACCAGCTGCGATCATGCGCGCGGTCCCTTCTCGGAGTGTGTCTCAGCAGGCTCTTTCAGTCTGTCTCGCCGGCCTCGTACAGCAGTCTTTTTCTGTGAGATTGGCGACTGGCTGACGGAACATCGCGCCTTCGGATTTATTGACACGGCCATGCGGCTGAAATGAGGGTCTAGGATAGGGCTTGTGTGCTCCTGACTGTAGCCTCTTTGCATTGGCTGCTTGTGCCTCATTCGCACTCATACAAGAATCGGGACCAGGCAGGCAGACGTACCCTAATTGGCAGTCAAGTGCACAGATGCTACCCGGTATGAAGTGACGGCGATTCAGACGCTTCAAGATGCTCAATGCAGTGCATACAAGCGGCTCTGTAGAAGTCCTTCAAACAGCGACACCGCCACCTTGTCCACTTCCGAGCGCATTTGACCGAATTGTGATCTGGCTGCTGCTCGATCGACTCGCTTCTCACAGCTATACTAGAGACTGTCGCACCAATGGCCTTCTGCTTGCTCTGTGGTCGCTTAAAGAGAGTATATGAGTATGCTTGCTCACTTATTTTGCAAGCTGAAGACTTGCGACGCGGCCTTTTTCATCGTGTTCGGGTCCATGCTGTGCGGGTCCGCTCCTTTGTGGTACCCCATTGTCAGATGGCTAGGATAGGCCTCCTCTTCCTTACGCAGAGGTTCCTTGCTGTTTCGACTTGGCAGCGCGTCACTTTGTTCTGGATGCTAGCATGTCTGATGAGCACATTCAGGAGAAGCGATGGCGTGTCTGGCAACCATTCTGATAGGCAATGGCGGCAGCATACTACTGGCACGATATATTTCAGCGATACGATGCACACCCGCAGTGCTGTTGTACGGAGCCGCTTCAGTGAACACCTAGGTAGGGTGACCTAGGCGACTTGACATGGCGAGATGTGCAGCGACGCATCACGGGACAGGCAAAGTGAACGACCTGAGGGTGCAGTCTGGCGAGATGTTCGCGCACGGAGCTTGGAGCACAGAGGGATACTTTACGGCGATGGCTGAGATCAGGTTACACCAGAGGGACGGCAACATGGAGGAAGAAGCCAAGAAGAACGATAAGGAAAAAGAGGGAGAGAGAGCGATCTATCATGCGCAGCTCTGTGGATTTGCGCAGCTGCATAGTATGGACCGTTTGCTTCTGCGCTAGATGCGCTACCTTGTCTCTGTCCGTCGTTGCTGAGTGTGCTGCCCTCGAGTAGTATGAAAGGAGGCGACCGCTCCAACACCTCTTCCTCCTCAGACAACATGCCGCACAAGAGGCAAAAGCAGCTGCGCAAGCCTCAGCTTCCACAGCCATCAGCACCTGCTCCATCAACACCTGCTCCATCTGCGTCTGCGTCTGCGTCTGCGTCTGCGTCTGTGCCTTCGTCTGCTGCTGCTACACCACCACCACCACCACCACGATTACGAGCGTCTGCTGCTCCAGGTGTGTCTACGTGTGCTGCTACACCACCACCTGCTCCATCTGCGTCTGCGTCCGTGTCTGCTGCTGATCCACCACCACCGTCACCACTACCTGCGCCGGCTGTTCCACCACCACCTGTGCTGCTACCACAACTTCATCAGCAGCAGCAGCAGCAGCAGCAGCATCAGGAAGCCAAGCCTGTGATCGATCTCTTGGAGAAGATCATTGAGACACAGAAGCAGCAACAGCAGCGGGCTGATTATGTACTGCACCTGGTGGCAGACCTCGGCAGGCAGGTCAAACTGCTTGAGCGGCGGCATGAGCAGCAGCAACCACAATCGGCCCTGGTGGCACTTGTGGCAAGTTTTCGCGCCCCTGTGAACAACCGGGGTCTGTTCATGCTCGTTGCTGCATGGCTGGTCTGGACGTGCCTGTACGGGCTTTTTCAGAGTTGGATCTCTGCAAAGTAGGCACCCCTTGTCACAGCATCAGCAGCTAACCACAGAACATTTAAGAAGTGCTAGTCTAAGCTTAAGTAGTACCAAGAAAGTCCTATCTAGACTTCTGATCATCCTGTCCGGCTCAACAGCCGTTGTAAAGAAGCACTTTGAGCAGAGATCGCGATTGTCAATCTGTATGACTTGCAGTCACTCGATATTTGGGAAGTATCATACATGCATTTCCCTATCTGATGTGTTGCAAGGATCAAGACTTGACCACAGCCAACCAGCAGTGCCATTGAGCAAAAGTACTCAATAGTCAAATCGATGCTGGGCATACTCACTGTTGCTGTACGCAAGCTACACACCTGGCACTTAACTCTTCTTGACGGGACTCCAGAACATCGGTCTCAGCACGCTTCACAAGGGTTCTAGCACTGCACACAATGAGGGACATGCTTAACGAGCCATCAGACTACGTGATTCAGACCTTCAGCAACCTTGATATCTTGTAGATTTACTGGTCGGGCCCATGCTCGCATGCATGCCAAGCAATTCACGGAACATCATGGAGCCGTCTTTCAAAGGAGCTCCTGACTGGATGTCTTCTTGATGAAGTCTGCAAAATACGCTCACCATGCATCTCGAATCCACCATCGCACTCGTCCGCCTCACACATATGGTCATGAGCCGGCGAACTGAGCCGCGCGATCGTTGCATCCTGTAATGACTGGGCGGAGAGGTGACTAGGCAGAGCAGGGCGAGTCCACGTCGAAGACACTAGACAACAGAATAGGTAGATGGAGATGATCCTACCAAAGTACAAAGTTGGTGAATGAAGAACAAGGCAGCAGAAGGCTGTCCTTTTATCTTCATCGAGCTGAAGCTAGAAGCAAGAAAGACAAGAGGCAAGGTCCAAGCCCCAAAGACTGCGAGTAGCGTCTAGCCAGACGACTCAAACGCAAAGGTGTGTCGTGAGGTGAGTATTAGGAACAAGGGGCCGGAGCCATAAGAGAGCAAGCAACTTGTTGAAGATGCTGAACGGGTAATTCCATGATAGCGAGCAGAGAAGACTGGCTCGGTCGTTGTGGTTGTGCACAAGGGAATAGCGCAAGATGTAACAAGGGGCTGGTTGGACATCTGAAAGCGATATCAGAGTTCAGTCCGTGACAAGGCGCACGGTCAATTTTCCGCCCGAATGACCCCTGAAATTTTCACACGCATTGCTCTTCCTGGACGAAACCGACCCCGCCTTCACTCACCGTCGTAAGTATACCTGAGCAACTGAGGTCAGTGAAGAGCAAAGTATAGTAAACTACTCCTTGCTGCAGCTGCCTCGCATACCTTGCAATTGTCCAGTGTAGCCGAATCATCGTCACTGGTAGTAGCAAATCTCGAAAATTGTTTCATGATCAGCTACAGTAGTCTCCTACATGCGGTAAAAACTGGGTCCACTTTTGTTTTTGCCCCTGATGATGGAGCAGCTGCATATATCCACATTTGCTGCATGGTCAACATGTGCCTACGCATCAGCTCGCAGAAAAGTTGGGAGTAGTTCTCTTTGCAATCAACATGACCAGATTTCATTCACATAATTCCTTTACTGCATGTGGTCGCGGCATAAGATTTGAAATAATCCTTCACCGTAGCTGCAGCGGATAGCATACCTCTCAGTCACGTGGTAGCTTGCAGCTGCAGGACGAGCCCACAGTATCAACGCTCGAAATGCCAGAGGGAGACTTGCGATGCTGCGAGGCTTCAATTTGACGTCTCATATTCCGTCTCCTTGATGCGGCAAATAAATCGCGGACCCAGACATGGCGGAAAGGGCCTAGACCTCCAGGGATCTTCGTTTTCAGGGGAAGCGTAAGAGAAATCAGATATAAAATCAGCCTTCGTCGCCGTCGATGTCAGATACCGGCTCAGCACAAAGACTTGTTGGAGGGCTTCATCTGCTGCGCTTCCACCCTCTAGCTACAGATCGAGCAGGTACAGGATGTATTTCTGTGACTACATCATGTGGTTAAGTGTTCTTCTGGCTTGCAATTGGTACATTTTGCCGCGGGTAAGGATTGCCAACAAATTGCCATGGTCTATTGGCGTATAGCTGCCATGAACGAGTTGAAGGATTGCCTAGACCATGTTACAAGCTACAGCACTCGGGCAACAGAAAGTGAAAAGTTACTTGGAATATTCAATACTCAAACTATGTCAGACAAGCAGTTCGCATGCTTGAATCCACGAAATCCACCCACGACAATCCCGTACTGGACAGGCCTCAACTTCGGCTACCAAGTCTTACCAATACTCAAACTATGTCAGACAAGCAGTTCGCATGCTTGAATCCACGAAATCCACCCACGACAATCCCGTACTGGACAGGCCTCAACTTCGGCTACCAAGTCTTACCACTCGAGTACGATAACAAATGCTTCATCCCAGTTGGAGGAATCATGCTTTGGCGCGCTATCAAAAACAAATGTGAACCCTGTGGCCCTCACCATACCTCAGGCACTAAAATCAGGTGCACTAAAGAAGACGTCACACAGATCCTCCACGATGACTATGGTGTCATAATGCCCGACGAGGACTACGCGAAGATGTTGTCCCAGAAGTTGAAAAATCAAGTGGATCGTGCAATCACTCGGCTACCTGACTGGACAGTCAACACGAACGTATGGTGTTAGCCACATTCGTGACAATGCGAGTCGTGACACTTTTGAGGACTGACCGGGTCAATTTTCGTCATTTATTTCTGGTATCGAGAAGTCATTCTCAGGTTAAGAATGACTCTTTGACTAGACCGCCTTTGAAGGCGCTTCGTAATCAATTCATGTTTTCTTCTCTATCAAGTGTATGGCCAGACAGCACTGCTTACGATTGGTCAAGCTCATTTGTTAAGCGTGTTGATGGTCATGGGTCGGTACAGACATAGCTGAATGATGACACCTTGGCACCTAGCCATGCTAGGCCTCGAAATGTAATTGCATTAGAAAATGCTAGTCCGATCAAGGTGGTTTCACAGCACTAGGGAGAGGTTTTGCGATTGGAGTGAGAGCCACAGAAGTAGGCGAATCATGGTCCTTAGAACTCAACCAGCGCTCTTTCGTATTGAGCGAAGCGAGCATCGATCAAACTTCATCTATGGCGCAAGGCAGCACTTCTCCAAGCTCGATCGCGGTTTCTGGCCAACCAGAACCAATCATTGATGCTTGCTTGCGTGCACAATCTCACTTCGCTGGGAGGACAACACCAGACGTGGTAGGCCTAGGCCCGTTCAATGCCTGAAGATTGAATGCTGCTCAGATAGTGCGCTTCAACGCCGGCTCAGAGGTCGCGGGCAGCACAAAAGACTAGACCAATCTGTGTGGTTCAACATGCGCATTGTTCAACCGTACAGCATGTCGTCCTCTTCTTCACTGTCCTCCACCGGCACTGTATGTCTAGTTGGATGCACTGACGCTCGACACATAGGACAGGTACTGCGCCTATTTGTTAGCATGATCCTCAGTTGACCATTGCTGGCAAAGGAGCTCACAGCTTTAGCCAAACACTGATGCAGTCTAGGTCGAATCGGTGGCGACAGCGAAGCTCCACCACAAGCGGCCATTTGTCTTCTAGGTATGGTTCTGCGCAGCTACTATTAGCTCATTGTAGTTGTGATTGAAGCATACATGGCGCAACTATCGCCGGACTTCAGTCGTGAGGAGGGCACTCTGTCAATCGTGTCAAGAAAGTGCTGATCTACACCGCTGTCTGTAGATTCATCATTGGCACCGATATCTGAGACAAGCTGTTGCACCATTGTCTCTATGAGCGAAGCATTGAGCTGCGTCTGGTGTTCTTGCAGCGATGAAGCGAGTCTCTGTCTAGCCGCGTCATCAATGACCGCGTCAGCGCTGAAGAAGGCTTGAAGATTTGGGTCATTTCTTAGAGTCTGACGACCTGATCGAGCAGAGGATGCAGCATTGTGCTCATCCTTGAAAGAACTATGTTCTTCAGCGTAGGAGGCCATATGGCTCAGGTCGTCGTCAGTCCCGAGCTGTGTACTGTAGAGTCTATAGACTGCACCTTGTAGGCAGAGCGTGAGACAAAGCTCGACCTCGGCCGGAAGACGACGACGACGAAGAGCAGCAGCCGGTGCGGGAACAGACACACACATCATAATCATGTTCAGGACTTCAGCTGCAAAGACCAGCCTCGCCCGAGCCTTCTCTACCTCGCGTTACAACGCATCCAAGGTACCTTGTCCGCATTCACCCAAAACTACCACTGACATGGTCTAGGTTGCCGTGCTCGGTGCCGGCGGTGGTATTGGACAGCCTCTCTCTCTCCTGCTCAAGACCAATCCCCTCGTCACGGACTTGACCCTCTACGATATTCGTGGTGCACCTGGTGTCGCTGCCGATGTCGGTCACATCAACACTTCCTCCAATGCAGCAGGCTACGGTGCCGAGAATGACGGTCTCAAGAAGACCCTGACTGGTGCCAAGATTGTTGTCATCCCTGCCGGTGTCCCCAGGAAGCCTGGAATGACTCGTGATGACTTGTTCAACACCAATGCTTCGATTGTCCGCGATTTGGCCAAGGCTTGTGCTGAGCACTGCCCAGATGCACACATGCTCATCATCGCCAACCCCGTTAACTCTACCGTCCCGATTGTCAAGGAGGTGTACAAGAAGGCCGGTGTGTACGACGCCAAGAAGCTCTTCGGTGTAACCACGCTCGATGTTGTGCGTGCATCCAAGTTCATTGGCGATATTGAAGGAACCGCCCCCGAGACTACCGAGGTGCCCGTGCTCGGTGGACACTCTGGTGTCACCATTGTGCCACTTCTCTCTCAGGCTGGCTGCAACTTGACTGGCGCTGAGCGTGATGCCGTTGTCAAGCGTATCCAATTTGGTGGTGATGAGGTGGTCAAGGCCAAGGATGGCTCGGGTTCTGCTACCCTTTCTATGGCCTTTGCCGGTGCACGATTCACCAACTCACTCTTGCGTGCTGCTCAGGGTGAGTCTGGTGTTGTTGAGTGCACATTTGTTGAATCGCCATTGTACGCTTCCCAAGGGGTAAGTTCTGCTGCGTGATGTCAAAGGTTGCTAATAATCTTTCAGTGCGACTTCTTCTCCTCCAAGGTCGAGCTCGGCCCAGAGGGTGTCAAGAAGATTCACGATGTTGGCAAGATCAACGAGTACGAGCAGGGCCTGCTCGAAGCATGCGTCAAGGACGTAAGAGGATCTTGGTCTGCAAACATTGCTAATATCAGCTCGCTGGAAACATCAAGAAAGGTGTGCAGTTTGTTGCTCAATCCGCATAGATCCAAAGCTTCTAGTGTCGTCACTCATAAAAAGTTCATCTCCGACTCACTTGTCTGCTGCTGCATCATTATTCTGCTAAATTCGTGCAAGGTCCATAGGGCCCTAATGATATAATGCTTTGTCTTTATTGAGAAGAGCGATTGCTTGATACATACATAGACTGTGCTAGTGAAGACCTTGCTGTACAGGCCCCCGCCACTAAGCGATGCATATGGTAGTTTGTGGGGCTAACTTGGAGCAGCCTGCGAATAGATCAGGACTGGCAGTTTCACATAATCACATTACGCGCACGTCGCATGACCCGCGGCCTGAGTGGTTGATACTCTAGTAGACTAGCTATAAAAGCTTGTGATACATCCGCTCCGCTACTGCCGCTGTCTGGGCCGTAACTTGTACGGAGAAAGACCTCCGGGTAGCAGTCACGGTTGCGCCGGCTCTTCTGTCAAGCTGTCAATCTCGGTGGCGCCCAATGAGCAGCGAGATCTGAGGCGCGTTTTGCAATTCCTGGGGTCGGTGATAAATCTGTGAGATCGCATGCGCGTGATGTGCCGGAAACACGGTCTCGCCATCGTCCTTCTGAATCACCTCCACACGAAACACAGGATGCTTCATAGGCGGCCCTGTGCGCACTTACATAGGCGGCATCTCATCGACTAGACTACCTATCTCAGCAACACAAACTCCTCAAGATGCTGCCCGCCGCGTGTTCCGTCGCGGGCCTTGTCGTTGCGCTCTTTGCCTTCTTCTACTTCCTCTTTGACCGTGTCTGTCAAACTGAAATAGACTGCGAGATGGCCATCCCAGAGGGCAAGCCGCGCTTCTACCTTGCCCAGGATGAAGAGGACGCAGAGCTCGAGGCTGAGCCGTATAGAGACGACAAGGTGGTCCATCACGACCGATGGTGAAGTCATCTTCATGGCATATATATGCACAACACCGCTTACGCTACCTCGAGACTCCAAAACAACAACACACTATCAGTCTATATGTTTCCCTCTTCCTTCACAGGGATGTTGTAAAATCCGGTGCCGACGACAATGTACGACATGATGAGGATACTTCCCTTGAAGTAGTTGGACTTGCCCTCAGCGTACACATGCGCCAGCAAAAAGACACACAAGATGACCATGACCAGGTCCCATCCTAAGTGGTTAGCAAGCGCCAAGAAGCAAGAGTGAAACATACGTGGGAAGATGAGGCTGAACGTGTATGCCGGAATATCCACACGATCCCAATTCTTGTATGCCGAAAAGGCGACGAGCGCTGGGATTTGCAAGAGCAAGACTTGCAAGGCATACGCAGAGCCAATCTCCATCGACAGCTCAATGTTGCCGCTCATGGCAAATGAAATGGCATTCATGAATTCGGTGGTGTTGGGGACCAAGGCGAATAGCGTAAATCCCAGGAACTTTTCCTCAATCTGGATATTCTCCAGTACAACATCGACCGTGTCGACGAGGATCTCTGCGATGATGGCATAAAACAAGGTTGCAACGAGCAGTACAGCCACAGACTTGAGTCGCGACCAATTTGGCGCATCATGGCCAGAGTGTGGCAATGCTTCCTCTTCCACTGCGGCAGTCGATGGTTGAACACGTTCAGCTTCAGTCCTGGTAGACATGCGTTTTTGCTTTGCAACGACACGGTCGCGCTCCAGAGCAGATGCAGTGGCATGCGAAGCAATTTCTGCGACCCGTTCATAGAATGCCATAGGATCTTTTGTAACCAGATCTGCTAGATTTTGTCCTCGACGTTCTTTCAATTGGCGCAACACATCTTTGGCAGAGACACGCGATGTACCAATGTCTCGTGTTTCAGCATGCACAGACGATGGTTGCGGGTAGCGTCGGACCGAACCCGGTCGAGATGCCAGCCTCGGCGAATCGAGGCAGCTCTCACGCATGCCTTGGCTTTCTGTGGCAATGCCGTGCTTGACCTCGTGAACAGGCGCTGTTTGCCAAATTAGAGCAGCATGTGTACGTAGTGTGAACCATAGCCCAATCAGGTAAGATAGAATGAGCAAGACAGCACATAGGTATGTGAAGGGCTTGACGCTCTCTTGATAGAATGGATCACTGATGGCTGTATTCTGGTCAAAATAGCAGCGCTTGCAATCATCGCCTCGTCGACAGCCAGTGCACTTGAGTTCATACTACTTGTTAGTTGGGACGGGACAGTCAAATTCTTACGCTGCCATAGATTTGGTAGAAGAGAGTTGGACCAAAAGCGCCAATAACCGCAAACAGCACTAATGTTAGCAAAATCAAGTCAATGAGGAAACGTACTCATGGTCGATGTAATTCCGGCTGCCTTAGCATTGAATCTCAGCGTTTTGCGAATGACAGCTCCCGAGCACATGGACAAGCCAGGCATCAGCAGAATACCAGCCAGGATACTGCCAACAATACTGCCTTCAACCAGTAGACCTTTACCTTGGCTCAGAGCCACGCAGTATAGAAAGATTTCGATCACTGAGCCAAAGAAAGCATTGATGGCCGCGCCCATACCGATTGATGATTGCGCAGAGATACTCGCTACTGCCTGGCCAACAAAGTAAGCGAGAGGGATGATGGAAAGTAGCGACATTGCAAAGATAAATGCCCTGCTTGTGAACCAGAGCCCAGAGCCAAAGATGGGCACAAGCACATAGTTGTCTAGGATCGTAAAGAGCACAACAAAGAGCAGGTTGATGAAGAAAATGTTGGTGCCATCAACGGTGTACTTGTAGTAGCGCAAGCCCATGGCCCGGTACGTACACAGGATGACAGTCCTGTCTGGGGACCCGCTTTGGAAGCTAGACTTGATGCTCCAATGAAAGGAGAGCGCCAAAGGGTGCGAACGCAAATGATGAATGAGAAGAAAGCAGAGCTTGGCCATGGGAAGTGGAAAGACGGCAAGCCAGCAAATGATCGCAACAAGAGACAAGACTGGCACCACAAGCAGGTAGTAGAGCAGGAAAAAGACGATTCGACCGAGGCTCCATTGTCCGCGACCGAATGCTCTGCGCTTGGGATTGATGGCCTGCGTATTGGTTCTACCACCAACGATGCCAGTGAGCAGCGGTTGATGTTCATCGTTCCAGCTTGCATCTGCCGGAGCAGAGACGCTTGGATTGCTCGTTGCAAAGTGCTCAATGTCCGCCAAGTTGGCGAACGTCCTGCCTAGCCCCTCATCCTCCTCAGCGTACTGTTCGTCCGTCTTCAGCTCGACGTACTGACCGAAGGGGTAAAACATGTAGACCGCCAAGCCGATACATAGTCTGCCATAAGAGCGACCTGAGTGAGTCCAGACTAGCATAAAGCACACCACAGCGACGACCAAGACGACCAGCGAGATCCACCAACCAAATAGCAGGGTCCAGAGGACATTGCCGAGACTGAAGCGCTCAAGATTGCGGCGACCCGGTGTCGAGTGGATCTCACCTTCTGCCGCCTTTTGCACAGATCGTTTCTTCTTGTAGAGCGCAGGTTTCCAAATCCTGATGCCAAATGGATGCGACTTGTTGATGGCTTCTTGGCGTGCCTTCAAGGTGAAGGACTCGTCTGAGGCTGACGTATGCAGACTAGCACCGTCAAGGTCATCTTCAGGATTTACTTCGCCTTCATTGTCCAAAGCCTCACCGTCGCTGCCAAGCTCCTGTTCATCACTTGTCTCCTCAAGATCAAGGCCACTGCTGATTGGTCTAACCATGAAAGGCGCCAATCTGCGTTCGCCAGAAAGCGCTTGTGTTCTTGAGTCTACGCGCGAGAGGATCGCATCTGCGTCTGCTTGAATCTCGCGCTCACTATCGTCCGTACTGAATATGCGGTGCGGATGCAGTGCTTTGCCTAGACGTGATGTACTTTTGCGCGACATGGGCGGCGGTCTTGGAGCAAGGCTTGGCTGCTGTCGCGAAGTAGCTGGGCCGGTAGTCACCTCGCTTCTCCCCGTACGCCTCGAGGGCGTCGAATCCGAAGAGCGACTGCGCACATTGCGAACTGTGCGATCGCTATGGTCAGAGCGCTCAGAGACGCGGCGTAGCTTTTGTGTGTTCGCGGCTGTTGGTAGCGGGCTAGGAAAGCTAGACGCTGTACGATAGCTGCCGTCATCGTGCTCATGCTCCTCCTCAGAAGAGGCGGCCATCTGCTGCTATCGTCCTGGCTTTCTGGTCAGGTCTAGCTTGGTCTCTCAGTGAGTCGATGTCGATGTCTTGTTGTGTGCCGTTGTTGTTCCCCGTCGCGTCTTTAACACAAACCTGCACCCAATCAGACGGCAAATAAACCAACACATTCAGCCAGTGTAAGTCACCTAGGCGAATAGTCAGGGATGTTGTGCTCGCAGCAGAGTCACAGGCTCATTGTACGGTGGCAGCAGGTCAGGCGACTAGCCACCGTGGTTCCGGCCAAAACAGGTGTCAAACAAACGCTTATCGAGAAGATCGTACAGCGTTTTGCCGTGGATCAGACAGCTCCCGTGGTCAGCGGCAGCTATGTTTCCATCAGGCCACAGCATGTCATGTCCCACGACAATTCCTGGCCAGTGGCCACCAAGTTTATGGGAATCGGGGCGACTCGCATCAAGGACAACCGGCAAGTGGTCATGACACTCGATCACGATGTGCAGAATAAGTCTACACAGAATTTGGAAAAGTATGCCAACATTGAGGCATTTGCGAAAAAGCATTCTGTCGACTTTTATCCGGCGGGACGTGGTATTGGACATCAGATTTTGGTGGAGGAAGGCTATGCATTTCCAGGGACGATGACTGTAGCCTCAGACTCCCATTCGAACATGTACGGCGGTGTCGGTTGTCTAGGGACACCTGTTGTACGCACAGATGCAGCCGCCATCTGGGCTACAGGCAAGACTTGGTGGCAGGTACCACCTGTTGCCAAGGTTACCTTAAACGGAGCGTTACCTGCTGGTGTATCCGGCAAAGATGTGATTGTCGCGCTGTGCGGACTTTTCAACAATGACGAAGTACTCAATCATGCCATCGAGTTCACAGGCAGTGGCATTGCTGCATTGTCGGTGGACGATCGTTTGGCCATCGCCAACATGACTACCGAATGGGGAGCACTCGCCGGTGTATTTCCAGTGGACGACACTCTCCTTTCTTGGTACAAGAAGCGTATTCAAAGAAAGGAACTCGAAGGATTCGGCAAAAACAAGCATCCTCGTCTGCACACTGGCCGACTTGAAGAACTGCAGCAAAATATCTTGACACCTGATCAAGGTGCCTACTATGCAAAGACTTTGACTCTTGACCTAAGCACGCTCTTGCCTCACATCTCCGGACCAAATTCTGTCAAGATAACTACTTCGCTTGCTCAGCTGGCCAAACAAGACATTGCCATCAATAAAGCATACCTTGTCTCTTGCACCAATTCGCGTTTGTCTGACCTCAAAGCCGCTGCTGATGTGTTGCGTGGCAAAAAGATTGCTCCCGGTGTTGAGTTCTACGTTGCTGCAGCGAGTAGCGAAGTGCAAAAGGACGCAGAAGGCGCAGGCGATTGGTCTGCCCTGGTTGACGCTGGTGCAAAGACACTGCCGGCTGGTTGTGGTCCTTGCATCGGCCTTGGCACAGGTCTCCTCGAAGATGGCGAAGTCGGTATTTCAGCAACAAACAGGAACTTCAAGGGTCGTATGGGGTCACCCAATGCGCTCGCGTACTTGGCGAGTCCTGCTGTGGTTGCAGCGAGTGCGCTGGCGGGCAAGATTGCATTCCCGCCTTCCGTCGATCAGAGCAACCGTCAGCCCACGACAAGCATCACTTTGCACCAGCAGGAGACCGACACGGCTGCGGCCGGCAGTGCAGCAACGGCTGTGATGGATGGCTTCCCAGCTAAAATTGAGGGCGAGATTGTTTGGTGCGATACCGATAACCTTAACACAGATGGCATCTACCCAGGCAAGTACACATACCAAGATGATATCACCAGGGAAAAGATGGGTGAAGTCTGCATGGAAAATTACGATCCCGCGTTTAGAAATATTGCCAAGCCCAATGATGTTCTCGTTGGTGGCTTCTGCTTTGGCATTGGCAGTTCTCGCGAGCAAGCCGCTGTGGCCATTCTTGCAAAGGGCATCCCCATGGTCTGTGCCGGCTCATTCGGTGACATCTTCAAGCGAAACTCCATCAACAATGCCTTGCTCTGTGTTGACACGCCGTACTTGATTGAGCGGCTACGAGCGGCATTCACAAACAAGGAGTTGACAGTGCGTACTGGTTGGAAGCTATCGTGGGATGTGGCCGCAAGTACAGTCACTGTGCAAGAAGGTGCCGGTGGCCCTACATGGTCTCGCCCAACTGGTCCGCTTGGACCATCTGTGCAGTCATTATTCATCAAGGGAGGCTTAGAAGGTCTTGTTAAGTCAGAGATTGCATCTGCATAATATAGCATGCTACCGATTGTATCTGTAGGCAAATAGCAAAGTTCTCCGGACCAGAAGCTCGTGCTCCTACTCGCGCCTAATAATGCAGCATTTGAGATGCGTAGGTCGTGTCTCGAGTGAAGCTTGAAATTCACCTGGCATCTCAAGCACGTCGACCTGGAAGTTGCGAAGTATTGTACCAATAACCATAATCATCTCTGCTGAGGCAATATGCTGCCCGATGCAGTTCCTGGGTCCAATCATATATGGTGCAAACGCATCACGCATCTGCTGAGTAGGCTGCTCCCAACGTTCTGGCTTGAAGCAGTCAGGCTCATCAAAGATGTCTGGGTGGCGAAAGAGTGAGTAGGTTGGGACACTCACGTCTGAGCCAGGTGGCACTTTGAAACTTTTGCCTTTAATGCTGACGTGCAACCCGTCAGACGCTTCGCGCGCCAATCCACGAGTCACGACGTGCTTGAGTCGCATCGCTTCGTCAATGACCTGCTGAAGTAGTGGGACGGCCTTGAGTTGGGCATAGTCGTAAGAAGACTTTCGCACAGGCAAAGCTTTGTCAAGAGCATTTTGAAGCCGGAGTCGGGCGTCAGGATTCTGAGAGACAACGCAAATGACATTGGTCATGGCGACGGAAGCCGTCGTGGAACCTGTGATGAGCAGTTCCATGATGTACATTTTAAGATACTGCAAGTCGACCGGAATACCAAGCTTGGCGAGTCCAGCGAGGTACTGTCCTAATCCATCGTCGCCATACTCTTCGAAATTGATTTGACGCAGCTTCTTGTTTGCCACCGAACTGAGTATGTCGACCATCGTTGGCTTGATAAAGGGCAATGCATTGACACAAATTTGAATCGCGTTCGCTGAGATCTCAGCAGCGCACATCATGAAGGCCAGGATGAATTTTGGTAGTCCGACCAAATCTTGTTCATTTTTGATAGGCTTGCCGTTCTCCAAGGTGCCATCGAGCACGCTGCTGCGTCGCTCAACGCACTGGAAGTCGCCCCTGAATGTGAAGAGACCCATGGCGTCTAGTCCCAGACAATTAAACAAGTAGCGTAAATCAATCACACGGCCAGTTGCTGCGTCCTCTTGAAGGACATTGTCAAAAGTCGCGACCAGTTGTTGACAATCCTCCCTGAACTTGTTGAGAGCCTTTGGACCAAACGCTGCACTAGCAAGCTTTCGCTGATATTTGTGAACTTCCTCGTCACGCTCGATAACCAGACTTGGACCAAGACATAAAATGCCGCTGTACAATTTGGATTTTTGCAATGGATCCGGGCCCCTATGAATTCGCTTGAATACCTCAATGTCCATGATGGAGACATGCGAGGGCGCAATGAGAACGACAGGACCATAACGCGCATGAAGGCGGTGCACGTACTGATAGCGATCATTCGTCAAACTTTTATAGGCGAGGACAAGACTGGTGAGGCGGGTGGATAGCGGGCCAGGGATATGACGATACTGACTAAGGCGGTATAGCAAGAACGTGACGTAGGCGAGTGCAGCATACAGCAATAGCATGGGAAACATGATCGCACTGTATGTTGTCGTTAATATTGGCGATGCATTGTTCTGGAATTATTCAGGGGTTGAATTTTGCTGACATGAACTGTTCCGCTTCTGGTTGTGGACTTTCGGCTGCTGCCTGTGCATACGCAGACGACACAGGACTGGCAATTTGCAATTTGAACTGGACCTTGAAACGGGGTTGTTGACATTGCTGTCAAAGTGTCTAAACTGAGAGAAGCTCCTTTCATTCTAGTAAAAGCGTCTCAACTGGACGTCGAAAGTCTCATCAAATTTCACTGCTTGAACACCATCATCTCCGGCATGCCAACGCTCCAAAAGTGTATTCGCAGCAATAGGTTTGACTTTCGGCGCAGTGCCCAAAGTGATGTGCAAATGATCATTTGTAACAGGCAGCGAGACAGTCTCAGAGGCAACAGCGAGAGCCGCAATTTCTTGATTGAAGACGAGGTGCGTTGCGCGGACCTTGATTATTTCTTCGTCTTCCCAAGTACGCGAAGTATAGTAATGCCAAAGATCTGCATGCTTTTGCGATGAAGCACGATGCGCTAGGGTTATGTGAAATGTACTTTGAAGCCAGTTGTTGCGCTTGAATTGCTCAATGATTGGATGCTGCAAGCTCAGCACTTGAGACGACTCAAGCACAGCGAGACCAAAGTAAGTCACCTTGGGAGTCTTTCTCTGCTTTGTTTGAGACTCATGGACTGCAACGTGCTTGTGTACGCTTGGCTTATAATGCATGGCATACTCGACTGCATCGTCCATGGCCGCTCGATTTGGCATGTCTGGCACAAGTTGATGGTCGACCAGCCATGTGACGACCCTTTGCAAATTTTCATGCACCGAGAGGCATGGATCCAGAGATATCACCTCCCAAAAGACATCATCAGGGGACTTGCATGTATCGAGCGGCTGGAATCGTTGATGAAAGCCATTCATGATTTTGAGGATAGCCTCGGGACCTTGTGTAGCAGCACGGATGGATTGATGGTTGTCGCCACGAACAAGCACACGCTGCGCCATAACCTCTCTTGCGTTGGCACTCTGCTCAAAGGACAGAGCCACGAAATGAAGAGGCGGGTCTCTCACTTTGCGGAGACTAGTCAAGTCATGCGCAAGTGACTTTCGTTCATGAAACATGTGGTTGTTGCGGTCTGCAACCACGATACGCTTGGCGGAAAGTTCTTTATAGACGCCTTCTGCAAAAAGGAAAGAAGCCTTCTTTGCCAGGATATTGTCGTTTTGGATATGACCAAATCCAAACAACCGTTCAAGTGCGAGTGCCAATGTCGTCTTGCCACAACCAATGGTTGCAATGGGCACAAGGACAAACCAGTCTTTCCTCGGATCTATCTCGACGGGAGCGAGTTCTGGATTGTTGATGATATCAGTCAAGTCTCCACCTCGATGATCAAGGAACCGCTGCCTGAGTCCGATGATGCCGTGATTCTGCTGGTATTGCTTTGCGAGGAAGGCTTCTCGTATTAAAGGCAAGATGAATTGAATGTATTCTCGCGTTATAGTTGTATGCTTTTTGAGAACAGGTTCTCCACCGCTGATGATTTGCTTGGTGACTTCTCTCCATTGTCGAAAGAGGAGGTAGGGTTCCTCAAACTTGTACTTGAAGAAAAAGTCACCGTCAGAACGTCGCGTGCGTATGACGAATCCTTCAACTTCAGTGCCAAGATAGGTACCAGACTTGCTACACTCGTCCAGCAATGCGCGCAAGGACGGCAAGTCTGGTTTTGTGATGAAGTCTGTCTTGAACATGCCGAAATACTCTGCAAAAGTAGCAACGTCGGCAGCCCCGTACGTTGCAAAACGAGGAGTATTGACGTTCAATCCATGTAGGTATAGGCCGCTCTTCTCAGGCGGGTATGCCAGGATGTGTTCCTCAAAAGCATCATCACACAATTCTGCGACAGCAGTGATGTTGTGCGTTTGCAAGACATGGGCCAGCTCCTTTGTTGTCTTGCCCACCGCATCGAGGTGCTTTTTGATCCAATAGTCACCTCGCTGTGCATGGGACTCTGCCGTGTCCGATCGATCACCTAGACTGTGTTTCGATGTGACCAGCAATTCTCCATTCGGCAGAGCAGCAAGGAAGATGATGCAGCCATTCGACTTGAGGGTCAAGTCATACGGTCCTAAAGTCGTCTGCTCGAGCGCCTGCCATTTAGTCGCTGCCACTTCATCGGTATTGAAGAACTTGTTGTAACCGCGAGCGATAATCTGATACCGATCGCCTTCCTTCACGGTAAACAGCCCACGTGCGTCTGTTGGCAGCGGCTTATCAGGCCTGCCGTAGCTAAACTCATCCATCTTCCAGGATTGCAAGACATACTGCGTTCCAGGCACCGGCAGGTCTGTGCATTTGATGGTAGGTCGCTTATCGCCATTGAGCTTGATTTTATCGGTGTACAGCGTCGTCAAATGTCGAATGAGGGTATCGGCCTCTAGCGCTGCGTCGGGTGGTAGCAGGAGGGATCGTACTCCAGGCACGACTTCCATGGACGGTGCATGGGTTGATTGAAGCGGAAGTGTCGAAGATGTCAAATGATGAATAGTTGGAAAGGATGCAGTCACATTCGGGACTGGTGAATGTGTGAGTTATATAAGAAGAGAAACTACGATTATAAGGCCTAGGTCTGTGATTGTCAACGCTGACGAGCCCTGACTAGACGTACAACGGAGAGAGGCTTGATCACGGACAGTTCCTGGCTAAGGCAAGATCATGCTGGCCCATCCACCAAGCATAAGCAGACCTGAAGAAGGCATCAGCAAGTGGTCACTACATGTAGATGGGGATGCATACCACCAAGGGGCGTAACAGGGCCGAGGACCTTACGAAGCGATGGAGAACCCAACACAAGACCATAGATACTGCCACTAAACATAAATGTGCCCAATGCAATCAACGGCGCAGTAAAACGATGCCTGCTAAAGACAGGATGCAGGGAAACACCCAGCAAGACAGCGGCATGGACGAGCAGGTAGCTTGACGCTGTTTCCCAGTTTTTAAGGGATTTGGCATCGATTCCTGCGCGTTGCTGTAGACCATGCGCGCCGAATGCGCCGAGTCCGACAGCTGCGAAGCCGTAGCCTGCGCCGATGCGCCAGATGGTGGATGGAGCGAGCGTCATGGTGAATTGGACGTGTGCTCTGTGTCGTGTTTTTGGTCGTGAGAAGTGCGAAAAGAAAGTGAAAGGGCGCAGGTGAGGAGAGAGAGGACTTGCTCCCCCATGACTAACAGACTAGTACTACTACTACGACGGCAGATGCACTGACAAAAGAGGAGAGCAGACGATGGCAGGAGACTTGACTTTGTGGAGCTGATGATCCTTGTTGTCGCCCCTATACTAGCCCTTCTACGAAGGATAGTGAGTACTTACACCCGAGACGCCAAATCTCATGTCTGATCCTTTTTACCAGAGCAAATCTCCATTGCCTCTCGCTTTCTCTTTTGTCAGACTCATGCAGCGAGCCCTTTTTTCATAGCCATGGACCGCAGGCAGATCCAGATGATGATCCTGATTTTCATGCTAAATCTGAACGTACAAAACCTGACGATTAACCTTTTCATCTTTCGACTGATGGGTCTGCCTCTGTTGTAGTCATTCTTGTAGTAGACTAGCAAGCACATCCACCACCTGCAATAGGCCGTTTCAGCGCAATGATGCTTCTTCTGTGCACGTCTGCATCGTCTTCCACCTCAAAAGCAAGCAAGTCGCGTCGTGCTTCACGATCACGACACCGGCGGGCGACCTCTCTGAAGAGCGCATCCACACCCATCCCAGTCCGTGCACTCACTTCTCTCACGTCCACATCCCCACGCATCGTATACCACTCGGCATCTCCGTCCAGCGCATGAGACTGCTCCAATGCAACCAGGGCCTCTTCAGGAGTGACAAGACATCCACAATCACACTTATTTCCAACGAGCACGACAACCGGGTTTGCCGTCCCGCTGTGTTTCTGGAAATTCGCCAAATGTTGCTTGAGTCTTTGTATGGAGTCGGGTACGGCGCAGTCATACAGAAGCAGCGCTGCATCGGCACCACGAAAGAATGAAGGGCCTAGTGCATTGAAACGCTCTTGACCTGCTGTATCCCATAAACACAACGACACCGTGTCCCTTGATGCGCACACATCCATAGATCCAGTCGCTGGACCTGGAGAGACCGGTACTTGCTTTGTAATGAAGTTTGCGCCAATGGTAGCACGATAACTCAAGCTGAATGTCTTGTGTAGGTATTGTGTCCTCAGCGAAGTCTTGCCGACGCCGCTGTCGCCCTGCAACCGTCGTGATTAGCTGATTTGCGCTGTGTCTCTTGAGAGAGGGACATACGAGGAGAAGCACTTTGAAGGTCATGACATGTCTACAGATGTAGCAGTAGTGTGTGTGTGTGTGTGTAGAGTGGTCAGGGAGCTCTCTGTTTGCCGTGCACATGCAAAATCAGCGAAATCCACCAACACGGCCTTCCTTCCATCGCGCCAGTTTCTCTGAGCGTAGATGATAGACTTGTCTGAGCTGGCGATACTCCTTCATAAAAGCGCCCACTGCCAATCCACTTGCCTCTGTCGCTGCGTCACCCTCACCACCACCAGGAATCACTTCACCTTCCAAGAAAGAAGCAAGCAGCGCCTCACTCATCTTTTCAGCATCCGTCGTTGCTGCTTGGAGTCGGGTGAAGAGCGCATCTGCTGTTGTTGGTTGTAATGCAGCATACATGGCGCGTTCTTCTCGATTCCATAAATCTTCCTTTGCGCGCGCTGCTGAGACTGCGTCACACGCTTGCTTATACTGTTGGTTGGCTTGTGTGAGTAGTGCAGTGATGCGTGCCTGGAGGGCTTGTTCTTGTTGGAGGAGGGCGAGGTATTGTTGATGCCGTGCTTGTGCAGTGGGTGAGTGTGTGAGGTAGAGTGCTTCTAGCGTCTCTGGGTCTGCCAGCAGCCGAGCCATTTCTTCTTCCTGCAGGTCTGCGAGGATGGGTAAGCTCGCCGCAGCAGAGGGTCTCTCATGTAGATTGTGCGCTTGTGTGTAGGCTGGTGATTGTGGAGATGCCTGTGTCGGTGGATCGGGTGCTCTTGGCTTTGGAGGGCGTTGAGGGAGTGCCTGGTGGTCGCCTGGCTTGGGCGGTCTTGCTGGAATCATGGCATGCCTCTGTAGACTGTCCTAGTAGCTGTATTATCGTGCAGTATAGTAGAGTAGAGTAGTATAGCAGTATAGAAGAGTAGAGTAGTATCGTAGTCGTCGTACTGAGTGGTCGCGAAATCCAACACGAAAGACGAAAGAGACCACGACACGACCAGGACAAGGAAGAGCAGGCAGGAAGAGGCAGAGAGGCAGAAGACCTCCATCCGATGCGGTCGAACGAGAGTCCCATGGACTTCCAATACGACAACCCCATCAAGACCGACCCAAATTCACCCTTTCGTCTTGCTGGCTTGGGTAAAACACTGACCTTTGATGCGCAGGAACCGACTCAGGCGCCCAGACGTATGTATACTCGATACCGAGACGCAAATGACTAACATTTACTGGAGGGCCGTGGCAAGAAAGTCCCAACAAATCACTCAGCAATTTCCAGTCACCACGACCTTCAACGAAGCATCATTTCAGTACACCGGCCAGCGCACTGCCGCGTAGCCATCATAATGCAGAGCAGGAAGATACACCCGGTACAGATGCGACAGAGGAAGCATTTGCGAGTGATGCAGATTCACCCCTCATGACCAACAGCACGATTGCACTACATGGGCGTGTTGCTAAACGGGGCAAGTTGTCGGAGCTTGCGAAATTGAAGCTCAAACGTCGTCGGCAGAAGCATCTACGGGATGCGCATTTCGGACTGGAGGAAGAATCGGAGGACGATGAAACACGCATCATGAAGCATCCGTCTGCTGTACCTGCTTCGAGATGGGCCCTGGATAGAGACTTGCCGTCCATTGCAAGTGGCTACCTCCAACTCACCTTCAACTTGTTTCTCCTGCTCATCCTCCTCTACTTCCTCGTCTCCTTCATCCTCACCATCCAATCAGACGTCAACAAAAAGGTCGAAGAGTACTCTGCCGAGATCCTCTCTGAAATTTCACAATGCAGTAAAGAGTACCTCGAAAATAGGTGTTCCCCAGATCAACGTGTTCCAGCCATGCAAAGTGCGTGTCAGGCTTGGGAACGCTGTATGGAACGCGACCCACAGAAAGTAGGCCGAGCTCGGGTGTCGGCAGAGACGTTTGCTGAGATTGTCAATTCATTCATTGAACCCATTAGTTACAAGACGATGGTGTTTGTACTGGGTCTGGTACTGGGCAGCTTGTTTGTGAGTAACTTTGCCTTCAGCGTCTTGAGGCAGAAGAGCACACAGCATCAGCAGCAGCAGCAACAACAACAGCAGCAGCAGCAGTTGGGTCAGGGGATGCAGGCGGCGACTTTTATGATACAAGCGACGCCACAGCGTGATGTCAGTGGACGCCGGCGACCTCGGGACTGGTCGTAGGCTGTCCCTTGATGATAGAGACTCCTGGACTCAGCCTTTTCTATTGCTTCCCTTGCCACTCTCACGTGAAAATGCTGCTGAGTGATCTTGTGAGTGATCTTCTGAGTGAACTTCTGACTTCTGACGTCTTTTTTGTTCTTTTGCGACAACCAGAGACCACGCCGAATCTATTGACTGGGGCCTGCAGGAGAACAGCAAGCAGCGAGTATATCTATCAGGCACATACCAAAGGCAGTGACACTTCCTATAAGCAAAGGGCCCCTCTTCCTTATTCGTGCTCAGTGATGGACAAGACGAAAAAGTCAGGTAAGCAGAACTTCGAGTGCCGGCAACAGATCTAACACGCGTCTAGCCATTGCCAAGGCGAAATCGGCCGTCCAAAGTGCCAAGAAGCGTAAGAAGCACGATTCCCTGGCAAAGATATCAACGGGGAGTACGCAAAGTTCAACGACAGCGGCGTCATCGCCAGCAAGCAGTATTTTGCATCATCCAACGTATAACACTGCTGCTCCTGCTCCAAAATGGGCACCGAGTCGGTCTGCCACGCACACGGAAGACGAGGGCCATTCAGAGGAGAGTGCAGGTGAGGAAGAGGAAGACTTTGAGGATTATTGCGTATGTCTTTTTTCTGCACTTTTTGCTTTTCTTGGAGTGTATGCTAATACAGCAGCCTGGCGGCTATCATCCCGTGAAGCTCGGCGAGGCATTCAAAGAAGGCCGCTACATCACCACTCGAAAATTAGGTTGGGGCCATTTCAGTACCGTATGGCTCGCGAAGGACACCCAGGAAAACCGGCATGTTGCACTCAAAGTGGTTCGTTCAGCAACGCACTACACGGAAACAGCGGTGGATGAGATTAAACTCTGTCAACGCATCACGCGCGCCAATCCCGATCATCCTGGCCATGCGCATGTCGTGAATCTACTGGATCAATTCGAACATACCGGCCCGAATGGACGGCATGTGTGCATGGTGTTTGAAGTACTTGGTGAGAATTTGCTTGGCTTGATTAAGCGGTATGAACACCGTGGCATCCCTACACCGGTCGTGAAACAGATTACATGGCAGATTCTATTGGCACTGGATTACCTCCATCGCGAATGTGGCATCATCCATACAGACCTCAAGCCAGAGAATGTCTTGATCGCCATTGACGATGTCGAAGCCGTTGCTACACTCGCAGCCACACAAACAGCAGAAGAAATGGCACGGACACCCGATGGCAATGCTCGAAGACGACCGCGCTATTCTCGCATCATTACAGGCTCACAACCCCTGCCTTCGCCTGCTGCAAATACGCTGCGGACGTCATTTTTGGATTTACCGGTACGGAGCGATCTGGAGGGTGAGTCGCGCGCTGGTAGTGCCATGGCACAGGAACGTCAACGTCTTGATCCAGAAGGCGATACAAGCATGTCCCATACACGCGCAACCTTGACAAAACAACGTACGGCAGATGTTATTACGGATCACGTCAGTAATATCTCCCTAACGCGTGAGTCGAATCGTGCTGCAGTCGGCGGTGTGGATCTCTCCAAGATTACCGTCAAGATTGCAGATTTGGGCAATGCATGCTGGACGCATCATCATTTTACGAATGATATCCAAACACGGCAGTATCGTGCACCTGAAGTTATACTGGGTGCAAAATGGGGTGCGTCTGCGGATTTGTGGTCCATGGCGTGTATGGTCTTTGAATTACTGACGGGAGATTACCTCTTTGACCCAAAAGCCGGCAAGTCGTATGATAAGGATGACGACCATGTTGCACAGATGGAGGAACTCCTTGGTCGTTTCCCAAAGCATATCGCGCATTCCGGTAAATTCTCAGGTGACTTATTCAACAAGAAGGGTCAGCTTCGCAAGATTGAAAAGCTGAATTTGTGGCCCTTGCAAGAGGTCTTGCGGGATAAGTATCACTTGTCTGAGGAGGAGGCACGACAGCTTGCTGACTTTTTAACCCCCATGCTCAACATTCACCCGCATGAGCGCGCAACTGCACGGAAACAGTTGGATAACCCTTGGGTGGCTGATTTAGAGTCTGTTCTGCTTGATGGCTACGTGGAGCAAGATAAAGTCTCTGGCTGGAGTCATGAAGCGAAAGGCGATGCAGCCACGAAACGATGAACCAAATCCCACATGTCTTATAAGATTTCTATGAATGTGTATCAAGCTGTCTTTTAATGTTATATCACGATATAAGTGTACGCTCGTCAAAATCAAATCTTGGAGGAAGACTTTTCATTGAGCACACGCTTTGTCCTGGCCTCCACGGCATCCAGAAACTCGTCTGTAGTGGCGAATGGTGTGTCCTTGGAAATGGCAATAGCGAGATCCTTGGTCATAATGCCATCGACATCAACGGTATCGATACACGCCTGCTCAATTGCCTTGCTGAAAGAGACGAGTGCATCATTGCCATCCAACTTACCACGGTGCTCCAGTCCACGCGTCCAAGCGAAAATCGAGGCAATTGGGTTGGTTGAGGTTTGCTGGCCCTTTTGGTATTGCCGGTAGTGTCGTGTGACTGTACCATGTGCTGCTTCCGACTCAATTGTCTTGCCATCTGGGTGCATGAGCACCGATGTCATCAAACCCAAGGAACCGAAACCCTGTGCGAGAATATCCGACTGCACGTCACCGTCGTAATTCTTGCACGCCCAAACCATACCGCCGGAGGACTTGACAACTTGTGCCACCATATCGTCAATCAAGCGGTGCTCATACCAGATACCAGCCTTCTTGAAGTCTGCTTCGTACGTATCTTCGTAGATCTGCTGGAAGATGTCCTTGAAGTGACCGTCGTAACGCTTAAGAATAGTATTCTTTGTGGAGAGGTAGAGGGGCATCTTCTTTAGCAGTGCAGTTTGCATGGAGCTGTGTGCGAAGCCTTCAATAGATGAGGTGATGTTGTACATGGACATGGCCACACCAGACTCCTTGAAGTCATACACATCAAGGGTCGTCGCCTTGCCACCATCAGCAGGGGTATACACAAGCTGAAGCTTGCCTGCACCCGGAACCTTGTAGTCTGTTGCACGGTACTGATCACCGAAAGCATGGCGACCAATGACAATCGGCTCAACCCATCCTGGAATCAGACGTGGTACTTTCTTGAGGAGGATGGGTTCCCTAAACACTGTACCACCGATGATGTTACGGATGGTACCGTTGGGCGAACGCCACATTTCCTTGAGGCCGAACTCCTCGACACGGGCCTCGTCGGGTGTGATGGTAGCACACTTGATGGCGACGTTATGCTTGAGTGTCGCGTTGGCGGAATCAATCGTGACTTGATCGTTGGTCTTATCACGATTCTCGATACTCAAGTCGTAGTACTCGATGGGCAAGTCAAGGTAGGGGAAGATGAACTTGTCCTTGATCTTTTGCCAGATGATACGGGTCATCTCATCGCCGTCCATCTCAACGACGGGGTTTGCGACCTTGATCTTTTGGAAGGCTGCATCAGGGGCGGGTTAGCAAAGGGCCTCTGAGACTTGAGGTGAAGCGACATACAAGCCATAGTCATGCGTGATGTGGCGGATAGGTATGTGAGTCTGCCTGTGTGTCTAAGGGCAATGGCCGTGCTGAACATGGACTTGAAGGGAGGAGTGTCCTGGTTTCTACTGAGTAAATTTCTCAGAGTTCGGGAGTTGCCTAAATCTGGGTGAAGCTCCCCCAGGCTCGGACATGCACTCCGCAGGCGTACAGCACCACCTGCAGAGACACGGAGCAGCTCGGACAAAGTGCCGTAGCAGGGTCTGGGTCTTGTCTCGCGGCAAGTCTACTTGCATGCCCTTGAACAGCGCTGGGCCAGAGTCCGTTCATATTCTCCGGTGTCGTGGGATGCCAGACTGACTAAGCGACCGGGTAAAGAAGGCATCCACTCGCGGAAAGCCGGGTCGGGCAGTTCATATGAGATGCCATACAGTGGCATACACCGTATGATACGCGTAACACGACTAGCGAGAACAAGGGAGAACACTTGATACGAGTGAGAGGAACATAGTGAAAGATTGACTTAAAAGAAAGAGCAGGGAAGTGCACACGACATTTCATGAGCGTCATCGTCTCCGAGTGGCATCAACTCTAGTTGTGCACTATTGCTGCTCGAACCATCGCTGGACGGCGCCTTCCATCGTCACAAGCAGACCCAGGCCAAGCGCACTAGCACCTACCGTCGTCCACTCGAGCCGACCAGCCTGGAATCGTTGATACCCTGCAAAGCCCACAGCAGCAAACAGCACGGCATTCAAGACCTGGTAGGTACGGTCATCCTGACCGGCTTTAATCAGGGCATTTTCTGCCTTCCTACCAGCCTTCTTTGCACCCTCCTTCGCCTTGTGTGCTTCATCCTTGACTTTTCCTTCAGCGCGTTTCGCTTTTTCCTCTGCCTCTTGCGCTAGCTCCCGGCCTTTTGCCTGTGTCTCTGTCTTGACGTCGCGCTCCTTGAAGCCGCTGTCGACAATGTTGATTTGTTGGCCAGCGTCGGCTGTGGTGGATGGTTCAGCGGCATGATCAACGAGCGAGGGCACGGCATTGGCGGCCTTTTCAGCGGCGGATTGTTTAGGGCCCTGTGCGGCGACTTCAGAGTAAGAGGACATTGTCTTGTAGCTATAGCGTAGGTAGAGTAGACGTTCAAGTCGGTGGGTTGGTTCACGGTTGGAGATGTCTTTGCTTGTGTTGGCGGGAGGATGACGTACAATGGCCGCACACTCGCTAACCAGGGGCTTCAGCTCAGAATATCAGGCCGTCAAAGGCAGTTGGACTGACTGGTCAATAGTCGCTTCATACGAGCAAGACAGATCTCCTGAGCACTGAGCTGTATTGCATGCGCATGAACAGTCAATGTTTGTCAAGCTATAGGCTCTTTGTTGAACTGACTAACACATCAGATGAAGTCCGTATTGCTTATTTGTGTGCTGGATAGAGCTCCCTCTCTGACTAGCACCAAGTCTCCCTCCGCCTCGCCCTTCTGACCTCGCTATACACCGTACTACCCGTCTGCAGTTGTCCAGTTTCCTCGTTGTTCCTTTCACAAATTTAGAAGAAAACAAAAAGCAGAAAGACGACTTGGCCAATCTACACACTCACTCTGCCAGAGTCCATCTACTGCTCTGTTCTACTCTCAAAGCAAGGCCATGGCAGGAACTCCAAAGAGGGACTTTGTCCAGCTAAACGACATGTCGCCCCTTGGCGCTCCCCTCTCTCAGGCCTACTCACACACCTCCAACACAGACTACGAAGACAACGACCGTTACAGGCGCGACCATGAGCAGTACTTGCAGACCCATCAGGAAGACAGCAGCTCCGTCTCACCTGTCCTACAGCAACAACAACTTGATAGCGAGTCAGAGAAACAACCCCTGCAAGTCAGAAGACGCAAAGTATGGCAAGAGACTGGGTCCCAGCACACGCGCGTCACACGTGCGGGTAAACTCTACCAGAAAATCATGTCTATTGGTTTCATTACTCGTTGGCTCTTGTTTATGGTCCCTGTAGCCATTCTACTAGCTGTCCCCATCATTGTCGGCGCTTTCAATCGTGCGGAAATTGCGGGTGTTCGAATTCTTTGGTTCTTTCTATGGGTTGAAGTCGTCTGGCTCGGTCTCTGGGTAGCCAAACTCGTTGCACGACTGCTGCCGTACATTTTTCGCTCTGTCGTTGGTGTGGTCTCTGTCTCTACGGCAAAGTATGCGACACTCATCAAAGCACTTGAAGCGCCCCTGACGTTTCTCTTCTGGAGCGTCATTTGCGTTGCGACATTTCTGCCCATCATGACACAAAACCCAGATAATCGCAAGGAGCCAGGCGGTACAAAGCCATGGGAATCCATCATGGCAAAATTGCTGACAGCTGCCGTGTTGGCCAGTGCCGTGTACCTCGGCGAAAAGATCCTCATACAACTCATTGCTGTACACTTCCACAAAGTCCAATACGAGATGCGCATCACAGAAAATAAATGGGCCGTCAATATGTTTACAAAGTTGCTGGAACACTCTCGCACCATGTTTCCGCGATTTGGCGGCGACTTTGATGAAGAAGATGCAATCCTAGAGCCAGGTGCTTTCAGTGGACTTCGCACCAAAGCCGGCAGAAAACAATCGACGCCTGGAACGCCTGGTGGAACTGTGACGCCCATGCAATTTGTCAATGGCGCACGACGTGTCTTGCAAGTCGGTGCAGGTGTACTCGGTGGTGTTGCGGGTGAAGTCACTGGCAAAGGATACAATCAGGCCGGCTCACCCTATCAGACTGTCATTGAAGCTTTGCTCACTAAGAATGCAAGCGAAGCACTGGCAAGACGTATTTGGCTCTCTTTTGTGCAAGAGGGCAATGAAGCGTTACTGCCGGAAGACATGATTGATGTGTTTGACAGCGCTGAGAAGGATGCGGCCGAGGCAGCCTTTACCTTCTTTGACGATGACTACAATGGCGACGTCTCACTGGACGAAATCATCATGAAGATCCATGAAGTCGCGCGCGAACGCAAGGCCATCTCATCCAGTCTCAAGGACACCGACTCTGCTATTGGCAAGCTGGACAATGTCTTTTGCCTGATTGTCTTTGTCATTGCCATCTTCATCCTGATTGCACTTCTCGACACGAGCTTCAAGACAGTCTTGACGACTTCTGCCACTGGACTCTTGTCGCTCTCTTTCATCTTTGGTGCCACTTGCCAGGAGATTGTGGCCTCTCTCATCTTTGTATTTGTCAAGCACCCATTCGACGTTGCAGACCGATGCATCATTAGCGGCAACACCTACATCGTTCAGGAAATGTCCCTCATGTTTACCATTCTCAAGCGTGGCGACGGAACACAGGTGCAGGCACCAAATTCCCTCCTCAACACGCTCTTCATCGATAATGTCCGTCGCTCAGCTGCGATGCTCGAAACTGTCAAGATTGACGTTGACTTTGCAACGTCATTTGAGCAGATTGAACTACTGCGTCTAGAGATGCTCGACTTTGTCCGCCACGAATCGCGCGACTTTCACAATGCTTTTGACATCTCGATTGACAATTTCGCCGGGCTCTCAAAAATGACCATCTCGATGGCAATCAAGCATAAGAGCAACTGGCAAAATGACGCTTTGCGCTGTCAACGACGCAATAAGTGGATGTGTGCACTTGCACTCGCCATCAAGAAGCTCAATATTGTCTCTGCTGGTCCTGGCGCTGGCGATCCAAAGAATCCATTTGTTGTTCGCAAGCTCAAGGAAGACTCCGAGGACTTGCTCAGTGGAAAATCGGACGATGTAGCAAAGCAACAAGAAACGACGGATTACGCCAAGATTGCATTTGATCCGACATTTGGCACACGTACGCGTACATCTGATACATTCGATGTCAATTTGCGCAGTGGTGGCGCTGGTGAGCGTGTGGATGCTATGCTGCCCAATACACTGGCTGAGGAACGTGACTTGCTATTTGAGGAGGAGTTGAAGAGCAGTGCGCCCATGCCTCGAAAGACTCAATCGCCCACATTACCTATGCAGCAAGCGCCGAGCAATGCCGCAGCAAGTAGTCTGCAAGGACGTCGATTGTCGACCAGACGACCCGCTGAGGATCTTGAACTCGGCGGATCAGGACCGTACACGAGTCGATGATGACCTATGTTCGCTTATTTTCTCATGATATGCTATTTCCTGCACACACCTCTACAGCTAGATGAGCCTCGGATAGAAGGCGAACTCATACATCGCATAGCAATGGGCCCCTTTTTACGACTGACCTTCAGCCACTTTATTTTCAACTTTTGCATTCCCTTTGGGAGGTCGTGCGCCAAACAACTTGCTGCCTACACGAACTTGGTCACTCCCTTGCTTGATGGCGTCTTCAAAATCTTCACTCATACCCATAGACAGCCGGACTTGCTCTACCCCAGAGATCTTGGCATCGAGCACGTGTTGCTTGCATGCCTTGAGCTTTGCAAAATCAGCATTCTCACCTTCATGTTGTGTGGAATTTGCAAGCGACCCAATCGTCATGAGTCCTGCGAATTGTAGGTGCTCAAGTGTAGTTAGATGTCGAACGAGCTCCAGAACTGCATCGCCAGGTTCGACACCAGACTTTTCGCTTTCGCCAGAGGTGTTGACTTGCACGTAAATGTTGACCTTTTCAAGGCTGTGCTCTGTTTCTGCGAGCATCTTGCGACCCTTTTCAAGCTCATTGGCCTTTTTGATGGAGTCAACCGTTTCTACGGCAAACAAGTTTGGCACGCCACTGGCAAGGCCTTTACATTTGTTGCTTTGCAAACCGCCAATAAAGTGCCACTTGATGTCCTTTGGCAATGCCTTTGCCTTGTCAATCAGCTCTTGTGCATAGTTCTCTCCGTAGTGGAGGTGCTTGGTTTCTGCATGGAGAGCAGCGATATCAAAGGCAGGTTTGAGCTTGCTGACAGCCACGAGCGTGACGGAATCAGGAATCCGCGACTTGATGGATTCATAGGCAGAGACGAGCTCTTCTTTTCTAGCAGTTGATGCTTCAATAGCAGATGACATGCTTCGCGATAGTCTAAAGAGCTTACGGGACAGTCTTTGCATGCGAGGTGACGGTCGACTTGAGCCTCCACACGTCATCGATTTCACGAATTTCATCTGAAAAAGCTGCCTGTTGCAGCGGCTTACCCGAGAGAGCCTCAAGTCGCCAGGAGCTTATCGGTGCAGATGATACAAGGTAGGTCTATCCTCAGACTACTTTCGGGAGAGTATGTCTACTCTGGAGCTTGATCGTGTGTCAACCTTGCCGCATGAATCTCCTCCGTTGCCAAAACATGCAGCTGAGCATGCTATGGATGACCTGCCCCCTGCCGACCGCGGTCGCGCAGCCTGGACATTCGTTGCTGCAGCTACGCTACTAGAAATGCTTATTTGGGGCTTTGGCTTTACTTTTGGTATTTTCCAAGAGTACTATGCCTCCAATGCACCGTTCAAGGGAGCGAGCAATGCGAGCATCTCTGCTGTTGGTACAGTCGCGCTGGCTCTTATGTACTTTGTGTCCTTTCCAGTTCTGCCCCTTGCAAGAGCATACCCCAAATACATCGGGCCTGGCATGTGGGTCGCATTGGCTGTCTTGAATCTCTCGCTCTTCTTGTCTAGCTGGGTAACCTCAGTGGATGGACTCATTGTCGTCCAGGGAGTTGTCTTTGGTCTCAGCGGTGGTCTCCTATATACACCCGTGATTCTATGGCTAGGTGATTGGTTCGTTGAACATCGATCGCTTGCTGCCGGTATCATTTTTGGTGGATCAGGTCTCGGCGGTGTCATCCTGCCTTTCCTCTTGTCTGCTTTGCTTGAACATGTCGGCTTTGCTTGGACCATGCGCATTTGGGCTGCGATTTATACAATCTTCGGTTCGATTGCTGTTTACTTCCTCAGGCCTCGTATACCGGCTCGACTGCAAATTGCGACCAAAGTGCGATATCCCTCGTTGCGCTTCCTCACGGCTCCCCTCTTTTGGACAATCGGCGCGACCATCTTCTTCCAGGCACTCGCCTTCTACCCAATTTCTCTTTACATGACGACCTATGCGACCAGTTTTGGCGTCAAGGCCATTGAAGCCACTCTAGTGACCGTCATCTTCAATTTGTGCTGTATTCTTGGTCAAATTGTGACCGGATGGCTGGCAGACGGTTTACTCAGCTATGTCAGCATTATGACGGTCTCCACACTCTTCTCAGCACTCGTCTCCTTCCTCATCTTGGGATTTGCACGGGGATTAGCCATGCTAATTGTCTATGCCATCCTCTTTGGGAGTGCATCAGGCGGCTTTTCTGCAATCTGGCCCCGAGCCTCGTCAGCCGTAGATCCAGAGATCAGCGGTACAATCTTCCTCGCTTTTGCGTACTTCAAGGGTACAGCAAGTATCATTGGTCCAACAGTCGCCGGTGTCCTCTATTCATCGCATCAGTCTGGAAAGGTCAGCAAGGATGACTCTGATTACGGTCGGCATGGATTTGAAAAGGTGACCTTGTTTGTTGGCAGCATGATGCTTGTTGCAACGCTCATTTCGACAGGTATCGCTGTGGCACCTTCCATCAAGAAGATGACCAGAGGCACGAAAAGCAGCCGATAGAGCATTTGTCCCTTTGGCTAATGAAGCACTTATACATTTGTCTTCCTCATTTATTACATGTATCTACACCTCAATTTCGATTGTACTTCCATTCTATTTGCAGCGAGTCTTCCATTGTCCATATAAACCCGTGCCCACAAGCACATGACGTTGCGGCTGATTCTTGTAGCAAGAGCTGGCAGTTCGCAGGTTTACTCACAATTTTGACCCCTGGAATCTTATTCTACTCTACAGAATTACAGCTGCGATTTGATGATACACAACCGGGTGTGAAAGCCGTTGAAGCGATCTAAACGCACTTTTGTCCTTGATGCTGAGTTCAGAGGGGTGGACGTGAGAAGCAATCTTGCAGAGCATGTTAGCTGCAATGACGCTGCCTTGACAACTAGGCTTGCTAGCCACAGTTCTAGGACGATCTTTAACATTATTACAGGCAGTTCATAGCTTCGAAACAAAGATGACCTAGGGAAACCAGCCAACAGGACGCCCGAATTAGCAGTAACGTTCCGAAACTACAGCTGCATTTGGCCTAGCGCTAGCTACATAGTCTACTACCGCCCGCGCGCTTATCATGCCTCGATCGAAGATCTTGATTTGCAGTTGCAAACCGGAACACCCAAACCACACCATGGACTTTTCTCATGTTGTTGTCGGCGGCGGAGTTGTAGGCCTAGCTGTCGCTTCTCGTCTGGCTCGTGCTGCTGCCTCAAATAGTGTCCTCTTGATTGAGCGCAATAGGCAGGTTGGTCAAGAAACTTCGTCGCGCAATAGCGAGGTTATCCATGCTGGACTATACTACCCGCTCAATTCGCTCAAAACAGAACTCTGTATCAAGGGTAAATCTATGCTCTACGAGCTCTTTGACAAGCAAGGCATAGACTACAAGCGTTGCGGCAAGTTGATTGTTGCACAAAATAATGATCAAGCTGCATACCTAGATACGTTGCGGAACAAAGCGGACCAACTGGGCGTACCGACGCGTACCTTGAGTGCAAAGCAGGCTCAAGTTATTGAGCCGCATGTGCGTGCTGATGAATGCGTCTTGGAATCTACCTCGACAGGTATCATGAACTCGCATGGTCTTATGACTTATCTGCTGGGTCAATTCGAGAATGCTGGCGGTGACGTGTCTCTTGCGACAAAAGTAGATCGGATTGATGCGATAGCAGGAGGATACAAGCTGAGTACGACAAGTGCTGGTGAAGCGTTCGACATCAAGGCCGAATCTGTTGTCAATTGCGCTGGGTTATACGCAGTAGACATTGCCAATATGATCCTGAAGGAGCAACTCAAGGCATACTACGCGAAAGGTCAGTACTATGCATACGCTGGTGGACCACTTCCGAAACATCTCATCTATCCTTGCCCCGAGAAGCATCTCGCAGGTCTCGGTACGCATCTGACATTTGATCTAGCCGGCCAAATCAGATTCGGTCCTGATGTCGAGTGGGTGGACAGTCCAGCCGACTTGTCCGCCTCGAATGCAAGGCTTGATGAGGTTTACAAGGCCGTCCAGCAGTTCTTCCCATCGCTCGAGCGCAGTCGCTTGACGGCAGATTATTGTGGCATCCGGCCGAAGATGGCACCCAAGGGCAGCGCAGCAACGGACTTTGAAATACGTCACGAGCCGAACCATCCAGGCTTTGTCAACTTGCTCGGTATCGAGAGTCCAGGTCTGACGAGTTGTCTTGCCATTGCTGAGCATGTTGAAGGCTTGTTGAAGTGAGTGCCGCAATGACGGCACCAGGCTTATGCATCTCTAGCGACACGAGGACGCGAGACATTATACACCTTCAAAGACTGTTTCAATTTGCTGCAAAGGCTTTCGAAGACCAGAAAATGCTCGGCAGATCGCAAAATGAGCCTTAAGCCAGTCAAATTTACCTGTGCTAGGACAATGGTTGGGATGCCAGAAGCCCTCACTGTTCGTCGCCGACGCGCCTCACGAGACCAGGAATCGAGATTGATGGTGAGAAGCATGCTTGTGGGCATCTCGTGCCAACACCACTCGATAGCAAAGGTCGAACAGAACCCTCGCAGCGCTTTAAGTGGATACTGAGCCTGGAAAGAACAAGCCAGACTGCGTGGTGTCAAGGCCCGTAGAGCCGGTGCTTGGCTTGCTGCCGTTTCTGGCATGGCTCTTTGAGGCGCAAAAGACCATCCGACAATCCATCGTCGAGTTCTGCCCTGGGTAAGCTCGTGCAAGACGTAATTGTTGAGTCCAGCGCTTCGTAATTGACTGACAATCTGCTCTACGCTGGAAAGTTTACCAAGCATGGTCGTGTACCATTGAATGCGCGTTTGTAGAGTCTTACTTTCCTCAAACAAGCGCGACGTGAATGCAACTTCACCGCCTGGGGTAATCATCTCGCTCGGAGATCCAATGAATGCCGTAGACTTTGCTCCACCCTTCAACTTTGCTGAGGTTGCAATCTCTTCTTCATCAGTGTAGAATGGTGGGTTGCACATCACAAAAGTCAGAGGCTGTGATATCACTGCGCTGTGCTGGAGTAAAATCGGTTCATCGACATCTGCCTTGAGCAGGTTGATGCGTTCTGAGAGGCTGTTTTGTTCGATATTATCTCTTGCAGCCTCGAAGGATCTTTGGTCACTTTCTGTTGCAAGCATGCGCCATTGCTTGTTTTGAGCAATGGCAAGCAGAGGATAGACTGCAGTTGCGCCAGTGCCAATGTCGAGCCCTACAACCGGTTTCTTCTTAAGCCACGTTTCCGCGACAAGGTCTTCGAGCCAGAGCACATAATTGAGACGATTGCCAAGCGTTGGGCAAAGCCGGTCGACAGGAATTGTCACAGTCAAGCCAAAGAAATGCTTGAAGTAGCATCGAGTCACAGCTCTGAGGGCATTTTGATCATTGTAATCGAGGTAAGATCCATCTATGAGGCTGAGAGTCAGCCATTTGGATACATTTTACAGACAAGCGTACAAAGGACGTAGGTCAGGAAAGGCTTGAGCTAGCAGCTTGAGGTCAGGCGGTGCAGCAAAGCATGAGCGAGGGTGCATTCAGCATACGTCAATAGGAAGTCAAAACTCTGGGAGTGTTGGTCGTGGAAAGGGAGCTCTTCGTCGTGAACTCAACTCCCCGCAATCGCCGACCTCAACATTGAGTACATCGATCCATCATCTGATATGGCTGCCAGCAGACTCACAGGGCGTACCATTTTCATCACAGGGGCCTCCTCCGGCATTGGACGTGCCACTGCCCAGGAGTTCGTCAACCAAGCTCAAGGACACAAGATCAACCTCGTACTCGCTGCCCGTCGCCTTGATACCCTCAAGGAGATTGCTGCAAGTCTAGAATCTCAAGGTGCGAGCGTACATCCCGTGAAGCTCAATGTTTCAAGTCTGGAAGAGATCAAGCAGGTGTTGGCAGATTTGCCCGATAAGTTCAAGCAAGTCGACTGTCTCGTCAACAATGCCGGGTTCGTGGTTGGGACGGAGCATGTGGGTGAGATCACTTCTGCGGACGTCGACTCGATGTTTGCTACGAATGTAAATGGTCTCATTCACATGACACAGGAATTTGTGCAGCGATTCAAGGAGCAAGGCAAAGGGGATATTGTCAACATTGGATCCATTGCAGGCCGTGAACCATACCCAGGTGGCAGCATTTACTGTGCAACGAAGGCAGCTGTGGCAGCCTTCACCTCTGCGCTGCGCAAGGAGCTCATCTCGACAAGGATCCGAGTGATCCAGGTTGATCCAGGACAAGTCCTGACCAACTTCTCTGTCGTACGCATGCGTGGTGATACGGAGAAGGCAGATGCCATTTACAAGGGTGTGGAACCCCTCACCCCCGAGGACATCGCGGAGATCATTGTCTTTGGTGTCTCGCGACCAGAAAATGTCGTTATGGCAGAGACACTCGTGTTCCCTAGCCACCAGGCAGGGGCTGGCAGTATGCACCGCAAGTAAGAAACATAGATATCATTACTCATCATAGAGGCTCAGCTACGAGGATTCCGTGAACCCTTGACCTGCCTTGTCACCAAAACCCGTGGCCGACAATTCCGCAAGCTGCATAGTACGCTTGTAGTCATTGTAACTTGAATTTTTCCTTGGCATACCGGGTCTTTCTGCTTCCTGGGCCTCTGGCTGCCCGAAGCTGGTAAAGGACAGCTTGGCTTGCTCGTCTACATTGGTCAGAAGTCATGATGCCAAGAAGCAGCCGTACCTTTGTAATTGCTCGAATCAGCGGCTGGAATATGGCTTTCGCGTCGCTCGCCTTGACTTGGCCCTGCCGTCGAGTACCCTGGCGTACCTCCTTTGTCTGCCATGTCTGCCATAGTGCGAACAGATGTTAATTTGCAGTTGTACAACGTCAAGGCGATCGAGAAGATGACGACAGAAAACGAGACAGTCACATCTACGACTCTACTACACATTCTGGAAGTAGAATGAAGGATATCCTGGCGTCGCCAAATCTGCCATGGGCGGGAGATCCTTTGAAAAGTCACCAACTAGCAGCTCCGGCTGCAGACCAGATTCCGTGCGTTTGACCTTGACAATGGCCAACTTAGCCAGGTTCATGCTCGCATGCAAGAAGCTCTCCATCTGTACAAGTAACTGAGCCTCATCAAACAGCTGAGCGCGAGAAAAGACATCTTCAGCAGAGACGTCGGCTGATCGCTGGAGGACCAAGGCCTTGATGGCCTGCACGAATGGCATCGCCTCTCTCCGCTTCTCCTTCTGCATAAGCACTTTAGCATCGTCCACAATCGCCTTGTCGTCAAAGGAGTTGTTTTGTTCATTATAATGCCGCTTGATGGCATCGATGTAACCTTGCTGCCAAGTCGGGAACTGCTCAGACAAGAAGATAGTCAAGGCCTTTGGCTTCGTAGGATCATACTGAACCTGTTTGCCCTTGCTCTTCTTCTTGAATTGCAGGCCTTCGGATGAGTGAATACTGCTCACCAAGTCACGCAAGTACGTGAGACCAGCAGAAATGACAAGGTCCACAGGTGCCGTCAATTCGGGGAATCGGGCAGTCTGTACACTGCCGCTCTTTTGCAGAACGGTCGAGTAGATATGTTCACTGATGTGTGGTGCAAATGGCGCAATCAGCAAAGCTTGCCACTCAATCCATTGCATCACCAGATCCCTGTGCATGCCCTCTCGGGAGATCTCGCGGTACCAGTCTCGAGCAATGCTGAAGTCGTAAAGTCCAGACTTGAGTGCAGTCCGATATTGCGCAGCTTCATAGCCTTTGCGTGTTGTCTCAGCAAGCTGATTCATTTCATTGGCAAAGGCCTTGTCGCTAAAGAGCATTTCACCTTGACGGAGCGATCCTTGTTCCCTGACTTGCTCTTCGCACCATTCCTTGAGCGTAAAGAGACGCAGAATCATGGCATTGGCCGAGGCTTCCTCGAAGTTCGCGTCCTCAAGCGAGTCGCCTGCGTCAGCCAAGCACAATCGTGTTGCATCAGCACCAAACTTCTGCACAGCTTCACGCATCGTCAAGAAATTGCCAGTTGACTTGGACATCTTGTCACCGTTGAGCAGCAGGTGACCGTTACCACGTACGCCACGAGGCCACATGTCTTCCTCAAAGATGGCAGTGTGGGTGTACATCCAGAAGGTCAAGTGATTGGTGATCAAGTCCTTTCCACTGACACGCACGTCGAGCGGGTAAAAGTACTCAAACTCATATCGCATAGCCTCCAAAATTTCCATAGGGATGTCCGTCTCTGGCGATTTGCCCTTCGCGAGAACATACTCCCATACAGCATCCGTCATTTTCTCTGCGCGAATGTTGCCCTTGCCGAGTTGTGCACCATCAATCGACGCGTGAAGCCAATGCGCGATGGTGTAGTAGGCCATGTAGATGGTCGAATCAGAGAGAGACTCAACAAGGTATTGAGGGTCCCAAGGAAGCTTAGTTCCAAGACCGTACGATCGCGAGCAAGCCCATTGGTTGAGCCAAGCAAGACACTGCTCAAAGCCATTGCGCGTTTCCGCACCAAACGTGTTCATGTTCTTCAACAGACCCTCCGTCTTGGCACGCCAATTGGCCTCTCCGTAGTCAATGTACCATTGATCACAAAGAGCAATGACACACTCGTCGCCGGATCGAGACATGATGGTGTCCTCTGGCTCATTGTACACGAATGCAAGGCCTGCATCGATCATAGCTTGCCGGACAAGAGGCTTTGCCTTTTCAACCTTTTCGCCCTTAAAGTCACCAACGAGCATGGTGCCCGAGTAGAAACCTTCCTTGTAGCAAAGTTCCTTGGCTTTTGCGAGCAAGTCAGCGTCCTTTGGTGAAGCAATTTTGAGCTGCTGGCAAACGGTCGGGGCACACATCTTTCCGTACGATGGCGTCTCGATAATGGCCACAGGCTCATTCTGAGCCCAGGTTGGATCAATACCGTAAAATGCTGCTTTCTTTGCAAGGTCGAGGGACGTCATGTAGTCATCAGGTGAGTCGCTGGGCACTGATGTGACAACACCTGTTCCTTTGGTTGCCAAGACAGTTTCCATTGGCAGGATACGAACTTGCTTGTACACTGAGTTGGGGGCATCGACAAGGGTTCCGACAAGCTGACTTCCCTTGATGTCACCAAGGTGAATGACTTCACGCTCCTCGAACAAGTCCTGGAACGCCATGTTGCGTGCTGATTTGGCGGAACAGAGGTAGACCTCACCGTTTTTTGCACGGAACAAGCCATATGTAATTTTGGGTCCAACAAAACAATTGGTTTGGCCATACATGGTCTCAGGTCGAAGGGTTGCTGCAATAAAGAAGATCGGTGTATCCTGCAACTTCAAGGATTGCACAACTTCTTGAGCTTGTTCTGACCACTCGATAGCACGCAGCTTGATGCCAGTGTAGTCCGTTGGTCCCTTTCCTTCACCAGATGCACGGTCGTGGTCCATGCAAGGCTGGCCATCGAGAGGCGAGTATACAGTGTACCGCTTGCCAAACTTCACTTTTTGCAAACCGTGCAACTTATTCATCTGCCAACGCACAAATGAATCATAGTAAGGGTTTGCATCTGTCGTGATCATGGATCGACGCCAGTCTATACGTGCGCCAAAAGCGGTACAGTCTTCCTCACAGAGCGGCGGGAAGTACTCGAGCCAGTATCGCTCATCAGCAAACTTGGGAATCTCCTCATTTGGAATCTTTAGCAACTGCATGATTTGGAATTGATAGTCCATGCCGCCCTTCTTTGCTGTGGCTTTGGACTTTTTGCCCTTGAACTTGGTTACATCGCGCTCGCCGACCTGCTCTGGCTGTAGTTGCACCTTTTCCTCCTGCGGTGGGTTGTCTGGCAATTGAAAGTCCTTGCCAAAGAGCTCAATCTCACGCTTAAGCTTGTCGGCGCACGACTTGATGGGCATGCCTGTGCAGTGGAAGCCAAGGGGAAACAAGGCCCGCTTGCCCTGAAGCCTAGCAAAACCAGTCGCAAATTCGACTTTGGTCAGCGTAAAGGCATGGCCGAGATGAAGCGATCCGTTCATGTAGGGATACGCCATAGTGCCCATGAACTTGGGCACTTCTTCGTGCATCTGTGTACCTCGCTTGCCTGCTTCAAATGCGGGCGGATCAATCTCAAAGAGCTTGTCTTGCTTCCATTGCTTCTGGCAACGCGCCTCGATTTCTTGCAAAGTGTCACGCTTGACTGTATTTTGCAGCGTCAACTTGCCCACATCTTGAGCGAGTGCTGCACTACTCATCTTGCGCAGCAGATGCCTAATGATGGCCGTCGTTTGGCTCGTCGGCTTTTGTGTGCAGATGCAGGTCGTCGTCGTCCCTTGAATTCTTCTGGCAGATTTGAGCGTGAGACCACAAACGACGAGCAGAAGAATTTGGGAGCGCCAGCAACTTGCTCCTATCAAGACTACTGCTACAATTACTTGCATATAGTAGTGTAGGATACGAGCCGAGGTGGCGGATGAAAGAGGACATGCTGTTGACGGTCCCTGATTATCCTATTATTCACAGACCTGAGCAGACACGGACTCCTTGAGGGTCCCCATGTTGAGCACGAATACACTGAGACTTTCTAAGCCAACGCGCTTCCTCTTTTGTCACCATCTCTTCGCTCGATGCTCAATTATCGTGCTCAGTTACTAGGAACCCCCGAAACTTCTACTTCTGCCTACCTTTGTTCTTTGAAATACGATGTGTAGTTCTGGTTAGAAGAAGAATGAGAATCGCCTCCTCATACGGCTGCTGCGCCAAACTGATTTTAGTGGCGGCTTGAGAGGATGCTTGCGTTTGCATTCAGCAACAGAAACTGTCTTGCCCTTCTCGGGAGACGCTTGATGCTGGCTGCCTACATTATATATGCTTGTAATACTGTTCACGCTTCATCCATAGCGTCAATCATTTCAGCGTCCAGCCGTTCCTTGTGTAGCACGAATCGACAGGTCCCTTTATCCCCCACAAATGTCATGTTGGATGGTGCTTGCAAAATATCATAGGCAGAGTCTATCGCTTTAGATACCGCTCTGCCATTATGTATGACGGCCAATGCAGACTTAATTTCCATTAGCGCTTGTTCATCCGTCTCCATGTCGAGCGTCGTATACTGCCGGTTGTTCAAATAGAGGTCTAGTAAGTCTTCCTGTGTCTCCTCTAATTGAACCTGAGAAATGTGCTGAAGCGGGAATATACATGGTTCTTGGCGCAAGCGACAAGCAAGAGACAGGCACGCCTGCGCAATACCATGAGGCGGTACTTTGTGCGGCGCATAGGTCTTGTAGCTATCCGCGCACAGCTGCCAAGCAAGCCAAGTCGTCTCCTTCGTCACTTTATGATGTCGCGCAAATTTGATGAGAGGTGCTTGTGGATGACGTGCACGAAAGTCAAAGCAATGGACTTCTAGTATCATGCGCTCGAGTCCAAGTAATCGCTTCCGCTGTTCTTCCAGAGTTGCAGAATCGGGGTTCAAGTCCGGACCTTGTGGATGCCGATACGCATAGACTGCAGTGAGGATGTCTTTGGCTTTTTTGCTTGTATCTTCCATCTTCGAGGCAACGAATAAACATGCAGAGGCAACGTCCTGCCGTTAGCCCATTCGTCAGATTATGGGGACTTACGTTGGAGTTGAAGTCAGAGATGGCGTGAAACAGATGGAAGCGTGTATAGAGCATCATGGCAGTTCCGATCGACCTGACAGGGCTGTAAGATGGTTAGTACAAGCGGAAGAGGATGGACTTCGACGCACAATTGCAGAGTGCGACCAACTGCTTGCATCCAACAGCATGCCGAAAGACGAAGCTGAAGTTCCTTGGACTCTGTGGTCTGCAATAGCCTGATACGCGTTGAGAGCGTTTCAATCTGATAATGAGTCAGGTACGGATGGGACAGATGAACAGCGACTGGGAATGTCGTCGTCATAGTAAGAAAGCAAGCAGGTCAGACAAAAGGCACTCTAGCAGCACAAGAACAGATAGCAGCAAGCCAGCCTCCGAGTATAGCTCAGCAGGCCTTGTAGTCAAGAGGTTTATAGCGCTGTGTATAGAAGTGTCTGGTTGTCTTTCTCTCACGAGCGGCAACAAATAGGAGAGACAGGACAAGCAACCACGTAACCATCTTGACACACTCTCCATCTAGCTGCTACAAGAGTGACTGCTGAGACCTGGGCGATGGACGTTCAGCAGGATCAGCAACAGCTGACGCCGGAGCAGCAGCAACAGCTGCAGGCTGCACAACAGCAGATGGAAGACTTGCGTTCTGAGCCATTCAAAAAACAGGCGCTGGAGCTGGCTCAGTTCCTACGGCACAATGCATTGCTCAAGAACAAATCTGGCGTGCTGGACGGCAAGCGTGTTGAGTACTTCAAAGGTGCGCTGGCCTTAACAAACCCGTAAACTGCTAATAATAAGGCAAAAATGCACTCAAGGCTTTGCAAAGCGATGCATACCAAGCATTGAGCGCCAAGAACCCTACGCTGCCTAAGATCACAAACTTGCAGGAAGCAGGGGAAGCGATGCGCTTGCTACCAATCCATCTACTCGCGCTGCGCGTTGATTTGTTAGAAAAGGAGAAGGCCAAGAAGGGTGCTTCGCAAGCGAAACCATCTCGCAAGGTGCAGATCAACCGTCAGCAAGAGATCAGCGAAGAGCACAGCTACGTCTGGTTCTATGAGTACATCCCTCTGACCACCAAATTGGCTGGTTTAGGATTGCTTGTGGTTGTCTTGCTCATCATCATGTACCCCTTGTGGCCCACACGCATGCGTTTCGGTGTCTACTACCTCTCCTGGATTGCTCTGGGCTTTGTGGCTTTGCTCATGGCTATCGCTGTCGTGCGTCTCATTCTCTACCTCATCACCATGTTTGCTGCACCTCCGGGAATCTGGCTGTATCCTAATCTGTTTGAGGATGTCGGTTTCTTTGACAGCTTCAGGCCTTTCTGGGCTTGGCATGAAGACAAGGCTGCCATCAAGGAAGCAAAGCGTGTAGCAAGAGAGGCGAAATTACAAAAGCGCCAGCAAAAGGTCAAGGAAGGTGGTGCTTCCGCCACAGGCAGTCATTCATCGCCTGCAGGTTCAGTGAAGCCGAGGGCAGCATTCATCGAAGAAGTCAGCGAGTAGACGTAGCTTTTATCTGAATGCTACCGTAGCTTTTAATCTTGTGCCAAGCTTTCGTCAACAAGAATAACAATTTACTGTTCACGGCCCAGGCAGATACTTGAGACAGAGCTTCAATGGCCCGAAAGCACGTCATCAGAAGCCTGATTTTCTACTTCCTTATTTCCCCGAGTCAGGGTCCACCGGGAAGGATGCAGACGTGGAATGGGTGTCTTGTGTCGCGCGATTCCGGCAACTGCCTTCCAGATGAAATCAAGGAGAGATGCGATCAACCAGGCACACACACTATCCATGCAACATACAGATGGAGGAAGGCAAGCAGAGTGCAGCAGATGCACTGACAAGAACAGCATCAGAATCAACATTGACTGTTCTGGCTCCAGCCCCAAAGAACCAAGTTCCACTTTGGCGAAGAATATGGGACGATAGCTGGTTCCTGTGCGGCTTTGCGCTTGTTATCGTTATTGGCCATCTGGCACCGAATGTAGCACGGAGAGGAGGTGTGTTGCGGACAGAGTACACCTTCAGCTATGGATCCCTCGCTCTCATCTTCCTCATATCGGGCCTTACAATGCCGACGGCGTTGCTCTTTGCAAATCTCAAGCGGATACGATTGCATGTGATTACACAGAGCATGAGCTTCCTCATTGCGCCGGCCACCGCATTGGCCATTGTTCAATGTATTCGTGCGTCAGGGACGACGCAAATACCGACTCTGGTCCTTGCCGGCTTCATGATTATGATCTGTACGCCCACAACGGTCGCGAGCAATGTGACTTTTACGCGCGCGTCTGGGGGAGACGATGCTGCTGCCCTCATTGAGGTGACCATTGGCAACCTCTTTGGCATCTTCATCTCCCCTACGCTTGTGCAACTCTTCCTGGGCGACTCTCTCGGGCTGGGCATCGCAAAGCCCCGTGGGGGTGTGACACAGCTATATCTCGAGCTCATCAAGCATTTTGGGCTGGCCCTCTACCTGCCTCTTGTCGTTGGTCAAGTGATTCAAAATGTCTATCCAGGACCTGTGAAAAAGTTGAGCAACGCACTTAGACTTCCAAAGTGGGCGAGCGTATGCCTGCTGCTTCTCTGTTGGATGTCCTTTTCAGATGCATTTTACCATGGCGCCTTCAAGGCACTTCCACCAGCCAGTCTCATCACTATCGTCTTTGTCAACTTGGGCCTCTACCCATTTCTGACACTCATCTGCTTCTTGGCGTGCAGGCCGCCATACTTGAGAAAGTGGCATCTCGATAGGGCGGCAACAACGGCCGTTTGCTTCTGCGGTCCGCCGAAGAGCATCACAGTCGGCATTGTCCTGCTGCAGGTACAGTTTGCTGGCTTCTCGCCTGTCGAGCAAGCCATCTTCACCATCCCACTCAGCTTATATCAAGGTCAGCAACTGGCCCTTGCGCAGGTTTTTGTTTTGGCCTTTCGTCGCTGGAATAGAGGGGCAGACAATGACAAGAAAGGGGGTCGAGTAACGTCTATGTAATGATAAGTCTCTAAATGTTTTCTGCATCCTTCAAATCATAATCCTTTGCCTCGAGCTCGACCTTCTTGGTCTCAACGTTGACCTGCTCAGCAGTAGGTACCGCGGGACGCTCCTCGCCTTGTGACTTCTTGCCGATTTTCTTGTCTGCCAGCTCTCTAGCAGCCCGCTCAGCCTCGATCCTCTTGTTTTCCTCCTCAAAGTAGCGACCACGGATGGGACCAGCCAAACGCTGCAAGTCCTCAAGCTTTGCGACATACTTGGCCTTCTTGGCATCTTCACCCTCATCGTAGAGCCAGTCCTCAACCTCCATGAGCGCCTTGTTGAGCTTCTCCTTCTCTTGCTCACTTGCGAAAGGTGCCCATTCGTCTTCAAGCTTGCTGCGGACAGAGTAAATGTGCTCCTCAAGCGCATTCTTGCGGTCTTCAGTCTCAAGCACGATCCTATCAGTCATGGTCATTTGCACTTCTTGCTCCTGGAAGCGTGCTTTGGTTTGTGCGTCCAATGAACCAGAGGCAGAGACAACAGTAAGCTTATCATCTGTGCGCAACATCTTCTTCACAAGACGCGTCTTGGGCTTAGGAGCCTCTTCCACCTCTGCATCTGCGTCGGCATCGGGCATCTCAGAGTCAGCCGACTTGGGCTTCTCCTCAACTGGTGGCAACTCAGACTCAGGAATAAGCTCCTCGACCTCCTTCTCAGCAACAACATACGCTTCCTGCACAATCAATGTACCGTGCAAGTCCAAACGAGACTTGACCTTGACGATGCTAAAGTCACCTTCGCTGTTGGGCTTGACGCCCTTGATGGTGTAGGTGCCAATCCACGGCTGTGTCTTGCCAGGCAATGCACTTGCATCAGCGTATTTCGCAGTGAGGGTAAAGTCCTCCTTTCGGTAGAATGTCATAATCTTGGTGCAAGGAACGACGTTGTTCTTGTTGAAGACAAGCAATTCTGGGTCTTCATCCTTGATTTCTGGCGATTTGTCCCATGAAAATTCAATACCATAGGGAGTCAAGTCGTGCACGGCAAAGTCGCGCACACGCAAAACAGGAGAGAGGATGGCGCAACCAAATGCACAACCGCGCGCAACAGCCTCGTCCTGGTTGAGTGTGAAGGAAAGAGTCTTGCCAAAGAAGGCAGCGATACGTTCCTTGACGGCAGGGACACGCGTGCATCCACCGACCATCTCAACAGCCTCGATATCCTCAATTGTCAGACCAGCATCAGCAAGAGCACGCTCGAGAGGTTCTGTAGCGCGGTCAAGAAGGGGTTGTACGAGTGCCTCGAGTTCGTCACGCTTCATCATTGCTGAAACATCCACGTCATTCATGATGCTCTCAACAGAGATGGGCGCCTGCAAGTTGGCAGATAGAATCTTCTTCATCTTTTCAACAGCAGCAGTCAATCGGAACATGGCCTTTGGGTTGGACTGCAGGTCGAGCTTGTATTTGGCGGAGAATTCTTTAGCAAAGTGGTCCACAAGGGCACGATCAAAGTCACGTCCACCAAAGTGACGGTCGTATGCAGTCGACTTGACGTTGAGTTGTCCCTTCTTGTAGGCAACGATGGCAACGGAGTAGTTGGAGTGACCAATGTCGCAAATGGCGAGATACCGAGGCTTGTCTTCAGGCAAATCAGTCTTGGTGATTCCGTAGCCGAGTGCTGACGCGGTAGTATCGTTCATGAGACGCAGAGCGTGAAGGCCAGCAATATCTGCTGCATCAAGCACTGCTTTACGCTGCACATCGGTAAACCATCCTGGTACAGAGATGACCACATCTGAGCATGGCATCTTCAGCTCAGCCGTGGCAGTCTCCTTGATCTTGGTCAAGAACGCGGCAGTCAGTTGAACAGAAGAAAAGATGCTCTCCTCGCCTAGGTAGTTGACCTTGACACCAACCCCGCCATCAATGTCAATCAGCTCAGATGAGATGTATTTGCTCTCAATTTCCTGGATCTCTGGGTCATCAAACCGTCTTCCAATGATACGTTTCAAGCTCCCGACCGTATTCTTGAAGTTCGAAATCTCGTTCGTCTTGGCTGGCTCTCCGAGTGTCCTTGCTTTTGGGCCGAAGCCTACGAGTGTCGGTGTAGCGCGGTTAGAGACTTCGTTTGTGATGACATCGATACCGCGATTGCGGGCCACTGCAATGACGGTCGTTGCAGAGCCGAGATCGATTCCAACAACAGACATGATTGATGTGTATCTACGTGTCTAGCTTTCCGTCCAGGGATGAACTTGCTGCTTCGTCTCTCAAGCTTGGTCGCAGAGGAAAAAAAAATGTCGTTGCGCGCAGCCAAATCACGTGCCTGGCGACTTCGAGAAGGTTCGAGGCGACGATGGACTCTGCCCAGGAACTACATATACTATATCTATGGATTCAGGCCAAGTAGCCATAGGAGCCGGCGGTTGTGAAGACTGCTGATGCTTCGATCGTCTCCTGAGATGTCTTGTTGTACGCAGACTCGGCTGAGGATAATCTAGCCACACAGCTTACTTACCACACAGCTGTACTTGTAGATACTCTGTCGAGTGTTCGAGAAGTGAGCGTGGAGGAGAGCAGAGCTTTGACTGATGCTCAAAGCGTCTCCTTTCTGCAGCGAGAATCCGATATCTGGATCTTGGCTGACCACGATAAGGGTCGAGTCCAGTTACTTCGACGCGGAATAAACTGATGATCAAGTGGAGAGCGATACTCGTTCATGTGTCTTGGACAGCACCGTTGCTGCTTCATATATCGCCACCGGCGAGGGCACATGTATTTACTGTCCTCCGCTGAGCTCCCTTACAGCAACACCTTCTATATTTCGTCATATCTGCCCATTGCCTGCGGCCTATTGCTCCAATCTCTGCTTTGGCATGCAGTCTGACCCCTGCTGGGCCGTAAACATTCGCAATGCTGCAATCTCATGCATCCCGACGCCCTCGCTCGCTCTACTATGAGCTGGCCCGTTCCTTCGAGCCCGCTGACTGTGTCAATCACATACCGCAAGATTCGCATGAGTCATGACGCCTGGTCTCTAAAAGCTTGCCGATGATACAAGATCTTCGCAGCTGATTGCCTGGAGTGACACTTCTTTCAAATACGAAAAAGTCGAGTAAATTGTCAACTTTTCATTGACTCATGGCGGAAGACAATGCTTCGACCTTTTCAACTAGCCTAATGATGCCCATGATCATGGACCCTCAGAGACCATATATAGCAAATCACAGGCGCTCACAAGCGATAGCCGATCATACATAAATATTATCATTGGCGCTTTGTGCAATGTCACAACGACCGTCTGTGACCACTCGTCCAAGGCAGGTCAACACACGAGTCCATGTCTACTGCGATGCGAGTGCATGAGAAGTGTTGCCAGTTCGCGCGGTGTTTCTAGAATGTCTTGGGTGTGCGTGGTCTGCTGCCTGCGCTGCGAATCAAATTCTCGCCTCTGCGCCATCCCGACCCGCTGGAACATCGCCATGCTGGCCCACGCTCATCGCACAAAACACCACGATGACGCTCGGGCATCGACATTGACGCTGGACGTTGCTGTTGCAAGTAGCTGAGAGGGGGAAAGATAGTTCTGTTTGAGGCGAAGAGCGTCACAACGAGAGACCCTGGCCGTGGTCTCAATTCTGACTCGCAACGCTCATTGAGTGTCGGATCTGCCGTCTGCCCCTCTTCAGCAAGGTTCATCAATACCACGCTTTCTTCCAGGGAGCCCCTCCGCTCCGCTGACCTGCCCGCTGTCTTCAATGAAGGCTGCTTCCAAGGGCATTTGGCAGGCAGTCTCACGCACTGTTCCACTTGACCACGAGATCCACATTTGAGATGTACAGCGCCTCAACTCCTCTGAGTCCTCCAAAGTTACCATAATTTCAATGGACTGCCCGTACGGCTAGACTCCCCGTAACTGGGCACCTTTAGCGAATTGTATCGTGCGGTCGCTGTTTGAGACCTTCCATGGTGTCTGATCCTGCTTCACAGTCAGAGCGGCCTGACGGCCGGCAACCGCCTGAGATCCCTTGCGGCAGACTTTGATCACTCGGCCACTCAAGCAGTAGCGTGGCAGCCCTTACTCACCGGTCATCACGAGAAATCATTGGAGACGGAGCAGTCTCTGAGTTTTGCGAGTCGCGACATACGACTCATGTCGGACCGCCCTGTGCACCTCACCTGTCTAGCGCTATTAACTTTCAGACAGGTGGCTCAGCATAATATCGGGTAGCGGTAACGTGGATCAGGGAGCCTGCGAAAAGGCAGCGCTCTTCGTCGCCCTTCGTGATGCGCACATCCTGGACCAAGTGGGCATCTTGGCTAGTTGACGCAGGACTCTTCTTCACCTCGACCTACATTTTGTACATATCAAGCAAGTCGACATCTTTCACAGAGATGGTGTAAGGATCAGACAAGCACTTGAATCGATCGACGATAAGCGGACGCGACATAAGCAGCGGAAGAAGCGTGGGGTAGTGCAACGACATACGATCACGACAAACAGAACAACAAGAAGGCTACGTGAAGAACTCTTGAAACGTTGTTTTGCACAGTTGCAACAGTTCACGGAGCGTGTACAGTGGCCTCGACACATTTGAAGAAGCTCTGCTACTCCTTTTGCTGCGAATCCGTTGTTCCTCTAGCGATCTACCTTCGCAATCTATTCCCAGTCGACGTAACGCCTGCCCAAGCCGTTTTGATAGAACAGAGATTACTGACTGTGCTTTGGTGATCATTCAGCATCTTATATGGACCGTTTTTCAGCCAGCCGCCAGTCGCTAGCCTTTCGCCAACCCATCTCGGCTGCCCCTGGCACACCGCCCATCGCTGCACTGGCTCGTGCTCAGTCTGGGTGTCACACTTGCGTGGCGAGAGGAGTTCGATGTTCTGAACAAAAGCCAATCTGCAGGCAATGTGAAGATCATCAAAGAGCTTGCAAGTGGTCAGAGGCTGAACCCAGGTTTACACCTACACTGCTACGTAAGTCCATTGCCAGTCTCGAGACAGAGCCTCTAATCCTTTCAGCAACACCAAAGCTCGGCAGAACACCGTCACCCCCAGAACATGCACGAAAACGTGTCAAGCGAGCGAGTCCAGAATACACATACGGTCAGGGGCCAGAATTATTCAACAATACCATGGAAAGCAGACGAAGTGACGGTCCTCTTCTCCCTGCCCATCCAACAGGCCATCTGGTCTTTACACGGAAAGTCTCGCCCAAGACAAGGCGTGCTGAACCACTTACGCCCAACAGCAAGGCCCGCAGCAAGACAAATTCGCTGAGCTCAACTCTCTCTACTGCATCCACTGCGATGCTGGTCCCAGACGGCAGCTATTCACCTAAGAACTTGGCTGGCAGAGTCTTGCCTACAGCACCAGACCAACAACGCACAAAGCTTGGCAGCATGGCATGGCCAACACGCTCCCTCCTACGGATTGAGCCAGTCTCTCACAATTCAAGCATGTTGTTTCGTCCTGATCTTGGTGGCGACCGTCGCCCTTCGCAATTACTGTGCCCTCCTCCGATGGATCTCCATGCATACTGCAACGCTAGGAGAGATAGTCAGACAAGTACGACGCTAGGTCTTTTACGCAAGACGTACCTGGCGCGCTTCACCTCCGGCTGCTTCGACATGGCGTTTCTCAAGAATGAAGGTGAAGGATCTGGCGCAGGTGCCTTTTCCAACCTCGTCATTCCTCTCTTTGACGAGATTGACGGCGACACTGCCACGTTACTGCAAGATCCCATGCGACTACAAGGTTCACTCGAATGCAGTGTCTTCCAAGAAGCATACGTTCTTTCTCTTCGTCGGCCTGCTGCACATAGCGATCCTCAGACCGATATCTTGAGGCGATGGATTGCTGCCCTTTTCCTTCTCAGCATGTCATTGGAACGCGGTTTGGACTCACACGCTCTGCACCATGCAAGTATGGCGATCTTCTGCTTCAGATTGCTTGACGTGAAGGCTCGCTACACAGGCGATCTCCGCAAATCGCTAGACGCGTCTTTACTGTTCCTCAGTGAAGCAACGTTTCGGTATTGTGCAAATGTGGCTTTGCTGACTGGTGAGCGTTGTCCGATTGAGGTGTCTGCCTTGCCCGTGCCTGTTCACGCTCTCGATCAGCTGATGCAGCAAACTGTGGCTCATCGCTTACAAGCCTTTGACCTTCTTAAACAGCTTGCTGTGGCGACGCTTCGACCGGATCGCAGCGGGATTGCCCGACGCCTAGAGACAACCTTGGCCGAACTCATGGCTTGTGATCGTCAGATTGATCGCATCCCGGCCCGACGTCTGCCTCCTAGCTCGCAACAGTCATTTGGAAGTGTTGAGTATGAGGGTACTGGCTGGACCGTTGCAGCAATGCAAGTTGTTGTGGTCAAAGTGCTCATCACGAGTATTGTGGATGGCTTTGATCGCGAGTCATTGCTAGTGCAGTACTTTGCGATGCTGGATTCATTGATCATGACACTGGCTTCGCCAACACAAGTCAAGGTCACGCTCGACACGACTGGCCTCTTACTACTCGGTGCCATGATCCAAGTGGACGCGCAACGAGGATGTTTGCTCGAACTGCTGCAGCAAGCACACGCACGAGATCTCGGTACGGCGTTACGGTTGACAGACGCAAAAAGAATCTTGCAGCATGTATGGCATTTGCAAGATTCAAAAGGAACCTTAGGGGCAATACCAAATTCTCCCTATTCAGCGGCATTTCTCCGAGATATCTCGATTATTCGAGATGTCCAGGTGGTGTATGGCGATGTGATGGGCGAACGACGGGGCTTGATTGTCCCATGATGAAACGACGATGAGGCCGAGCATTGATGACGTCCTTGTAAATAGCACCTCTGTACACTTCTATGTACTTAATCTTCAGCATGTTCAGCTAATCGTCAACATGTTCAGCTTCATGGAAGTCGCGAATTTGGAGTCGCGAAAAGTGAATTTGACTGCAGACAAGCGACAGACGCGACTTGTGCAACGGCCAACGGACTCTGCATACCCAATTGCAAAGGCACAGGCCATGAACGACCTCCCAGTCTTCCAGGGTATGCTCAGCTGACAATGAAAGCATCGCTGACATGCAGATGAGGTGTTTCTGACGCGTGTGCGTACTTTTGAGGAGTACCTCGACCATACTGCAACAAGCACATACAGCGCAGACCAGGTCAACTACCGCGATGCCATTTTGCGCATGCTCAATACACAGTCACGAAGGCTTGTCGTCAATCTGGATGAGATTCGCGACTATAATCGGGAACTCGCGCGAGGGTATGCTCTGAGGAAGGATACAAGCCAGTAAGCTAATTGCAGAATCCTCATGAGCCCTGCTGAATACCTCCCAGCCTTTGACAAGGCCCTCAAGAATGTTGTTCTGACTTTGCGTGACCCGACACGACACAAAGTAGACGACCAACCTTTTTACGTTGCCTTTGCTGGCTCCTTTGGTGAGAACCACGTCAACCCCAGGACACTGCGCGCCATGCATCTGGGCCGCCTCATATCGATGGAAGGTATCGTTACACGATGCTCCCTTGTGCGGCCCAAGGTGGTCAAGTCTGTCCATTACTGCGAAGCCACAAAGGAGTTCCTATCACGCGAATATCGAGATGCGACTATGGGCGATGGCATTGCAGGACCGAGTGTCTACCCGACAGAAGACCGTGACGGCAACAAGCTCACGACCGAATACGGTTACTCGACTTATCGTGATCATCAGACCATCAGCATCCAAGAGATGCCTGAACGTGCACCAGCTGGTCAGCTGCCTAGAAGTATCGACGTGATTATGGATGATGACTTGGTTGATCGATGCAAACCTGGAGACCGTATCCAGCTGGTGGGTGCCTATCGATCATTGGGAGGAGGCAACGGCTCTGTTGCTGGCACATTCACGACGCTGCTACTTGGCAATCATGTTGTCCTCCTCTCGAGCAAGTCAGGAGGTGGTATTGCACAGCAACAGATGTTTGATCTTGATATTCGCAACATCAACAAGATTGCAAAAAAGAGAAACATCTTTGAGCTTGTCTCTCAGTCCTTGGCACCCAGTATTTACGGCCATGACTACATCAAAAAGGCTATTCTGCTCATGTTGCTCGGAGGCATGGAAAAGAACCTCGACAATGGTACACATATCCGTGGTGACATCAATATCCTCATGGTGGGTGACCCCTCGACTGCGAAGTCTCAAATGCTGCGATTCGTCCTCAACACAGCATCACTGGCCATTGCCACTACTGGAAGGGGTTCATCTGGCGTGGGTTTGACTGCAGCTGTCACAACCGACAAGGAGACTGGCGAACGTCGACTGGAAGCCGGTGCCATGGTGCTCGCTGATCGTGGCGTTGTGTGCATCGACGAGTTTGACAAAATGTCTGATGTCGATCGAGTCGCCATTCACGAGGTGATGGAGCAACAGACAGTGACCATTGCTAAGGCTGGTATTCACACTAGTTTGAACGCGCGATGCTCAGTTATTGCTGCTGCCAATCCCGTCTATGGACAATATGACGCGCACAAAGACCCTCACCGCAATATTGCATTGCCAGATTCGCTTCTTTCGCGATTCGATTTGTTGTTTGTTGTTACCGATGATATCGACGACGCCCAAGATCGTCGCATCTCAGAGCACGTCTTGCGCATGCATCGCTACCTGGCTCCTGACATGGAAGAAGGCCAGCCCGTGCGTGAAGATGGCGGCCAATTGCTTGGCGTCGGAGGCACAGATACTTCCACAGAGGCTGAACAGGCCTCACCCGTCTTTGAAAAGTACAATCAGATGCTGCACGCTGGTGTCACTTATACGAATCGTCGCTCAAAGCAAAAAGAGGTGCTGTCCATGGCTTTTGTCAAGAAGTACATCCAATATGCAAAAACGCGTATCCGACCTGTCCTGTCCAAGGGAGCAGCCGATCACATTGTCTTGACGTATGGCAACTTGCGAAACGACGAGCTGGGCGCGAATCAACGCAAAACGGCCCCGATGACTGCACGTACGCTCGAGACGCTCATTCGTCTTGCAACGGCGCATGCCAAAGCGAGATTGTCGAATCGTGTGGATCCGCGCGATGCTGAGGCTGCAGAGGAAATTTTGAGGTTTGCTTTGTTTAAGGAGGTATTGCAAGTAGACCGGCGGAAACGTCGACGAACGACACCAGAGGGGGGCGAAGCGATGGACGAGGATGACTCGGAGGATGACGAGGAAGAAGAGGAGGAAGTCGCACCACAAAGTCAACGAAGCACAAGACGCGCAAGAGCTGCTGCAGCGTCCTCTGCTCCTGTTGCAGACGCTGCTTCTGATGATGAGATGGACGGACCTGCCACTGCGGCCGCTGACGGGGAGGACGAGGAGGAAGTTGAGGCTGCGGCGACTTCCAGCGGACCGGTGCTCAGCGATGCACGGTACAAGCAATTCGAAAATCGCCTTGCACAGCTCATCGGCACACCGGTCTTTGCGGACGACACATGCACAACAGAAGATCTGCTGCCGGAGATGAACAAGACGCTGCCTGCCTCGGATTTGTTTAGTGCTGGTGAAATGGCGGTTGCCCTGGACAAGATGACTGCCCTCAACAAGATATTTGCGTCTGGTGGTGTCGTGTACAAGGTATAGACTGCATCTTCCTGTGTCCCCAGCCGAGGCCTACTCTTCGTCTTGCACTTGATTGCATCTAACTGCTACTATTCATCCCCGCTGACTCATCCCCTGCCCCTGGAAGCACGTGCCTCTCCCGTCGTACGACCCGTAAAAACAAAAAATCAAAAGCGATCAAGATACAAGACGCCCTCAACTTGTATACACCCGCGGGCCTCTGTCTTCTTCTCATCGCCTCGGGTAGAGTCTGATCCTGGGCACCCTCATTCTCCTTCAGCACCATCCTTTTAATTTTCACAGATGTCCGCCAACATTACCGGCTCCTTTGCCCCCGTGTCTCCCTCAGGAGGCATTGTCTCCCGCATCCTCGACGGCATCAACGGTTGGACACTCATTTTGAGTGCCTTTGCTGTCATTCTCGTCGCTGAGCAAGTCCGCTATCGTAACCGGAAGCAGGGCATTGCCGGCCCGGCCTTCACCATCCCAATCATGGGCGCGTTTTTGGACTCGATGCACCCGACTTTCGAGGGGTACTTTAGTAAATGGGAGTCTGGCGCACTCTCCTGTGTCTCTGTGTTTCACAAGTACATCTCCAAGACACCTCAGCATAGAAGCAGGCTAACAACCTAGGTTCGTGGTCATTGCATCAACAAAAGACCTTTCTCGCAAGATTCTCAACTCGCCCATGTATGTACAGCCCTGCGTGGTGGATGCTGCCAAGAAGATCCTGATGAAGACCAATTGGGTCTTCCTTGATGGTAAGCCGCACGTCGAATACCGCAAGGGTCTGAACACGCTCTTCACGCGCAAGTCACTGGCTCTCTACATCCCTGAGCAGATGGCCGTGTACGAGCGGTACTTTGCCGAATTCCTTAAACTCTCAGAGAAGGAACCTGTGGCTTTTATGCCTCACTTCCGCGATTTGAATGTGGCCGTCTCCTGCAGGACCTTCTTTGGCTACTGGATCAAGGACTCGCAAATCAAACAAATCTCCGAGGATTACTGGTACATCACTGCTGCTATGGAACTCGTCAACTTTCCTTTGGCTTTACCTTACACCAAGGTCTGGTACGGTATCCGTGCTCGAAAAACGGTCATTGCTGCCTTTGAAGAAGCTTCCGCCTCTTCACGCAAAGCAATGCTGGCCGGTGAGAAGCCGACATGCATGGTGGATCAGTGGATTGTCAGCATGATTGAGGCACAAAAGTTTGCCAAGTCCGGTGGCGACAAGGCCGATATGCCAGCGTCTGTGCTCATTCGTGACTTTTCCGACAATGAGATTGCACAGACCATGCTGTCCTTTTTGTTTGCCTCGCAGGATGCTACGTCTTCTGCCATGTCGTGGCTCTTCCACTTGCTTGCCGACAACCCAGACATTTACGGCAGAATCCGCCAGGAGCAGCTGGATGTGCGTGGCGGAGACCCAAGCAAGGCAGTGGATATGGATATGTACGACCAAATGATACTGACCAAGGCGGCTGTGCGCGAGACGTTGCGCTTGCGACCACCTGTACTCATGGTCCCGTACCAAGCAAAGAAAGACTGGAATGTTACGCCAGAGTACAAGGTTCCCAAGGGTGCCATGGTGATTCCCACATTCTGGCATGCCTTGCATGATGAACAGGCCTTTCCTGACCCTCATGCCTGGGTGCCTGAACGATGGATTTCTGGTTCTGCGAATGCATCACCACAAAATTGGCTCGTCTTTGGTGTTGGTCCTCACCACTGTCTTGGTCAAGCATATGCCATGGAGCACTTGGCCCTTGCTGCGGGTCTTGCTTGTCTCAAGTTTGACCTCACTCACCACAAGACGGAGGTGAGCGAGAACATCAAGATTTTCGCCACCATCTTCCCAGAGGACGATGTTGTTCTTTCTTGGCGCAAATCCGAGCATCACTGCTAAAGAAGCCGATTCAATCGGCATTGACCCAGTGTTTGTATTCTTACTTAGACTTATACCGTTATTAGTGCCGTTTATGCTTCTTCTTGGTGAACGCATCGTAACTGCTCTGGCTTTTCGAGGAGGCGGAAGAGCCCTTGCCTTTGCGCATTTCCGATTCATCCTCGGACTCTTGAGTCGCTCGAGCATGCTTCTTGGGAATCTTGCTTTCTTTCTCATGCTGTGCAGCTTGTCGGGCTTTCGTCTGCTGTGCCAGTCGCCGTTTCAATTTGAGTTCTTCAAGTGATAGCGTGGCAGATTGACCATCGTCGTCGGGTTTGTTGAGCAAATGACCCAGACCAGCTCGTACAGCAGGTCGTGATTTGAGACGTATCGGTTCTTCAGGTGCATCTGCCTCTGCATGAGGTGGAAGCCAGGAAGCGACAACTTGGCGCGCGAGATTGATAGAAACGCCGATTTGCGTTTGTAATCGGGCAGCTTCTTCTTGAGAACGAGACTGAGACATACGTCTCTAGTGAAAATGTGTTTTAAGAGCAGAGAAGGTAGCAGACAAGAGCCTTCCAAGCAAGTTCAAGATGTAGTCTGGTGATCTGGCTGTCTCCTGTTTCTGTTCCTGACTTTTTGATCCCACGCAGACAGCAGACTGCAAACCAATATACTCCTGCCGCGGGGGACAACGCAAGGGCGGCCAGGTCGACGCATTGTACACAAGCACGGGCGGCCTGGCGATGTTCAGCAAGTTCAAGGACTCCTTCAATGCTGGACTCGCACAGGCAGGTGTGGATGCCGCGCGACGCAACCAGTCTCCGCGAAATAGCACATCTACAGATAGACCTTTACCAACTACGGTAGCTGCTCCTGCAAAGATCACATCATCGGACGATAAGAAGGAGGATGGATCGTTTGAGGAGAATCTCGATGCTGATTCTGAGGCAGAGGAAGAAGAGACAGCCCCGGCCAAGGCGGATACATCTGCTGCAACGACTGGCTCGGCGCGCACGAGTGTAGATGATGCATCGCGTGCTCCCGCAGCACCTGCAGACTTGCGTAAGAAATTACGCAAGCTAGACAAATACGAGGAGAAGTATCCAGAACTTCTGACGGCGTATCGCGCTTTGCAACAGCAACAGCAACAAACCATTAAATTCGAGCAAGTTTTGAGAGACTTGACGCCTGCAACGACAATTGCTGATGTAGAGGCCTTTCAGCAATGGGCTGGCAACTTTGCATTGAAGACAGAGATGTCTATGGAAGAACTGCGTCGCGTTTCTGCGGAATTGCAAGAAGCAAAGAAAGCACAGAGTAAGGCAGAGGAGCGTTACAAGGCCCTTGAGGAATCTGGCAAGGCGTCTGTCGATGATATAGTGTCGGACAATCGAGTCACAGAGCTGGAGACGCAACTTGAGCAAGAGAAGGAAGCAGAAGCCAAGCTCAAGGCATGCATTGATGTGCTCGAAGCAGCTCAAGCCCGTGGCGCCCAGGAACGCGAAGAGGCCGTTTCAGCAGTGACTGAAGAATTGACCGCGACGCGCAAGCAAGTTGTCGAGCTCAAAGTAGCCCTTGCACAAGTGTTGCGCCAACAAACTACTGCAACGCAAGCGTCCACTACGCCCGCACCGTCTGTCGTGGATGAAGTTGAAGCAGAGACACCCTCACAGGATGGTGCACTCAGCAAGAGTCAAAAGAAGCGTCGCAACAAGAAGAAGGGCGGTGCTGGCGCTGCTGATGACAATACTAAAGTCACCGAGACCATCTCACATCCGCCGCCACAGCCTGCTGCTACTACAAATGAATCAGCGACACAACTCATAGAGGCTCGCGATGCGCTGCAGGTTCAGCTCGATCGCTTGCAAGCTGAAGCAGACGCTTACACGGCTGAAAAGGCTACCTACGAACGACGCCTGAAGCAGCAGCGTGACGAAAAGGAAGAAATTGCAGGTCTTCGCGAAATGGTAGCAAGTGTTGGCAGCGAGCTTGTTGAGGCTCGTGATGAAGTGAAGACACTCAAGAGTAAAGTGGCTACTGCTCAGGATAGCGCTCAGGTGGACGCTCTTACAAAACAAGTGACGGAGCAAGAGGTCACCATTGTCAATTTGAATGCCGAGCTTACACGATCTGTTAAAGAGCTAGCAATGGCTGAGAAGTTGTCGTCGGAGCGATTCAAAGAGCTGACAAGCTCAAAAGAGCTGGCGAGTAAGCGTGCTGCCGAATTGACAGATGTCAAACAACAGCTCGCTTCCTTCACTACTGATAAGCAAGCCCTGGAAGCGCGCATCAAAGTCGCAGAGACTCGCGTGAAAGTCTTGGAACGAGGCGAACGAGATCGCAAGGATGAGATTGCTTCGCTGAAAACGTCGCTCGGCAGTCGTGAGCGTGAACTCAGAGTCATTCAGACAGCATTTAAGGAAGAAGAAGCACGTCGGAAAGCGGAGGAGGCGCGTGGTGTCACACTGAAAGCAGAGCTCGTCAAAGTTTCCGGACTTCGAGATGCCATGGCCAGTGCGCGCGACGATGCAGTCAAGCAAGCGACTCAGGCACGACAGGAATTGGCACAAGGCAACAAAAAAGTGCAAGAAATGCAAGCCTTGCGCAACAAGATGGCACAAGAGCGCGATGCAGCGCAAGAGGCCCTTGCACTGCGCGAGCAGCTCTTCGAAGATGCAGGCCAGCAAGCGAGTTCTTTGCGTGAGCAAACGGCGGATATGCAGCATCGCATGAGAGAAGCGACTGAGAAACTCGAGGCGTGTGAGGAGGAACTTGCCGAATCGCAACGGGCCCTTGGCGAGCGAGCACGAGAAGCCTCAACAATGCGGCGACTCTTATCGGAAATGGAAGCCTCCCAGGCGTCTCGGCTTCGTGAGATGCGTGAGCGAATGGAGAAGGCAAGTGCTGAACGTGACAAGGCAGAAGATGAAGCTGCGTTCCTGGGAAAGAAGCGGACACGGGAAGTAGAAGCGCTCAAAGAGCAACTGGCTGATGCTGAGCGGACACGGCGACGAGCCTTGACTGAGAAGGACGATTTGGCGGCACAAGTTGCTACACTGGAGCGCAACAGACAGGCAGCAGAGCAACTCGCACAGGAACGTGAAACAGACCTTCAAGAGCTGAAGCGGACAAGCAAGTCGCTGTCGACCGCTGTGCAAGAATCAGAACGACAATTATCACTACTGGAGGCTGAGCGACAAACCTACCAACGGCAAGGCAAGGAGATGCAAACACGTCTGGAAGCGTTGCAGTCGCAACTTCAAGCGAAAGAGGACTTGGTTGGTCGACTGAACCGCGAGCGTGGCGATTGGGCAGATGCCATGTCGCCTCTTGCTCGGCGTGGCAACAACAGTCGCGACCACTCATTTTCTATGCCACCCATGTCGCCTGGCTCACCAATGCGCAGTCCATCGTTGCACAGTGTACAATTGTCTGATCGACCCAAGGAGAAGGCCGAGGTGGACCGTGAGTACATCAAGAATGTGCTCTTCCAGTTTTTGGAGCATAAGGAGAGACGGGCTATGCTGGTGCCGGTGATTAGCAGGCTCCTTTTGCTTACGAAGCAGCAAGAGAGCATGTTTGTGAGTGGATTTCGGTAGCAAGGCGACGTAGATGGCATATGAAGTCTTTGTCTATGTGCTTTCTAGTGTGCCCAGTGGTTCTGGCCTTTGTCCAAAGTAGATCTTCTTTGAGACAATATCAACGAGTTCTAGGTTGATGGATACGCCAGTCTCTTTCTGTACCTGGGACGACATGATTTGGCTCGACATGACCGCGTCGTTGTCTGATGATGATGGCGCGGCAGATGTTGGCCGTTTCAGCACAGCAAAGGGCTTTTTGAGCTTAATGAGCTTGCCCTCCATCTTTTGATAACCGACATAGAGGAAGATCCGGCCGTCTGGCTCCTCGACAAGCTTACCTAGCCTTGTTTCCGCTGGGTCAAGCTTCTGTATGGCGCCTTGCAGCTCCAGGAAGCAGAGAGTCTGAGAGCCGGCCAGCCTAATGAAGTGGGAGCTTGAGCTAGCTTCTCCTGTTTCCAGACAGAGTGCTGGGATGTGGATGGTGGATTCCATCTAGCAGGACATGGGCTCGTTGGCAGCGTGTGTTTGTGACTGTTGGTCGGGATGTCGTCGTCGCTGCTCTTCCCCAGAATGCCCAAGGACTTGAGGGCGTCAACAAAGTAGCTGATCAAGGGCGAGGCAGCAGGCTGAAGAGCCAGATTAGCATACAGGATGGCGAGCAGATACCAGCAGCTCAATCATCAGTACTCACGGCACAATTATGGTGCTCCGGCCCCGGCCCGTAAGTCTGGCAAGAAGCAGAAGAAACAGGAGCCCCAGGCATGGAAGGACTTCATTGAAATGTTGGCCATGTCGACCTTCTTCATCTTGATCTACTGGGTCTCTCTATGGACGGCGACGGTGGCCTATACGCATCGTGTTCCGCCGATGCTGACTGTTACAACGGTACTATTGGGATTATCAATACCCTTTGCTGCCGCACTCAGCTTTCGTCGCTGCGAGATTTGGTACGAGTATGGAGCACTGGAGTACTGGCAGCCGGTCAAGGATATCATCAGGCAAGGCACACGGCGCAAGGGCGTTGCAGGGATCTTGGCAGCGCTGGCCATTGCCTTTATATTTGTGGTGTATGGGCCTTTCTTTTACGGCGCCGTGTGCTATGTGGATGAGCTCGGCCAGGTCGAGGAGCATGATGACTAGAGCATCTAGCCTGTTTCTGTAGCACCATCTGTAGTCTTATTGCACATAGTTGACGGAAGAATTGTCCGACGCTGCCCGAAACTTGCGCACCGAGCGACGTGGGATGCAAAACAGCCGGCACACAAGGCTTCAACGACTTCTTTCCCCTATTGCACGCATAGATCTAGCTCTGATATGTTTGCTGCACTCAGAACTGCCGCAAGGCTCCCTCAGCCCGTCTTCGTGAGCAGCCTTCCCATTGCTGGCTTAATACTAACCACGGCAGCGCGCTGGGCAGCTTCAAAAGCGAAACCTCTCTATCCACGAATTTCAATCTGCGGATCTCATTCGACGTATGCTGCAACTGACAAGAGAAACACACATCCTGACCAGTAGAATATGGTCTCCCCATTCCCGCCGGCAAGGTGGCCTACAGTGCCGCTGAAGCACAAAAAGTCGCTGAAGAAATTGGCTCGGAGGATTTGGTGATCAAAGCTCAAGTGCTTGCAGGTGGACGTGGTAAAGGGCACTTTGACAATGGTCTGAAGGGCGGTGTGAAGATTGTCAATTCACCACGGGAAGCAGCCATGTTTGCTGAGCAGATGATTGGCGCCAAGCTCATCACGAAGCAGACGGGTGCTGCTGGTAAGATTTGCAACTCCGTATACATTGTTGAGCGCAAGTACCTTCGCAAGGAGTACTACCTCGCCATGACCATGGACCGCAAGACGCAGGGACCGATGATTATTGGCTCGAGCGAAGGTGGTATGAACATTGAGGATGTCGCAAAGGAGAATCCAGATGCTATTGTCACAATGCCCGTGGACATCAAGGTTGGCTTGACGGACGACATGGCCAAGGACCTTGCCGTACGCATGGGTTTCCCTGAGAACTGCCGCGCAGATGCTGAAAAGACCTTCAAGACGCTCTACAAGATCTTCATTGAGAAGGATGCCACTCAAATTGAAATCAACCCGCTCGCAGAAACACAGGATCATGAAGTCATGTGTATGGATGCCAAGTTTGGCTTTGACGACAATGCCGACTTTAGGCAGCAGGAGATTTTCAACTTGCGTGACAAGACGCAGGAGGATCCCGATGAGGTGGTCGCAGCTGAGGTTGGCCTCAACTTCATCAAGCTCGACGGCTCCATTGGCTGTCTTGTGAATGGTGCGGGTCTGGCCATGGCTACAATGGATATCATCAAGTTGAACGGCGGTGAGCCTGCCAACTTCCTCGATGTCGGTGGTTCTGCTAATGCACAGGCCATTGCACAAGCCTTCGGCCTCATTACAAAGGACCCCAAGGTCACTGCTATCTTTGTCAACATCTTTGGTGGTATCGTGCGTTGCGACCATATTGCACAAGGTCTCATTTCTGTCGTCAAGGACATGAACCTCTCCATTCCTATTGTTGTGCGGCTGCAAGGTACAAAGCAAGACGAGGCGCAAAAACTTGTGCAAGAGTCAGGCATGAAGCTCTTCCCAGAGGACGAACTCGATGCAGCGGCACAAAAAGTCTGCAACTTGTCCAAGATTGTCAAGCAGGCGCGTGAAATCGATGTTGGCGTCTCATTTGAGTTGCCTCTGTAGGCTTTTCGTATAGAGACTTTCTTGTGGGTTTAAGTATGCTTCTTTCTTCAAACTACCCTATGGTTCAAGACTATCCGACTCGAGCACTGCGTGATGAAATGTCTATTCTGGACTGAATTGCTAAGGATTATCGGCGGAAGCAGGGAGCCTGGCTTGTGTATCAATCAGTCAGGCAGAATGCTTGTATCTATGGACTCTTCCTGCCTACGATGTATAGACAAGTGCGCTTACAACTTTGCTTTTGGTGCAGCGAGCTCCGTCTCCAGAACCGCCTTCATCTCATCCGCCGCTTCCCTTAGGTAGTATGCCATCTTGTCACATCCCAAATGCCTCGAGACAATATTGAAATTGAGATCATTCTCATTGATCATGTAGGCAATACCAAAGCCCTCTGGAATGACTTCTCCCCAGCCGTAACCATTGAAGTGCTCTGACGAGAGCTGCGAGGAGGAAATATACCACTTGCACGAATTGGCATAAGCTGGATCCTTGTAGAGTGCCGGCAATTCAGCGCCCTTGGGCAACAACTGCTTCAAACCAAACAAGTGACGGTCCACACCGAGACCAGCGCTCGCAGCATTGATGTATTCGCCATGCGATTTGATGGCTGCTCGGAATGCAGCGATTTGTTCAGTGACGGTAGCGGTGCTCGATGTCATGGCTTCGCAAAAGGCAACGGATTCAGTGCTCACGGAGCGACACGTCTCTGTGCGACCGTGCTGGAATCGACGGGTCGCTGCTGATTCGTATGTAGGCCTCGATTCGCCATACATCTTGTAGTAACCCAGCTGAATGACCATCTGCACAAAGGAATCGGGGGAAGACTTGAAGCGCTTGATGAGACCTTTGCCGAATCCTTGGTAGCTGAGGACTTTGAGGTCGTGCATGTCGCGCAGCTCTGCAAATTGCTTCTTGGCGGCTTCAATAGCGGGCGCGACCTGCTCTGGTTGCTTGAAGGTGATCTCCTCGGGCGCTGGCAAGGATTGAGCGGTCGATGCACCATGGTCAACTTGGTTGTTTTTGAGGACATGACAGATAAAGTCATTGAGACGATGGGTAGGTGTGCCATCCATCATTGAGTGCTCTCCCAAGAAGCCAGATGTACCGTTTGCATTCACGATGAAGTGGAGTGGCTTGTCAAAGTATCGGTTGAGACCGTCGCCGTGCCAGTAGGTGCGCGCGCGGTCTTCATAGGTGACGGGCGAGCCTTCATCCAAACACACAACAAAGCTGGATTTTTCGATATCCTCAATCTGCTGCTTGTTGGACTTGAGGAGCACTTCGCGTGCTTCGAGCCACTTGTCGCGGTTCTCAGAGGTGAGTGCGCCAATGGGTACATTGGCAGGCGAGGTTGCTGTATCAAGCACTTTTTTGAATTGTTGCTGCAAATCAGCGGTGGAGAACTGCTTGCCGTTCTTGGTGTGCGGCACTTTGAAGAAGCGTCCCTTGCGCATCACAAGGATGAATTCTGAGTCGCCTGAGGTCGGATACATCTTGACATAGTCTGCTTCTTGTTGTGGCAATCGGCATGCATTGAACATGTACTTGTACGAGTCCATGCAGATGGGCAATTTTTTCATGTATTCGGGCTCCAAGCTGCCCTCGATGACTTGCTTTCTGAAGGCAAGAGCACCGGTCGATAAAGCAGCTGCTCGAGCCGCCTGATCCTTACGAGTCCTGTCATCCTTGTGGGAGTAAAAGTAGGAGACATTGAAGACGACTGGATCACGGTAGGCCATGTAGGCGTTGTAGTCCCACCACTCTGACAGCCAATTGGCACGTCCGGGCTCTTGCGAGCGAGCAATGAGCTTCTGCTGCAACTCGGGTCCTTCCTTCTTGAGAAATTGCGTGACTGCTCGCTTAGAGTTTTCCAGCTCATTGGGCTTCAAGAGGGGCTTGAGGGATTGGATGTAGCGGGCTGCCGTCTGCTCGAGATCAGGCACGGGCAGCTTGGGCAATGATTCTTGCCAGCGACTGTGATGTATGAGCATGCGCTAGTGCTAGTTAGGGGAGCATTCACTTACAGCATGGGCCCTTTTGCACTGTCCTCTTTGTATGGGGCCGGAGGCATGGTTGCGTTTGTTCTCGATTGTGCGAGGGTGAGTGAGGATGGCCGGATCGAGATGGTGCTTGCTCTTGCCAGGGTGCGAGAGAGCATGGGACGGGGGGGTGCCCTTGTCTAGCTGGATGGATGAGTGAGTGAGTGAGTGAGTGAGTGAGGTTGACTGAGTTTGCGGAGGCGGAGGAGTGAGCTTGCTGCGGACTCTCGGAACACCACACACACACACTCACTCACAGTCTGTGCTGCTGCTGCTCAACTGCTCAACTGCCGGCTCAGATGGGACGACATGCCGAGGCACGATTTGTACAAGCACAACATACATAGATAGATGGCCATCACTGCAAATTGACAAACAAACCCCCGTCCACCAACAACTCAGCGCCATTGACATATGCAGACATGTCACTCGCAAGAAACACAACAGGATCAGCAATATCTTCGGGTTGCCCCACTGCTTGTTAGTTCTAAATATGGATAAAGAGATAGGAGAGCACTCACAGCGACCGAGCGGTACACGTGCAACCATTTTGGCTCGTTTCTCGGGTACAGCCAAATCAGCTGCACTCATCGGTGTCTCAATCTGGCCAGGCAAAATACTATTGCAGCGAATACCGTGCGGCCCAAGCGCAATTGCACAACTCTGCATCAAGCTCTTGACGGCTGCTTTCGTTGGTGTGTAGTGGCATTGTTGCCCACCACCAACAAGTGCAGAGATGGAGGAAATGCCAATGATGCTGCCACCTGTGCCGAGGCGCTTCATGGCTCTTGCAGCCTCCTGGACAAGGTAGAATACTCCATAGTAGTTGACATCCATGTGAGATTCAAGCAACGAGTCACTGACTTCAATGAAAGTCTCAAACTTGCTCAGCACGTCAGCTCAAGCTTCGGGAAGCATGATACTCACCAGATGCCAGCATTGGCAACGACGACATCCAACTTTCCAAATGTAGCGATGGCAGTCTGGACAATCGCTTGAGCTGTTTTCCGTATACGAATCTCGCCGCCCACAAGCGTGGCCCCAAGTGCTTCCAGCTCTCTCATATCTGCAGCTGATTGTGCATCTCCAATGTGGTGAGCAACGACTTGAGCCCCGTGTTTCAGGCACGCCTTCGCCACAGCCTTGCCGATACCGGAAGAAGCTCCAGAAACAACGACCACTTTATCACGCAAGAGCATATCGTCAAGCAAGCAGCAGTGAGACGAGGAACCGTTTGAATCTCGTGCTTCTCAAGAGCTTGACAAGTGGTAGAGAGTGGTCGTCGACATCTGAAGCTCGTGCGACGATGAAGCGCGGGGCCGATTTCTCCAGACCATGCATTGACACAACCTGATCTACGCTACATTTGAGAGTGTCTGCTAGCAATGACGAGCTGGCCAACCGAGGCCGATGTCGGACGCTGGTGGGGCGTGCCAGCTAGACAACAGACGCGTCGAAGTATCTTTTACATCTTCATGAAACTGCCGTGGTTCATGGCTCAGATTCCGCTCGTCGTGACGTCTTCTCTGCTTGGCTTGGGAGTGTACGGCAATCCCAAGTGGACCGTCAAATATACAATGCAAGTCTTCTTGCTGCGTAACATGCTTGGCGCTCCACCAAACAGCACCGTGTCTATTCCGGATTGTGTCTCATTGAAAGCTCGATCCGAAGTCATTGCATCGAAAGATGGTCACAGGGAGCTAGTCATGATACCAGCACGACCAGATCGTTGCATCAATGATGCAATGCACGATGCAGTACAGCCAGAAGCTTCCCCCGGCTTCTGGAGCTGGGCCAACTCAGTGGCATCGCCACATTCAAGCACCAAGCGTGGCAAAGTCTTTCTCTATTTTGTCGGCGGTGCCTATGTTGCGGGTCATCCACTCCGTTTGGGCTTTGACCTGAGATTGTCTGAGGCTACTAATCTTCCCGTGTTCTCCGTCAATTTCCGCAAAGCTTGCCATCTCCACCTGACGTTCCCCGCTGCGTTGCAAGATGCTGTTGCTGGTTTCTTCTACTTGCTCGATCAAGGTTACAAAGCTGAAGACATTATCGTGTGTGGCGATAGCGCTGGTGGTGGTCTCTCAGTCACACTCTGTCTTTACCTGCAAAAGGAAGGATTCCAGGTCCCAGGCAAGGCATTCCTTGTTTCACCCTGGGTTGACTTGTGCGTCAGTCAGACAACGTATAATCAGCAGCGCTTACACCGAGACTTTCTTACACCAGAGCGTTTGGAGTTTTGCGCCATTCAGTATACATGGCACCGAAGGCAACTCCGGCAGACCCTCCTATCACCTGTGCACGATACGCTGCCCGAGGGATACAGTTTCAAGGGATTCCCAAAGACGTTCATTACGTATGCTACCGATGAAGTCTTGTTTGACGAAGATGAAGCTTTTGCCAAGGTTTTGATGAAGCATGAGGTGGATGTTGAACAATTCGTTCAGCCGGATGATATCCATGTGTACTGTGTGCTGCCTATGCATGGAGTCGATCGTGAGGTGTTCAAGGCGCTCAGGGTGTTTGCATCGAAGTAGCTTCTATATACTCCACTAGACATGGATTGATCGGCAAGCGACGATGATCTGCAAGAGAGAGAATGTTATTGAATGATGGTTTTTACAAGTGCTATAAAGCTCAATTTAAGCCTGCTCAGCAGGAGGCGATGTGTAGGTGGCAGGCTTGGCGGGCAAGCAGTTGGCAAGACCACCACCCGATGGAAGCTTGAGAATGTTGCTGGTGACAAAGGTCAACGCAGCGCCAGTCAATTGAAGACCTTGGTTGATGCCAGTAGGAACAAAGCCGCTGATAACGTTATACAAGATGCATGTCACGCCACCAGGGGTATTGAGAAGTTGGCCGCCGCTGAAGTAGCCAGGGATGTTGAGTCCAAGGAAGTTGTTGACGCTTCCGGCATTTCCACCAAAGAGAACAGGGTTGGCAAGGTACATGGTAAGAATCTGTGTCACGACCTTCTGGCCGTCGTACGTGGTAGTACGAGGAGTCCATCCACCTGCAGGGATGCGCTCTTGGTTGTTGAAGTACCATGTGCCGTCAGCTCGCTGAGAAGCACCGAAGAAAGCCTGCATCGTTGCAAGATCAGGCTGTCCGTTTGCGGAAGGCATCAATTCGTAGAGGAACGAGGCAGCTCCAAAGAGAAGAAGCGCAAGAGGGCCAAAGTAGAAGTTGGGGTTGGTGGCCTTGGAAGCGTCGTATCGCTTCTTGCGGTAGGCAGCCATACACTTGAAGTCAAAGAGACCGCCAGACACCTCGTTACAGGTGTCAACCATCTGGCCGAACAAGGTTCCGTTGAAGGAGTAGTTGTCGCCACCACCGAGGAAGTAGTCGTTACGAGTCAACGACGAGTCACCCTCGAACGTGTTGTGGGTGTTCAGTCCAGTAGGCTTGCCAAGGAGACCACCAAGTGTGTTGAGCTCGGGGGCGGCACCGCCAATGGAGAGACGCAAGGTCAAGATGTCACCGTCAAGTGGCACAGCAACTGTGCACAGGAGATTGGCAAGGTCATCAGCCACGTTGTACAGGTCCTTTTGTCCCTGAACAAGCTGGCCGTAGGTGGCAATACCGTTGCGAGGGATGTAGCCGTGGTTGGCCATTGCATTGAGACCGGGACAAGGACCACGGTAGTCGCGGCCCTGAACAGGGGCCTGGAAGGCGTAAGCACCCGTGTCACCCTTGTAGGCACGCTTGGCGTTGGCACTGCCGATGAGAGCAGCATTGGCCTCAGCACGCTTGGCGATGCCACTGAGGTCGCCAGACTCCATCATGGCAGCCATGTTGGGGAAGGCCGAAGCTCCAAGGAGCAAGGAGAGGGTGGTCGCTGCTGTGGTAGACTTCATGTTTGAGAGACTTGCTTGAGTCTCTTCAGAGCAGCGAGCAGACCCTCTTTATACAGTAGCCTTTTCGTTCGGAGTATGCTTAAGCTACGCTTAGACGGCTCTCTAGAAAGCCGTAGTGGCCAGCCGCCCCAATGCTAAGCTAATTGTCATGGCACTTAAGCTTGCGCGCTTGACGTCTTTCCCCTTCCGCGCCACATGGATCAGGATGGCATTCATGGAAACTCGACGAATCTGGGGAAGAAGCTTTGGAAAGCGCATCATTCAGCGCTAAATGCCCTTGCTCAGAGCGGGGCAGGGCGACGGATCGCGCTTGGTGGCCATTTGAGTTTGTTCGTCTGTGCGGCTTGGCGGGCTAAGGTTATGGAGATCGTCTTCTGGCGGCCACGTTGTCCTGAACCCAGCATCCGCCAAATCACATCTCGCGCAATGCCCCAGACGCTGACCCTGTCAAAGGTGTCAACGACCGCAAGCCTCATTGCCTCATACGTTAATCTTGCGTCCTTGACTCTTTCGCAGCCGCCCGGTGGGAGGCAAATCGGCTGAGGCTATTGCCATTTGCCACTGCTGGCTGCAGTCAGACCTTGCAAGTTAGAACTACTCAGCACTAACTGGTACTGGTAACAATACGACGGACTGTACTGACACTGGACAGCATAGTCTTCTTGTCTGTTTGCATGATGGCTCGGTCTCGACTCTCGACAGAGTGCTATGCCACCAGACGCCAGTCCTAGCTTGGTTGGTGAAACCCACAGGTTGCGGGTTTGTGCACCGAGTAAGTTAGGTTTATTTAGCATTGCTCAGCGTCCCGGGCGGAGTCAGGCGACTCAGGCGGCAGGCCTCGAGGCCAAGAAACAGTACCACTCACTTTAGCGATGCATGATGACATGGCATAATTGGAATTGCACGGTTGCACAACTTGCGCCTATTCCGAATCATTCGATTGTGTGGGCTCCTGGCCACGAGGCACAGACTGCACACTGCACTGTCTCAGACTCTCAGATCCTCTAGCATCTGGAGCCTCGACACGCTCAACCGAAGTTCGCACTCTGAAGCATGTTCAATTGCATCTGAAATCTAATACATCGGTCACTACTGTCAGCTGATGTTCTCAAGAGAAGCTTTGCGATTGCTGGTTGTAGTACTCAGCACCCACACCAATAGTCTGAAGCTGCAGCGAGCGTGCTCAAAGCGTTAAGACAAGCGCTGAGAAAGTACATAGTCCCGGTGCGTCAAATCAACCCTTGATGAGTAGATGCACGCTCGCATTTACGAGACTTGCAACTGGCCGAGCTCCAGCTTCGAATCAGCAGAGGGTACGCCCTGGATTTACAAATATTTCAATGAATCATTTTAGGCTAGGGATAGCGACCTGAATAGTTGGCGTGCGATCATTCGGCTTCCTTGGCAGCCTTTTTAGCCTTCTTTGCGGCCTTCCTTGCTTTGCGTTCTTCCTTCGTCTCCTCTACATCACTCTCTGCCTTTCTCTTGCCAATCTTCTTGTCACTTGCTTCATCCGGCTCGATTTTCGCGCCAGGTGCTGCGATAGATGCGACTGGCGGTGCTGCTGCAGATTCGCCATTTGCCTCACCAGCCTCTGCGCCGTAGTCTTTGTAATTTGACTTCCAGTCTGCCGGGGTGTTCTCATTGACTCGGCCGTACTTGTCGAGCTTGCCCTCTGCCTTGAGTCCTTTCTTCTTCATGCTCTGGGGTCCCAGGCCCCATCGTCGAGGATAGAGGTCACGCTCCATAATGACACGCTTGATCTTGGCAACGACGCCGTGGTCGCACGTCGATAAGTCGACTGTTGACATTTGTGCAATACCCAGAGCAATTGCCTCGCCTTTGGTTGTCATGAGGACCACTTCCTCATTCATCTCAATGCCAGCTTCATAACGCAGCAATCCCGGAATCATGAGTTTTGCACCGTAGCAGACGGCATTGACGGCACTGTCTTTCACAACAACACGCTTGTAGCCAGTCAAGAGAGACTCCAGCGGACGGATGACGCGCCGCAGATAAGACTCATCCTTGGTGTTGTCGTATGTCCATTGCGCATCCAAGACATCGTGCATGGAGACAACATTGTCATTTTCACCCAAGGCACCCGAACGGACACGACGCAGCTCCTGCATGTGCGCGCCGACGCCAAGAAGGAGACCCAAATGTACGCAGAGTGTTCGAATGTAGGTACCGGCCTCGCAGCTAACCCAAAAGACGGCGAGGTTGCGTTCGTCGTCGAATTCAAGCAACTTGGATTCGTGAATCGTACGAATACGCAATTGACGCTTGACGGCAGAGATGAGCGGTGGGCGCTGGAAGAGAGCGCCCGTGAGTGTCTCGAGTGCCCATGCAAGCTTTTTCTCCGAGCCAATTTTGTCGTGCATACGCAAGACTGCAACATACTCCTTTCCTGCACCTTGCTGTGACTTGACGAGACGGGTGGCCCGGTCAATACACACAATCAGACATCCTGTGACCTTCGGGTCGAGTGTCCCACTGTGACCAGTTTTGTCACAACGCAAAATCTTCTTGACCCAAGCAACGACTTCGTGGGACGAAGGATTGGAGGGCTTATCAAGGTTGATGACACCGGACGAGACATACTCCTTCAGCGGCCGCTTGAGAGGAGAGTAGCCGCATGGAATTGGGGTGAAGTGGCCTGTACGGGTCAAGAGCTTCTCATAGTTCTTGAGGAGAAGCGGCCAGGTGGTCGTGTCGAGCGTCGGTGTCGATGCCTGTGGCTTGATGCTGAATTCCTCCAGCTTGGCAACGGACATGGCTGGGCGACAGACGGATGGAAGGTCGCTGCTTGCTGAAGTATAATTTTCACTTTTTTGGTCGTCGAGAAGAGGAACACGTGTAGCAGTCGTCAAGCCGAACAACAACCTATACATATACATATATGTATGCCTCCTCTGAGTCATCTGCCCTTCTGACCACTGTTCTGCAGGCCCCGTAGCTATAGGAGTCGTAACAGCCGCCAATGAGGGTCATTCTTGTTTTTCTACCCTATTTCTCGAGGCTGCAATCCGCGTGGCCTTGCCGTGGGCCGCCACTTCAGACTTGTTCTAACAAAACACGGCATCAGGACTAAGGTGTTACACATCAAGCGTCATCGGAAGGTCGTTGAGATGCAAAAATGATGGGCAGGAGACAATTCAAACAAGTGAGAACACCAGAGTAAGAGAGAGTCGGAGAGACTCTATGTGTATATGTACATTACCTACGCAGCATACTCCCCGGCCATCTGCTCACTGACATCCTTCCATGTCTTGCGTTTTTTGCCTGCGGATTTGGACAGTCGTTTGGTCATCCTTGACAAGACCTGCACAGCTCTGGCAAAGACGTACGTCTCGCCAAGCGAGGCAAGCAAATAGTGCACCAGGGCCAGTCCGATCAGGAATAGACTGAATTGTGTAGACATCTTGGTGAGCTGCAAGACCTTGTGGAACCAATGCGTAGGCGAAACAGTGATGAATGTCGTCAATGCAAGCGTCAAAATTATCGTCAGAATAAAAGACCCTGTTGTTAGCATGGACTAAATGGAAGGAAGGCACATACAGTTTCGATACATTGGTTCCCGATAGGGTGGACCGACGCTGAGTACAAGTGCCACAAGAATGTACTGGTACAGAGACAGGAGGAAGAGCACTGTGTTGTCGGACGACACGATGCTTGGACTGTCGCCGCGAAGACGAGGCGGTCGATAGAACGGTTGCTCCTTGACGAGAGCCCAGATGAGCACTTGGAAGCTGACAATGATGACAATCTGTCCAATCAAGGACCCCAGGATCTTCTTGGACACCAGATTGGCTGTCGGTCTCTTGCGCGCAAGCACCTTGTGCGGCTCTGCTCGGCCCATAAATACAGCAATGGGCAAAATCAGCGCGAGATCAATCATGAGAAATTGGAAGTCTCCCAGATTGGATGCTGTGCGGTAGAGAATACTGACGGTGGTGAACTGAATAGCAGAGTACAGAGCCATGTATTTGAAACAGCTGAAGCTGGTGACGAGTGCAGCTCGACCATCTCGAATGACGCGAATGATGCAGGAAATCTCAAAAGAACGACTTGTAAAGGGTGCTGCAACGGAAGCTTCTGCCTCTGATAGAGAAACGCCAACATCCGCCGCTTTAAGTGCACCGCAATCATTTGCTCCATCGCCACAAAACCCGACGCAGTAATCGATAGACTGCAATTTCTCGACAAGCTCTTGCTTCTCGTCTGGAGACATGCGCGCAAAGACCGTACCCTTGATCAACAACCGTTCCAGTGTCTCTTGACTGGCAAAGTCGACTGTCCAGCGGAAAACCTCGCCCGTAACGGCAAGACGGAAGTCAGCAACAGGTTGCTTTGCATAGGGATTATCAAGGGCCTCTGCTGGCGATACAGGCAGCAGCGTGCGCGAGTCGAGGATAAGATTGGGGTTCTCCATGTTTTCCCACACAATCGTCTGAAGAGCATTGGTCGCACCACCGCTCTCTGTGAAGCGAGGAACAAAGACATGCGTCGTATCTTGAAGCATTTGACACTCTCGTGCAACGCTGATTGCAGTAAGAATATTGTCGCCGGTGCACATGACATTGCGAATATTGGCCTCATTCAAATCGCGAATGGATGCTGTTGTCGAAGGCTTGAGCTTGTTTTCAAAGATGATGAAGCCGAGGAAGGTCAAGTCCTTTTCTGCCTCTTGCCGCTTGATTTTTTGTGCTTTGATCCAGCTGAAGCCCGGCAAAACCTTGCCAGCACAGCCAATGACACGGTAGCCACGATGCGTGTAGGAAGCTAGAATCTCCTCGTAATTGTCTGGGAAGGAATCTGACTTGCAAACGTCCTTCATGACTTCAGGCGCGCCCTTGAGGTAGACTTCCATGTCATTTGACTGGAAACGCTTGGCAATGACACTCATGCGACGCAAATTTGATACAAATTCAAATTGACGCATGATGCCGAGCTCGACCTGGCCAGGCGAATTCGACTTTGAGCGAACGATGGGCGGCGAAATCTTGTTGGACGTTTTGGCAGCCATGGTCTTGTGGTCAGGCCCTTTGCTCGGCGTTGTCAACGTTGCATTTTGTCCGCCTTCTTCATAAGTCCAGCCGGTAAAGCGGAACATCTTGTCATCAAGTGGATCTCCGAGAAGTTCACCATTGATGAGTCGAAGAGAATGACAGGTTGCCATGACATTCAAGAGCGTCAAGCCTTGGTCTTGCGCAACGACGAGCTCTTCCACCTTTTCGAGAAGTCCACAAAAGTCTGCTTGCTCGATAGGTCGAACACCCAGGATATCCAGACCATCTTCTGTGAGCGTGCCCGTCTTGTCAAAGCACATGACGTCGATCTTGCCAGCGACATTGACTCTGCTTGGAGAAATACAGAAGATGTTGTGCTTCTTTAGACGCTCCACAGCAAAGCTTGTACCGATAGTGAGTGTTGCCGGCAATGCTGGAGGGACAACAATGGTGATGAGATCCAGCGCTCGGATGAGAATCAAGCTCCATGGCAAGCCTAGACGAATGAAGTTGATGGCTGAGAGGACAAAGCCACAAATGGCGATGATGGCCATGAAACCGATAAAGCGGAAGCTGTCACGGTAGAATTTGAAGCCGGCCGGTTTCGGAAACAGCATACTGCGTACAAGCGAGCCCTTGGTGGTATTAAAGCCTGTTCGTGTCACCATGGCAAGCGCTGCATTTTCTTCTTCGTCGGATTGTGTTTGTGGCTTCTTAACTTGAATAAGCTTTGTGCCTGAGAAGAGGTAGTGGCGGCCCAACTCTGAGGAGATGGTCGTGGACGCATTGGCAAGACGATGCAGGCCTTTGTCGTTGGCGGCCACTTTGGCTACCGGTACTGATTCACCAGTCAGCATGGATTCGTTGACGACACACTCGCCAGACAGAAGCAACGCGTCACAAGGGAGCAAATCGATGGATGGATCTGAAATCTCAAAGACATCACCCGGAACGAGCATGCTGGATTGAATGAGCTGCCAGTAGCTGTTTCGCAAGACGCGCACGTCGCAAGAGAATCGAGCCAGCTCCCTCAAACGCCGCATCGTGCGCTTTGTTTCTAGGACTGTTGCAGCAATGGAAGAGATTGAGATGACAAAAATGCAAATCGCATAGTAGTAATACTCGTCGCAAGACCAGAGAATGATGCTCGCAATCTGGAAGACGTAGAAGGGGTGCAGTGCCTCATCAACAAGTAGCTCTGCAGTCGACTTTTCAGCAATGTCAATGAGATTCTCGCCAAAGAGCGTCAGTCGCCGAGTAGTTGCCTCATCTTCTAGACCGCGCGAGCAGACTTTGATGGTCTCTCGCCATGCAGGATCCTTGTAATTGTTGTAGAGCTCGAAGCGACTCCCTCGCGAATTCCATAGGAAGCGAACATAGCGATAGTCGAGGAAGCGGATGTGATCAAGCCAAGGATCATTCTCATCTTCAGAAGAACGACCGACGTCTAGAATGCTGCTCAAGTGACCACCGAAGGGAGCTTTCTGCACAGTATGTATGCTGACATCGTGCCATTGATTCTCAATAACGACCCAACTCGCAGCAGAGAGGCTGACGGGCTTGCCAGTCATACGAATCTGCCATCTAGGAACCCAACGCAAAACAAGGTAGGCGATGCCAAACGTCACAATGCACAACAGATAGTAGAGCCAAGTTTGCAGTCGTGCGTCCCTGAAGCCTGCAATGACGAGATACAAGTCTTCCTCCTGCAGGTACACCTTTTGCGACTTGCGGGCAAAGCGCTCACCCGATGCATTGGACTCTTGAGACTGCCGCCGCAGCAATGAGACTCTGGACATGGATGACCTCCGCGAAGAAGCAATTGACTCTGTATCGGCGATAGATTCGTCATCTGCAATTGCATCTTCCTCGAGCTGCATCATGGACTCATCATCGCGCTCTTCATCGTATTCTGAGCGAAAGAATTGCAAAGATAACAGACCTGCACTTGCATCGCTACCATTGCGATCTTGAGAAAAGGAGACCCGATGCGCAAATCCCGTCTGCGCAGTAGGGACAGATTCAGAGATGGGTCCGTCAAAGATGGACTCTGATGCCATCTCGCCGTAATCGGATAGATGTCGCTCGAGCAGCGGCAGGCGCGAGTCTCTGCGGTGCCCGCGCCTGGCGGTGGACGCAGCTGAGATAGCGGAGGAGGAAGGAGTAGAGGACGCCATTGCTATCGCTATCTCATGAGGGTCTCTAACTACGTCTTGTGCAACTGGTCAGTCAGTCGCGATGCCTGCGGATGAAATTTGATATTTTTTGACTTTCCCGCGACAAGAACGAGACCCAAGAGATAGACATCTGCTCGCGAGAGATGCCGCAGTCAAAGAAGGATCTACGTATGATCACATGGCCTTTATCTTGTCGCTAATGCCAGGCAATGCGCAAAACAAGAAGCTCGAGGCGGCCGGTATGAGGGTGCAGCTCACCAAGAGCGGTGTGCCCGTCAAGGCAGCGCGCGAGATGAAGCAGTGCAAGATTTGCAAGACGGAGCTGGTGGCTGCTCAGACACTGCAGCTGCAGAGTCACGCCGACAACAAGCATCCCAAGAACACATTCGCCGATTGCTTTGCGTAAACTTGGATGGGATGTGTGTGTGTTTTGTATGGCAAGAAAGAAGGCCTAGCTCGTTGACGGATCAGGCAAGCCGATGGTTGTGTCTGCTGCTGCATGGCCCACGTCTCTGTACTTCATACTCCCCCATACCATGCCGTCCTGCTTCCCTCGGACTGCTTTCTCTTCTCTGCTTTTGTCTTCTGCCGGTGACGACACAAAAAAGGGAAAACGACAACGACAACGGCCAACCCAAGATACATCCATCCATACGCCATGGCGCTCAAGAAACGCAAGAGCAACGGCAGCCTGCAGCAGGCAGTCAAGCAAGCTACAGGTGTCTCAGATACTGAAGAGCTCAGCACAACAGCGGCAGTATCAAAGGCGCAGGCGAAACCAGCACAGAGCAATGCCGTTCAGAGAACTGTCTGGACGCTCATCATGATTGCTGGCTTCTTCGGCTTGCTCGCTGCGGGCCATCTCTGGATCATCTTGTTCCTGACTGTTGTGCAGGTCATGATCTTCAACGAGATCCTCGCCATTGCCTCCGTCCCAGCCAGGGAAAACTCGATACCGTGGTTCAAGGCCATCAACTGGTACTTCCTCGCGACGACGCTCTACTTTGCGTATGGCGAGACACTCATCTACTACTTTAAACACATTGTGCTTGTTGATGCGCTACTCCTGCCATTTGCAACGCACCATCGCTTCATCTCCTTCTTGCTCTACATCTTTGGCTTTGTATGGTTCGTTGCGAGCCTGCAAAAGGGACAGTACCGCTTCCAATTCAGCCAATTCAGCTTCACGCACATGACGCTGATTTTGGTTGTTGGACAGGCGCACTTCATCATCAACAACTTGCTCGAGGGTATGTACTGGTTCTTTATTCCTGCAACGCTCGTCATCTCCAACGACATCTTTGCCTACATCTGCGGCAAGCTCTTTGGTCGACACAAGCTGCTCGAGCTCTCACCAAAAAAAACGGTTGAGGGATTCGTAGGCGCTTGGGGTTGCACGATTGTCATCGGCCTTATCTTTTCCAACTTGCTGATGCACTCCGACTACTTCATCTGCCCTGCAAAAGACCTCGGTGCGAACATCTTCTCTGGCTTGTCGTGCGAGCCTAATCCAGTCTTTTTGACGCGCACATTCGACTTGCCACCGCAACTGCTCAATTTGCACCCACTGCTCTCCTTCATTCCTAAGCAAATCAGCATTGCGCCTGTTCAGCTACATCTCATGGTGCTGAGTACATTTTCATCGCTGATTGCGCCCTTTGGTGGATTCTTCGCCTCTGGGCTCAAACGTGCCTTCAAGATCAAGGACTTTGGCGACAGTATCCCTGGCCACGGAGGTATGACGGATCGCATGGACTGCCAAATTCTCAATGGATTCTTTGTCTACCTCTATTACCAGTCCTTCATTGCCGTCAAGCACGAGACGGTTGGTGGTCTGCTGGGCCATGCCATCATGGGACTAACGGACGGGCAAATTGTCGAGCTGGTGCATGGCTTGACACACCACCTACGCAATCGAGGCGTCGCTGTCTGATGGGCAGACGACCAGGAGGCAAAGTCGCCTGCAATCAAGGGCGTGTATCAATAGAACAGTAGACTTGCAATTCGAAGCGCAACGTATAGGCCAATGTGAAAGCATGTACAGACGTCATCCTCACGAACAAAACACCTTGATGGTCATGGTCGAAAAGTATAAAGAATCGATTACGTCCTACTGAAGACCGCGTATGAATACGTTCTGTGCTGTGTCGTCAACCATCAAGTAACAAGCTTATCGCCCGTCATGAACAGACGCCTACTTGGACGACTTGGGGCAGTTGGAGCATGAGCATGCACCTAGGATAATTAGCCACAGTGGTCATCGATAAGGGATAGAAGGAACATACCGCCGTTACAATCGCAAGCAGATACGTCGCCGCCACAGTTGCAGGCCTTGCGGGCAGACTTGGGGCACGAGGAACAGACGCACTGTCCGGCCTTGCATGCGCAGATGGACTCGTCGCCCATGCAGTTGCAGGTGGTAGTCTGGATTTCTGCCTTGTTGGTCATTGTCTCTTGGATGTCTCTTGGATGTGGTGGTCTTGGTCGAGGAAGCCTTGGGGCTGGGTGTCGCCGTCTTATATGGATGCGCGGTTTGTGCGTCGCTGCTGCTGCCCGTGCATTGGAGCACAATGGCCGCAACATGGAAGCACATCGAAGCAGGCGGATAGAGGGCGTCCTGGCACAGCTGCTGTCCTCGCTGGCCTGTGACAATGCTCCTGCCTGTGCATGTCGCAGCACCTTATGTCCTACGTCGTAAATGTGACTGCCCGTGTCGTTGCCCATGCGCTGCACAACAAACAAAGAGACTTCCACCAGCACTGTTGCCACCTGCTCCATGTGCTTGTCCTCTCCTGCTTCTCATCCTATCTGCTAGCCTGTACTATCTCCTTATCGCTCGTATAAACCCTGCTACATCATGCTCAAGCCGAGGCCAGCGCTGCCACGGGCCTACTTCTACCCGCAAAATGCGCTCACTGCGAGTGACGAGGACGAAAACGAGCCTGTCTTTCCCGTCGACCTCGATGATGTCAAGCCAGTCAGGCGGCTCAACTACAAACAATCTTGTCCCGCACTGATGGGCACAGCGTCACGCCTTTTTGCTGAGCAACCGGAATGTCAGATGGAGACACAGGAACTGCCAGATTTGCGCTCCTTGATGCATTCCGAAGAGCAAGCTATACAGTCTAGGTCGCCTCTAGAGTCTACTGACTGCATGCAACCACCAATGCGCACGCTCAGAAACAAGCGCAGCATACTCCTTGCCGACATCATCGACGATGTAGAAGGCAGACCGCCTCGGAAACGGTTGGACCAGCGTAGAGGCACAGCTTCCATTGCCTCTGCAGTGTCTGTGGACTCAATCGATATAGTCTCGGGACCGCCTGTCCCGCAACCACTCAGGCCAAGAGCGAGCCAATTTGACTTCCTCTACCAGTCATCCAAAGCTCTATCGTCTTCGGCCCGCGAGAAACCCGTCTCCTCCTCTAGTCGAGATCAAAAGCCAACCGAGGACCTGATCATCGAAAGACAAATTCCAGCAGCACAGCTGGAACCAAGACGAGGAAGAGCCCTGAGGCCGGCAGTGTCTCTCTTATCGATGCGCGTGGCAAAGGATCGCTCAGCATCCCCAGCAAAGCGGAGACTCGAAAATATCGATACCGGCCACATCACCTCCTTTGACGCTCTCTTGCCGCCTGTCACCCCTGGAGAATCTGACGCAGTCATGCACGATGCCTCGCCGCCAGATACCCAGTTGCGGCGGTCAACGAGATTTGCCAGGAATACAAAATTGCTGATGGAATTGCCGCCTTCAGTGGCCAATATACAGCCAAGGAGATTGCGGCACGCCAGGTCGGCCAAGGACATCTTGCGCAAGTATGCTGAACCCCAACAAGAACACAAGACTATCGGAGGAGGCATCTCCAAGGCAATCAAGCAGCTGTTGGGCTTCAACAAGTCATGATTACTTTTAGCGTTTGGCTTTTCATTCCTTAGCGACTCTACAGATTGTATAATGTATCAAATGACCAGTAATGTAATGACACTGCTGCAGCCACTTACATACCAGACACTGCTCCATATGGGTGCAGAAGATGTCTTGATGATTGCCTTGAACCCCAGCGTCATGCGCGTAGCGTTGAGATGGACCATGGCAGAAGGCTGAAGACGACTCTCGTGCGCTGACTGCATCGATTGCCATGCACTAGCCTCGAGCTGGGCGCCTTGTGTCACATTCTTGGCAGGCCGCGGTACACTGGCAATGGGTACTGGACTGGCAGCAGAGTTTCTCGCCAGAGTCATATTCGACGTGAGACCTTGAGTGACATTCTTGCCTGGCATTGCGGCAGCGGGAGTCGGCTTGGCTGCGTTGAGGGTGGGGAGTGTAGCGTTCTTGTACACGTTTGCAATCACAGCATTCAGTCCATCATCTTTTGGCATAGCAGGAGATCTACCCTGCATCAATGCTGTTGAATTATCCGTTGCACTGGTCGATCGCGAGCCTGTGGCATTGCTGGACACTACAGATGGCAAGATGTTTGAAGAACTCTTGAGCGGTGCTGCTTGCGTCGAATTTGCCCCTGCAATTGCACTGGAAAGATTTTTTGAACCACTTCCGGGACCACTCTTCAATGGGATCTGTGCTTGGCGCGATAAGGCCGTGCTTGCATTTGCTGCTGGCACGATACTTGGGCCTGGAGCAAGCGGTGCTGGTTGTGTCAAATTGGCTCCTGCAATTGCATTGGTTATATTCTTTGAACCACTTCCGGGACCACTCTTCAATGGCATCTGTGCTTGGCGCGACAAGTCCATGCTTGCGTTTGCGGCTGGCACGACACTTGGGCCTGGAGCAACCGGTGCTGATTGCGTCAAATTGGCCCCGGCAATTACATTGGTAAGATTTCTTGAACCACTTCCGGGACCACTCTTCAATGGTATCTGTGCTTGGTGCGATAAATCCATGCTTGCGTTTGCGGCTGGCACGACACTTGGAATCGGAGCAGGCGGTGCTGCAGGCGACGTGACAGGCGATGCAGCAGACGAATTCGAAGGCACTGGCACTGTGGAAGTGTCAATCCCGAGACTCGCTTGGCCTGGTGCACTTGACCTTGCAGAACTACTAGGATTGGGAGAGATCAAGTCCTTAGCTTGCGTCGAGGCAACAGGCTGTACTTGAGGCGGTGCAGCGGCAACCTGCTGGCCTGCAGGGGACACACCAATCGCCGCATTGGTAGTGGCTGCTACAGGTAGCAACGACGGCTGCTGCTGCTGTTCAGAGACTGCCGCAGTTCCAATGGGCGCTCCACTTGCTTGACCTGGGACGACCGGTACCGAGGATGTCGTAAAAGAGGCCGGTGGCTGCGGTGGAGGAGACGTGTCTTGCTGGACAGCCGGTGGAACGACTTGCGGCTGAAACACAGGAGCCGCGGCCTGCTGGCCTGCTGGTGAAAGACCTGGTTGGATCACAACTGGAAAGACCCCAGATCCTTGCTGCGTCGACTGTTGCATACTTGGCATCATGAGTAGTGGGTTTTGGGAAATGATTGCCTGTGCGGGGACAAGCATATTCTCAACCATGACACGTAAACCAACTGGCGTCTGGACAATTCCAACAGGGACATTGAGCATCACCGGATTGATGCCGTTGTTGAGAGACGGCGACAAGAACTTCTTTGCGACGTTCCGATCCTGCTGTATTGTCTGCGGTCTTGCTGACGCGGCAGATAGGGAAGACAAGGGTGCCGTGAAAACCTTTGCATCGTGCTTCTGAGCTGCTGCAGGAAAACTTTTGAGAAGGAGCGAGAAAGCTACGAACGTAGCCTGAAAGATTCTCCTTACCATCTTGCTCGAGTACCGACAAGAGCAAGGAGAAAACCCTACAGTCACTTGTCGTCGAGGCCTCATAAGCTCATAAGCAACCAAGCATTGCCAAGTTTCAACCGACCCTGGAAGAGCGGCAAACATGACGTCTCACATGCTGAGACAGCAAGCTAAAGCTGACAGACCGTTTTGGAGGCATAACAGAGCATAACGACCGCGCTTTATCAATATTTGCCGAGCCCAGCGGATGTAGATCTTCTGCAGAAGCTTGACGTTGCTGATAGCAGTCGGTAAAGCTGTGCTATTCAGCATATACTAGAGAGGGTTTTCTGATGCTGCGTAGAATGACTGTCATTGCCTAGTATGAAGACCTGATCAAGGCTCTCCTGCATGCTCGTCAGTATTTATTGGAGTGGTGATGAAACTTGAGCTTCCTCGTGGAGTTGCGATTCTGAACAACTCGGCAACCATGCGAACCAGGATATGATTCAAAGCTCAGACGGATGAAATGCCTGCCTTTGCGTCTTTTCCAGACGAGATCCTGCTTCAGATATTCCTTGAGCTAGACTACGAAAGTCAATTGTCCCTTGGACGCTGTTCACGAGCGCTGCAGCTCTTTCTGCAGGACTCGAAGCTGTTTGAAGATACTTTGCGAAAAGCCTTTCCGCTTGCACATGCGCGTGTTGCAAGGTCGTTGGAACCAGCTCAGCATGGCCCATTGTCTCGCTGGGAGCATGCCCTGAGGTCTTGTGTGGCACAACAACAATGCTGCACTCAACGCAAAGCTCTGCAATACAGGACAACGAAGATTGCACAACTCTTGCCATTCTTTCCAACTAGGTCGCTTACGTCGCTTAGTGCAGGAGATGATGTAAAGGTCCTGGTCAATTACGGAAAACTAGTCTGCTTCCAGGCTCCTAGGGATATCGGCTTACATTGCTATGTGGGAATTCTCGATTTAGCAAGTGGTGAAACCAATCATTGTGCCCTTGATAACGGCCACGAGGTCAGAGCAGTAGTATTGTCCGCCGAACATGTCCATGTTGTTGCTTGGCATCAAAACGCAAGCATGCACGACCACTCCATCTTTACATTTGATTTTCAAGCAAAGTTGACGTCTTCCTTTACGATCACTTGCAATACCGTCCAGGCAGCAGCGGCTTCTCAACATTTTCTTTTCCTGAGCTGCTCACGAGGTATTTGGATCCAATGCGATGTGTACAAGAAGACTTATTTGATACTGTCAGGGGCCTCAGCTCTTCCTCGCCAGCCCCACGATCAGCTCTTCTGTGCTGCAGACAAGGGCCATCTTTACGTGGTACCAAAAGACCGAGCCGCAATGTGTTGGGATTTACACAGAGAATGTTGGACTCCTCTCGATATCAAAACAACAAATTGCAATCTGTACAGTTCGGGTGACCTTGTTTATTGCAGACAAGATGACCAACTCTGCCTAATCCATGGTACCGAGAAGATCTTTGCCAACGGAAGCTGTCCTGATTCAGTCTTCGACAGTCATGCATTCTGTCCAATGTTGGACATCGGAGGCTTCGCAGCTTGGCAAGGCGACGAGGAGACCAATTTTGGGCTCTACCCCTATACTGGCTTGGCGAAGGCCATGAAAGAGCCTGGCCGACTGATGGGGCCGGGTGAGTCTCGCGATCAGACGGAGACTAAAAATGTGAGTCTCTCGGGTGACCGTAATTGGCTCGTTCTTTATGACATATATGAGGGTGATATACAAGCTTGGTACTTAGGTGGCGCCTAGCAAACTCCAGGGTCCTAGTGTATATTGACAACCCCGATGTGCCTGGATGTGCTCCTGCTCCCGGTGCTCGCTGTCTTGGTCTTCAGATGGGCAACACGTGACGGCGACAAAAATTTATTTTTCAACTTGCGACCGGCAACAAGAAATCCAGACGAGCTCGAGCAGGAAAGACGCAAGCATGGACAAGATGGATGACACCAAGACAGTCGATGTCCCTGCAGAGAAGCTCAATGAGAGTGCTCCCAAAGACACTGGCGATGTTCAGCTCGAGGATGCATCGCCGCAGGTGCCCAAGACGAACGCAGAGCAGATCCCGAAAGTTGTAGCTGCAGAGGACAAGACTGAGGCAGCTGGCGAGAAGGATAAGGAAGGCAAAGCATATCCAGGCGGCCAACGCTTTGACGCGTCGACATTGCCAGAATCGAGCGATGCTGCAGAAATACGCAAGCAAGTTGAATTCTACTTTTCCGATAGCAACTTGCCGACCGACAAGTTTCTGTGGACTATGGTTTCCGAGAACAAAGGCTGGGCAGACCTGAAGAAGATCGCCACTTTCAAGCGTATGCGCCGTTTCCAGCCATACTCTGCCATCGTTGAAGCGCTCAAGACATCCACTTTCCTCGATATCGACGAGGCGGGCGAAAAGGTTAAGCGCAAGGAAGAACTCAAGCCTTGGACAGCAGCGACCACTCCCGTTCTGCGCTCAGTGTACGTCAAGGGCTTCCCAGAAGAGACCAAGACCATGCAAGTCGACCTCGAAAAGTTCTTTGCCGGATACGGCGACGCAAAAGTGGTTCGCCTGCGCAGGACTGATGAGGGTCAGTTCAAGGGCTCCGTCTTTGTTGAATTTGCCTCGGGTGAGCAGCAGGCTGCTTTCCTCGCGCTCGAAGGAGCAAACAAGCCAAAATATGAAGGAGCTGAGTTGGAGACTATGTCCAAGAAGGCCTACCTCACCATGAAGGAGGAGCAATACGGCGGTCACTTTCCAACAAACAAGAAGAGCAAGACCAAGTTCAACGCCTTTCAAGAGCAGAAGAAGCAGAACGCTGGACGCCAGGGCGCGCGATCAAGCCGTGGACGGGGCAACAACTCTGGCCGGCCCAACAACCGCAATCAGGAGCGCAAGAAGCAAGATGGTGTCAGCGCACCCAAAGGTGAAAAGCGATCACACGAGGACGAAGCTAGCACAGAGAAGGAGGCAAAGCAACAAAAGGTGGACGCCTAGAGGTGTGCAGGTAAGACTATCCCGTGAGAGTTGGCATAATGACAAAAGCTTGTTTATACAGTAGAACGAGAGTGCTATCTTCATCTTCTGCCATCGACTGCTTGTCAATCAACAAGGCGAAGCGCTTGCAGGCTTAGGGCCTATGTCGATGAGGTCGTGCAATGTGGTATGGACGTCTGGCCAGCTCATACGGTTTGCGCGACGCCCACGACAAGTGTGCGCAGATGACTTTCCATGAATCATTTGCAAGCTGATGCCCAGCGTGTCGCTCAGTTGAATTTGACTTGGCCAGAGTATTATCCTGATGGTACCAGATCAGTGCCTCGCACTCAAGAATCCCATTAATGATGCTGACGAGCATCAGTGACCTGTACAAGCGCAGACTTAGCAGTGCCGAGGGAGCCTTTTTTCCTGCTGTTCAGCATGCGGCCTCACAACTTAGACACCTTTTAGCTCACATATTGGCAGGACGACTTCGTCTGCATTTTGACGACGTTGTCGGACCACAAAACGAGATGACCTTGCAGGTCTCCCACAAGGTCATCATATCTTGGCGCATACCACATTCTTCTGTGCTTCGAGTCGAAGGCGACCTTCATTGCCAATGCCGACACGTCTAACGTTCAAGCCATTGGCTGATGCCTTGCTAGTTGAGTAGTAGTCAATCTCATCTCCAGAAGACTGCGTGAACGTCAATGTCATCAAGGGGCACACAAGCACTCAGAACAGGGTCCTTGTCTCTCAGGCCATACTCTCAGACTCTCAGCACTGAATCACATGGTCAACGCCAGATAATACTTGTCGTGGTACTGATTTTCTGGCTCTTGGAGTTTTGGGTCGACCATGACAATTGTAAAGTGTTGACTGATCCAAGAAATCTGCTGATTACACAAAGATTTGTCTGCTATGCGCCGCCTATGGCTCTGCAATGGGTCTGCAATGACTCTGCAATGAGTCTGCATATATGAGTCACATGGCATAGCGACCGGCGTCATCGGGCGGCAATGCAGCCAGGCTGATACTTGACAAGTCACATTGCGCATTGGTGCGAGTTGGAGTGTGCAAGTTGCAACTCCGTACCGGACCGTACGAGCTCGGCCGTGGTTCAAGAATGAAGAGTTGATCTTTGAGACTGTAGCCTGTCAGCTTTGCCGCCTTAGATGCCGCCTAGATCCTTGCTAGCCATAAAGCATTGAAGCATCCAACGTCTCACCTGGCTCAGAGCTGACATTGGTCTATTGCCAGATTGCGATACATACTGGAGCTGCCAGGCTGCCCGCACTCAGTCGGCGACTCAGCATGTCAGCGCAAGTTGTGCAGCTGAAGTCTTCGCCGCAAGCAGCATAAGCGATCTATCATCTATGTTGCTGCCATCCTGCTGTCAATTTCCTGTTCCTGCGCCTGCGATTGATGCGCTAATTTGGCAGTGCAGATCTTGGCTGCCAGCTTCCCCGGATTTGCGGGTTTGGCAGCGTCACCCGAATGCATCTCCATGGCATTTTGCGAAAGCCACACCTTATTCATGGAACCAAGCTTTATTCTACAGAATCTACACAAGCACGCGACGATCCCTGCAGCGCCTGCTTGCCGACCCACCCTTCTGCCGTTCCCGTATTGAAATCCAATTGGCACAGACAGTGACAGACTGCTTGACCAGAGTTATCCACCTAGCTTACCAGTGTCTCGGGTCAACGCTCATACGTCAATGGATTGGTCAAAGTCTAATTCTGCAATCGCAATCCAGCAAGAACATGGGGAAAGTCCATTCTACTGCACCGAAGCCCGGCCTCATCCTCTTTGCTAGTAAATTGCTACTATACTTCTCCCAAAATCCATGATCAAGGCAACGCTCTTCATTGGCTCTCGGCGCAAACCTTGTTTGACAGCATATACTCCTCAAGGTCCTAAACACCACTCGGCATCAGAGTCGGCATTCGCGTATGGAACATGACGACCTTGTATGAATCTTGTACATTTCACATTCAGAGGCTTCATGCTGCACTGCCTGCGCGTCCTCAGGAATGTCTGACCTGGACACTAGAGAAAGTATAAGAAGGCAGCAACCTGCTCTTCAGCAAGACTCATCAGCGAGCAATTCACCTGAAGATGAAGTCCACCACCACCGCACTTGCCCTTTCATTGCTCCTCGGAGCCTCTGCCTTCCCCAACATGGCTGCCATGATGGAGTCCGGCAACGTTGGTGACATTGTCAAGCGTGCTGAGTCCAACGCTGCTCTCATCAACAGCGCCAACATGAAGCGCGCCTACGGTGGCAGCACAGGTGTCTACGCCTTCCAGGCACCTGTTCAGGGCCGCGACTACCGTGGTCCTTGCCCCGGCCTCAACGCTATGGCCAATCACAATTACATCCCTCGCAACGGTATCGCAACGTACGCTCAGCTCATTCAGGGCCAGAAGGACATGTACAATGTTGCAGATGACCTTGCCAACTTGCTTGCTACCATTGCCGTGCCTCTCGACGGTGACATCTTGACCCTGCGTCTCTCCATCGGGGGCTACGCACCAGAGGTTTCTACCCTTGGTGGCGTTCTTGGCCGACCCACTGGTCTCAACACCCACAACACGTTCGAGGGTGACACATCGTTGACACGCAACGATTACTTCCTCGGTGGTGGTGACAACTACTCTTTCAACGGCACCTTGTTTGGTCAAATGGTCGACACCTGCCAGCAGGTATCTGGAGGACTCTTTGACCGTGCTTGCATGACTACCTATCGTCGTCAGCGATATGAGGCATCCAAGGCCACCAACCCAAACTTCTACTACGGCCCTCTAGCCCTTCTCCTGTACGGAGCTGCTTCTTTCCTGTACACTCTCATGCCTGCCGCCAACGGACAGCCTGATCTTGCAACGATCTCGTCCTTCTTCGGTGCTTCTCAGCGTGCTGACGGCACCTGGTACTTCAACAACCAGGAGCGTATTCCTTCCACAACATGGACGCCTCGTACCGTTCCGCTGTCTGGCCAAGACACCACCAACGAGATTCTTCTCCAGTACACTGGCTCGCAGCCTCTTGCTCCTTTCGGTGGAAACTTTGGAGCTGGCAACTTCCTTGGACTCAACATTCCCGGCTACTTCTCTGGTGGGCAGCTCGCTGCAACCCCTGGAAACATTCAGTGCATCTTGTACAATGTTCTCAGTGGCTTTGTTCCTACCGGCATTAACCAGGGTCTCCAATTGACTGGTGCTGCACTGACCTTTGTTACCAGCAACATTCTCAAGCTCCCATCGGGTGGCGGTCTTGCCAACTGTCTGCCTGTCAAGGAGGCCACCTACACTTCCCCAGCTGCCCAGACTGCTTAGTCTTTGTACCACTAGCTTCTTGTAGATCAAAAAGCTTCAATCCTAATATCTTCTCTTGAACATCCATGCACTTGCTGGTCAACAAGTTCCTGCACAAAAACTGCGACGACCAAATCGAAATTGTCCATCTAATAGATTTAGTGAAGGCACGCTGTGGTTGGTCATATAGCAGGCAGGTAGAGATTGATGCATTAAACTTCCATGGAGCTGAGCTGCAAACGGGTTTCTGCTTGTCTTTCAGCAGAAGCTTTTCATCACGCTTCGCGAAACACTCACGCAGGGAAATATGATTTGCAGTGTCAGTTTCTCTTGGCCCCTAAACAGGATAGCGCGATTCTATAGACCTCATTTTACTCTTCCATCCAAGCAGCACAGCAAGTTGAAGTCTTGAGCTTCACTTCAACGCCATGCGTTTTGGTATTTTACACTGAGCTGACCGTGCCTGCACTGGCTGAAGGTCGTCGTGGTATGTTTGAATGATCTTTATGCCCGTCGTACGTGTTACAGCCAAGTCGATCGTCTCATCTGTCTGTTTACAAATTGGAGCACTGCTTGACCTATGAGACATTCAAGAGAATCTATTTGAGCTCAAGATGGTTGTACCAGCCGTTAGCAGTCTCGAGTGTTCTTGCAAGCTCGTTTTGCTTTTACAAGTGGGCACGCTCAAGTAAGCGAGCCAAGCTTGACAGACGCAAACAGATGGTTGTGCTTCATCTCCCGCAGACACCTGATTTGAAGCGTTATCTGGTCATTCTGTAGAGCCGGGACAGTGTATGCGATCACACCAAGTCTGAGGGACAGCACCAGAATAAGTGCACAACGCTCGACGCTCATGTACGGTGTTGGAGCCATTCGAAGTAGGGCCCTTGCATTGATCGGCCGAACTTGGACAAGATACTGGCTAGAGAAAGACTCAAAGTCTGTAGGGCTGAAGTACCACATTACGTATAGCGATTGCAGACCCACTGTGATTTGTCTGCTCCTGTTGTCAATTTGTGGTCCCAGATTTGTCTGCTCCTGTTGTCAATTTGTGGTCCCAAGAGAATTAGCGTGTCTGCCGCAGAGCGGACGAACAGCGCATAGTTGTATCGCTGGCGCATTAAAGTAGACATCGATGATGTTTTGGGACTAAACAGGACCAATTAGAAGTCGGTCAAGAGTTGAAGGCCTTGCCAGCAAAGATTGCCAAGACAGACGAGGCTTCAAGTTGTGAAAATCAATAGCAGGCTGGCAACCTTTGTGCGGCAATGATGGCCTCCGATAGCATTCACCACATCTCGACCACGGCACCTCAGTCACGAACAATGTAAAGAGCCTTAAGTATGCCCATGACAATGTTTGCATCGTGCGTATGCCAAGATGAGCCAGGCAAGTGGCCGAAGAAGCTGATGGGTCCGCCATGGTAGAGCTCCGGTGAAATGATCTTAACCAATGAAGTATGTGTTGTTGAGAGATATCTGGACAAGTGGTAATTGACAAACATTGGCCCAGTAGATGCCATGACTGTGAGGTAGCCAGAGGGATAGACAATATTCGCACGCACCAGCCCATCGATTAGCTGTTTGAAGAATGGATGATTCTTGCTCGCCGCCATGACATCGTTTGATATGCCAATAGGTGTGGTTTTTGGAAGAAGAGCAATGTCATTCACCGTGCTGTCAATCAATAAGTCGAGGTTGCTCCTGCATTCGACGTCAAGATCTGCATACACGCCGCCGTAATGCCACAAGAGGTGGTATCTGAGCGCGTCTACCCGCTGGATAGGATACTCGTAGGCATGCCAAGTGGTCATGAAGGATTCGTAATGAGTCTGCATGAATTCGGTCGCATTGACATCAGTCCAAAATATGTGCTGCCAATCTGGATTCTTGTCCACACAAGTGTCAAAGCCGCTCTGCCAGCCATATGGGATGGTGGCATTCTGAGATGTACGATGCATAATTTTGGGAATACTGCTCCCAGCAAGCTGAGTACTGAGGTGATGACCATGAGAAGCGATCCTGTATTGAAGCTGTGCAGCGTGGATTACTATCGTGGTAGCGATACTGAGGACAAGCAATGCAGCAAAGAGGCTGATTAGGATTAAAGCAAGCCTGGCAACGCGCCTTGTGGCTCGTCTTGGGACCATGGACAGCTTGAGCTAGTGATGCGGATGAGGCATGACCGTGGTTGCGACGCTGACAAGAATGACTAGCAGGTAGACGTCAATACAAAGCAAGGGAGACCTTGGTGACTTGGTCGCTGAAGGACCCCGCGACGACGAGCCTACACGTGTCATCTGCACAGAACGCGAAACGCGTCAATGACGGCCAAGGCTGCGATGAGATGCATTATGATGCATATGGCTCGTGAGCTATGTATACTAGGCTACATCGCACGTCTAGGGACTTTATCTCTTGCTCGTTGCGAGCTCACATGTATCTTATGAGACCAGGTTAAGATCATCTGCTAAAGAAATTCAAGTGGACGCTCTCACACACTTCCTTCACATTCAAAGGCTATGTATGGCACGAGAAGAATGATGTGTCGCAGCTTGGGCCAAGCTGGGCAATGAGAGCTTGACCAATGCTGCATGATGAAAATATGATCAACACGCGAGGCGTTCCCCACACGGCCTTCGATATCCCTCACACGCGCTGATTGCAGCTCACCAGTACTCTCGAGGTCACTTTCACTTGAATGATGCAAAAGAGCCAGATGTCTGCTGGTCATTGCATACGATTGACCTCTTTTGGTGTCAGAAGACCAGCGACAGCCTGACTGCCCATATCGCTCGACGTACCGTGTAGAGAACAGGCGATTGCTAAACGACTGGACGTGGCCAGTGTGAATCTGGAGAGCATCAAGGGATAGGACTTCTACGACCTGGTGAAATCAAGTGATGACATCGAGCGTGCGTATGAAGAGCTTGAAGCGTTTTGTTTTGAAGCGTTTTTTTTTACGAGATGAAAAAGTAGAGCATTAGCACTCAAGATCAAGCATGGACTCAAGCGTTGCGAACGAGCAAGTAACCGCCATCCACAGGGATATTGACTCCATTGACGTACTGATTGCAGGCCAGGAAGAGACAAGCCTGAGCCATGTCCTCATCGCGACCAGGTCGCTCAGCAGGAATCTCCTTGAGCATGTTCTTGTCGAGGGTACTCTTATTGGCTTCATCAGGCTCCTCACTAGCCGTCATTTGCGAAGGAAAGACACCTGGGCTGATTGCAGAGACGCGGACCTTGACGTGTCGCTCACCAAGAAGCACAGCGAGCATCTTGTTGATGTGGATGGCAGCAGCTTTGCTAGCATTATAGGCGAAGTGGTTCTGACTCTGCTTGGTCAATCCGGAGATGCTGCAAATATTGATGATGCAGCCAGAGAAACCATGTTGGTGCTCTGCGGCGCGCGAAAGCAGGGGCAAGAAGCCAATTGAGGTCAAGTACATTGCGGCCACATTGGTCCTGAAGACATCATCCCATGCCTCGAACGGAACTGCATCGAAGAGATTGTCCTTGAGTTCCTGCGCCGTTTCACCAAGACCTTCAGACGACTTGACTTCGTTGCCACCGGCCGCATTTTCTGCTTGAGGACCACTGGATGTAGCAGAAATACCGGCATTGTTGACCAATATGCACAGACACTTTTCTTGAGCCTCAACCTGCTTGACTAGATTCTTGATAGAGTCCTTGGATGTGACATCGCCAACCAACGGGACGAGTGAGCCTCCAGAAGGAAGATTCGTGCCGTGTGTCTTGACTGCATTGTCGAGCTTGTCCTGCTTGCGTCCAACTATATAGACTCTTGCGCCATTGACAGCGAGCGCTTGTGCACACTATTGTGAGCTTTTAACATCGAAGGAGAATCTAGCTTACCATCAAGCCGATGCCAGTGGACCCACCAGTCACAAGGGCTACTTTTCCCTTGACATTGAAGAGCTTTTCGATCTGGAAACGGCTGCTGGACATGACGGAGTGGTTGTTGAAGGCCGATATCGAAGAAAAGTGGCTCTGAAGCTTCTATACTGTATATGAGATGCGACGTCATGATCATTGAGCTGATGATGACATCCTTCGCCACATCTGACGTCGACTCTCTGACTGCGAGGTCGTCGTGCGGTTCAGATGGTCAGGGACCATCGTGCTCATCATCTTGGGATAGCCTTCTATCATCTCTGCTTCTGCTATGATCACTGCTACAACGCACGGAGCCACTGTCCATCGCGCATTAGGGCAGTTCAGAGTTTCGAAATTGTTGAACGCGACGAACAAGCTGCAGATGCTTTCCTTGCTTGCCATATTCTGCTTATATATAGTGCGCTTGCGAACACGCGCAGTGTCTAGACGGATGTTGTCGCTTGTGGTCAAGATTGCTTGTATGGCTCAGCTTGAACGCGACATTCATGATCCACATATGATGGTGGATGGGCTACCTTGTGCGAATTGTAGGTGTTTGGCGAACCCCTTAGCTTCAGGCGCTTAAGCTGCAGAATCGTGCCAGAATGGATCTCCTGCAGCTTGCTGCTCTCAGACCTCAAGATTTGACACCGCCATCACCATAGACTAGGTCTTTGCCTTTTGCATCATTGAGGTGCACTAGTCAGCGATCGACAGCGACCTCGTCAGCAACAGTCTCTCTCCTTCGATGACCCGAGCTAGAGGCACCAAGAGTGGAGAGGCTGCATACAAAGCCGCACGTCGCGCAACATGAAGTCAAAACGAAATACAAAGGCTGCAGCGCTTGCTTCACAAATTGCCGCTCCAACGAGTGCAAATCAAATTGCCGTCGCTGGTGCATCAAGGACCACTTCTAGCGCCCCGTTGTGCCGACCTCTACCGCTGCGACCATTATTCACAAGTGCGAACGTTTCCCATCTCAGCTCTGCCGAATGCGCCAAGCCGCGATTAGTGTTGGCTCTATCGAGCGTTGAGCCAAACTTTATTTCGCGATGGACGTCGACCTCGCAGGCCATATGCATCTGTCGCTGCAAGCACTGCAGTCGGCCTGTCGCAGGCTCCAACAGTGCTCTTCATGGCAGCATCATCTCTGGTAACGACTTTTCATCACTCTTGCTTGTCTAACTCTAGATCCAAAGCAATTCTTCAGGACTGCACGTTTCGTCCGCGATTGGCACTCTTGGTCTTTCCTCTTTGACGACAGACCAGCAGCGCGATGATGTCTCGAGCTCAGTGGCAGTCGCGCTAGGAAGTCATGTCGAGGCATCATCTTCCGGCACAGGATTATCTCATCTGATACTGCAGGCACAAAATGTTCAACCTGTAGCATCAACAGGGAGGGACACACCAATTTCAAATGATGCACAAGCATCCCAGTCGCTCAAACGCCCCGCTACTGCCCTATCGAAACCTTTTACGGCAACTGCGAGCCCAAGTAGACTTCCCAGGAAGCAGAAGATGGAGAGGGCGAAACTTTCTGGTCATTCTACAGACCTGCAGTCTCCACCACTTGCAAATTTGTCAATTGTGGAAGGTATCGCCGTCAGCGGACATGGTTCTCCGGCCAAAAAAGCACTGCCAGATGATCATGTCAACGTGGAGACTGTTCAAAAGATCTCAAGCCAATATGAGCCGTCTCATGCCAGTCATGATGAACAGCGGATAGCGAGGCTTGAGATTGAACTTGAACAGATGCATGAACGGCTGGCCACGATCTTGTTTGAGCAAAGCAAGAAACATCAAGCTGATATGGAGCAATTCGAAGGCCGTCTGGCGAGATTATATCAGTTACAGCTGGAAGGAATGGAAGCTAGATTGGAAGCACGATATCCAGAATTTCGAATTGGCAAAGAGTCTGAGGCGAAGCTGCGTGCTAGCACGAGAGATGCTAATGCTTCTGCGTCCAGGTCGATGCAGAATGGAACGAGCAAGGGTACTCAGGAGGATGGCCTCTCACATCCGGCACTCATACCGACTGCAACAACGGAAGGCCCTGTCCAAGAGCTTGTAACCTACAGGAAGAATGTTTCAGCCCACAGCGAAATTGTAAAGGAGCTTGATCCTTTGCTGTACAACGCTGCTCATCGACTTCTCATCTGCACCCTGTGCGCGCAAGTAGTCTCCCTTGAGCAGCTCGCCAGACATGTCCAGGAATACAAGCTTCACAAGGTACAAGGATCTCATGGCAAGAAGTGGCTTGGCAAGGTCATCAAGTATTGCAGCGACCATGGCTACGACCCCATTAAGCCGGACACTTTTGAATCCCCGGCAAGCGCCATTCAGCCTATCGACGGTCTGCCCATCCACGTCAATGGCTTCCAGTGTCTCGTCTGCAATTACATCTGCCTCACTAAAAAGGTCCTTCAGAAGCATCTGACAGAAGAGCACAATCTGGAGCTCAAGCAAAGCACAAATCAACCCGACGGAACGTGGCGCTCGACAGTCCCGTGTCAGCAACTCAGCCGTCGTGGACCCTTTTGTCGCTTATTTGAAGTTGTTCATGGCGTGGCGATCAGTCTGACGCCTGACTCGCAATCTTCAAGCGCTGTTTGCTCATTGCTATCGTCTTGAGCGAATGCGCCGTAAGAGGTACGAATCGTTCTCCTACAACAGTTGCTCATGATCGACGCCTTGCATTAGTGTTGCATCGCGTGGCAGCGAGACAGCAAGGAATGAAAGTGCGCAAGGCAAATGACGAGCCAACGTGTGTACCGCAGCAAGCCTCGCGCGAGCGGGCGGTCGCTCGACCTGAAGGAGCGGGGTTGAAGACTGACGCCGCATGTCAAGCGTCAAAGCCAAAGCCAGCAATGTACAATGCAATACAAGTGCATGGCGATAGGATCACATGAGGCTGCAAGTCTGTCTTTGCTTCTTCCCTCGTGGAGAGTACTCAGAGGTCACAAAGTCGACTAGATATAAGGCTTACTCTATGCATGGTTGCTACATCCACGCCTTGGATCTCGCCGGTGCGAAGATGCTTGGTGATGTCTCTTGAGCGATGTCAAGCTTTCTTGCTGTTTCGGCTTTATTGGCACCACCATTACCAGCCTTTTCAGAGCTACTCTTTTGCTTCCTTCTGGTCGCAATGTGTGATGGATGAGAGGTGTGTTTCTCGCGCATATCCAAAAGAGTGAGCATGCCGCAATAAAAGCTCGCCGTCCGCGTTGGACTGTGCAACCTCACCTGTATTATTGTACCCGTGGATGTCGTTGTTAGCAGTAGCTACTGTACTTCCGTGTGAGCGGCAAAAAGATCTGAAGACCATGTCGATGATAGCACAGACTTGTAGCAATTTGCTTCTCACACATATAGCAGGTAGTATTTGCTCCTAGGCCATGCTCGGCCCTGTTCATCCTTTCTCTTTCCGCTTTGACGCTTCCATTGAGATGTGTGGTCGCTCAATCTGTGCAAGTCTCTCGGCGTCCACACGACTCATCTTCAACCATATTGACCGGAATGCCTTCATCGTCACTCTCCATTCCGCAAGCCAGTAGACTGCACACGCTGTCCATCAACTTTGAGCATCAGCGATCGCTTGTCCGCCGCACACATCCGAATGTGTCAAGACCATCAAATACATCAACATTGGGATGACTTGTCTGCGCGTCTCATATCTTACGTCGACATACCGCCAGCTGTGCTACGCTCCACGATACTATCATAATAAGAGACGCCATTGCCGTAGAATGCAGCAAGACAACAACTCGGCACGGATGTACGGTACCCGTTGCATGAAGGCGCTGTCATTATCGCAGGCCAGACATTGCATCGGGTATCCATGCAAGGGCAAGTCATGTTGGCTGATGCAAGCACAGAGACATGTACCATGCTAGATCTCACCACCTTCGCCAATTGTAGTCTGGTGCGACTCGTGCGAGCGTTGCCCATTGACTTCAAGGGCGAATTCTCTTGCTTTCCATTTTTCGTCGAAAGCCAAACACGCGGGAGATGGCCTCCATGCATCACAGCGACGCAGCGACAAGGGTTGAAGAGCGCTAATGACCATGGTCCTGGGTGTACTCATGTCTCGCCTGTCTGCTTCGTCTCTGATCTGATGTTCTTTTGCAGCCAGACAAGCTGCGTCTGAACGACTCTTTGCTTCAAATGGCCACATCTTGCAACGGCACCAATACTCCCCTCAAGTCACGCTCGTTCACTTTCATGAGAGTTGTCGTGGCGAAGCTCTTTAAGTCGATTGACCGCAACGTCAATGCCAGGCCTCGCTTGATGCGTTGCAGGCGCTCAGGCACAGTAGTCCACTCTCCAGGCTCCAGCATTCGACCACCGTGGCCTGCGCGCGTCTACGCCTACACAACATGTCTGCATCGACACCGCCAGCACATACTACATCGACGCTCACACACACAACCTTCACGCCAATCCACACACCCACACCCACCGAAGCATGTCTTCCACTACACCTACCTACCCCTGTCCCTGGCTCTCCAGCTCACGCTACGCCGGTATTTGGCTCTACTCCTCCATCTGCCATGCCACCTGCCTCTGTCTCTGGCTTCAGCTCACGCTACCCCTGTATCTGGCTCTACTCCTCCATCTGCCATGCCACCTGCCTCTCTCCCTGGTCCTCCAGCTCACGCCACCCCGGTATCTGGCTCTACTCCTCCATCTCAAGCTACAGCTGCCTCTCTTCCTGGCTCTCCAGCTCACGCCACCCCTGCCTCTGACTCTGCTCCTGCATCTGTCTGTCTCTCTGTTTTCCAGCTCACGCTACCTCTCTCTTTGGCTCTACACAAACATACAGACTGCTCCAGCAGATCCTGTTACGCCTGGACACGCAGCAGCAGCAGCTGGACAGGCTAGAGCATGGTCAGCATAATATGGACCACCAAATTTTCCTCCTCAAGGAGCAACAGCGAGTGCAGGCATTGCACTTTGCGAAAAGCCTCGCACGCTTCAATGCACACGCTTCAATGCACCAACCACGAACCAGGGTTGGCTTTTATTTCTTGCATTTCGTTTCGTCTGGGGCACTGTATTTTCATTATGGCAGAACTGGCTGTTCGCAAAGCAGGCATCTCTTGTCAAAAGTCATCAGCAGCTAACGACAGCTATGTTTGGTATATACTTATGGCTTTGTAGTCGCGTGTGTGTGTGAGGGAGTAATAGTGGGCGTCGAGGGGTCTTTTGTACTCATCTTTGTAGCGCGTGAGAAGAGGCAACCCAAGTCAAGAGTTTCCTAGGCTCCATGCACAACTTCGCCCAAAACGAGCTACCTAATTGCGCAGCGCCCAAGAGCCAGCAAAGCCTTAGCTGGTCAAGTCTGCAACCACACAGCTACAGGACATGCCTTCTAATGCCACAGAGTGAACTTTTTGACGTCAGACGTGCTACAAGATTGAGCAACGGGCCAGAGGAAGTGCTTATGCCAGAAACAGGACTTGCACAATGATGTGGGTAAAGATGATAAGATGCACGCCGTCCGATCATCGGTGTATGTTGTCACATTGCTGTATCACAATTGCAAGCCCGAATACGAGGTGAGCCCCTGTAATTGACATGTCACGGCTGGTGTTGGCCCCTGCCTGGGCTGAAAGAGACTGGAGGACACTATCTTCTTTCATGAGATAGCTCGAGGGACCATATTGTGTCAAAGGTACTGATTCAGGCACTAGCAATGAGAGTCTTTATGGTCTGAGGATATTGCTGGTTTGCGCCGTGTAGCCAGCAGAAACTCGAAGAAACTGGCATACAGGGACGGATGGTAATGGCGAGGACACGTGAGGATGCAATCTTATCCCATGAGACAGCTTGCTGTTTGGCAGTGGCTGAGGCGGTGCGATTGCGACTGTTTGCCAAAACAAGACGAGCAGCCTTTGCCACGCAAAGCGCCTATAAAGGCAGCTCCTAGCTCTTCCTCAGATACTTGTTCGCAAAGATGCATTTGAAACTCGCCACCGTTCTCATTCTCTGCGTCCAAATTGCTGCTGGGGCAGTCATTGATCCATTCCTATAATCCGTGCCCAAGAGCGGCTGTGTTCCTGCAAGCGGGAGTAGTAACGCTAAGCCATGTTTGAGGAATACACCTTCCACGATGAGGATCGCTTTCACAAGGGATTTCACGTGTTAACGTACTAGCCAGGCTCCTCGACAATTTTCGAGAAGCTGAGAAGGAAGCTTCTGAAGGTGGATCCTAAGGTTAAGCCCCATCAAGAGTAAGGATGCCGATGCTATCTCTGTCTTGCGAGCCTTGATGGTCAGCGGAAGATATGCAAGGCAGGCTTACGGATGCACCTCGCACTACAAGAACAAATGATTGGGCTGGGCTCTACTCATTCCTATCATGCGGAAGAAAGATATTTTGCCAAAGTATTATTACATCGGTCAAATCGCAGGTCACGCTAATAATACATTTCTGTTTTCCCGAAACACACAAGTATGTATAGATGCTTTGTGTACATACCGAGATTGAATGTATATTGCCAGTGTTAGTCATGCGGTAGGATACTTCTGAAACTTCATCTTCAAGCTCGGCTTCCGAAGATGATCTTTTTGATGTGCCGGAAATGGAATGCGTCTGAGCAGCGAAGAACAAGATGTGGAAGCCCTGAAGCTCTTGAACTAGCCGATGTGAGCGTGAGAGCCAAAGGACACAGTGCATTGGGCCAATTGCAATGATTGTGTACGTCACAAATGAGCTCAATTAGGCAAATACACCGCAGAGCTGGCCAAAAAAGCTAATGCTCTTTAATCATGGGCTCGAGCGCAAAAAGTTGAACATCCATGATCGCGTCTTCTTGACTAGGGAACCAGTAAAGACGCAGATTTTCTATGACCAAGCTCTCGTCGAGCTCTATGCCTGTCCGCAACTTCACATCTGAGGACAAATCTTTGTTTATTTGTTTTTGACCAGTTACTTGGGCAAGCTTGGCACACAAATCACCTACGCGGTAGCTGCATTCCAAATATTTGCCTAAATATTTGCATACAATCTCGCATCTGAACACACGCTCGCAACATGACCATCCTCTTCTCCATGACATTTCTCAAGACTGACCGTGGCCAAGCCAACTTGCATAGAAGCGTAAGCTGCATGTTAACACATAGTCAAATGCATATTCGTCGTTGTGTTCGACCCTGCGCCGACCCCACAGCATGCAGTTCGCAGGGAAATGAGGCTGTGCTGCGACTGCGAGATTGATCACAAAACTCCATGCATATTTATGACAAACATTGCAATTATGACCACGGGTCTTTATGTTTTGAATTACTCCTCAAAGCTGGCACCCGGGCCCTCTGTCAATATAAAAGGGTGCAGCAGCTGCAATCAGTCTAGCACAGAGATCATCAGCACAAGCGACAGAGCGAGCCATATGCAATTTCAGAGGATGAAGAGCTGGGCAGTCTACCTCGCGACGATAAATTTGGCCATGGCGAGTCCAATAAGGAGCTCCAATCTCGGAATGTGTTTAAAGGATCAAGAGAAAAGATGCTATCAACAGTTCTGTACGATGGATGTGTGTTTTGATGACCATCAGTCACCTGCTCCGTACATCACAGAGACCATGAACGCCGAAATGGGCGGCCAGACTACGGATGGCGT